>JAKTXB010000024.1:0-165042 GCA_030582355.1 Yamadazyma spencermartinsiae | reverse complement strand
AAGTGGGGGTCGGGTCTAATTGGAAGGACAGTAGTCATAGGTTTCACAATTAAGCGTTGTACTCTCTCTGTTTTCAAACTCTTTATCACCAGTTCAAAAGAAGAAAACCAACTATAAATCCGTTTCAGTTTCATGTACGACTGACGCACAAAAACAGTATAGTTCAGCGCACTTGGTTTAGTGGTAAAATCCAACTTTGCCATAGTTGGGCCCCCGGTTCGATTCCGGGAGTGCGCAGTAGAACACAGGCTATCAAGCCTTTACTTTTTTTGTATCTGAAAGTCTTGTAAATAGTTTAAAACATTCATTTAATCTCATGGAGGGGACAAAGGTAACACGATGGAAAGAAATCCGCAGTTTACCTGCAGGGCGCGAATGTATCATAAGAAGAGGTTTATTGGATTTTTAACTGAAATCCTTCAGTCTAAACCTTCACCTTTTCCTATAGATGTTCAGGTAGACATTTCTTGTTTCCAAGGGATTTCGATCCATGGTTTGGCCGTTATTGTTGACAACTATAGAGAAGTTATAAATTGTACGGTTAATAATTGTTGTCCTCTGACTCCGAGAGAGCTGAAAAAGCGCATGGAGCAGCTCCTGAGGTTCTATATGAGCTACAAAAGCAGTAATATGTAATTTAGGATACGAGTTTTTGGCATAGATAGACCAATTTTGGTATATTAACTATAAGTGTATTGGTTTATAAATTATTAGCTTCACAAAGTATATACAGGTAACGCATGAAACCATACAGGATGTAGTCAATAGAATACAGGTACCATGCTTATATGAAGTTCATAAATCGCTATTTGAACCTGAGTTGAAACCAAAAACCGATTTCGATAGGTCATAGCTCTTTCAATATTAGAGATATAAGGATATAAAAGGGCTTGAAACAAAGAGTCGATCTCAAATAATTGTATGACACTCTTTTAAAACTAGTAATACTAATTGAATAAAGTGGTTTTACTCAATTAGTATTTCTAATGGTCGTTGGAGTCAAACCACTTCAACCCAAACGGATTTTTTGAAAATTATTTCCTACTTCGTCCAGGTGCAGCACCTTGAACTTCCGCTTCATTATCGTGCGCTTACCGGAAGAATTTCTGCTTCGTTAATAGTTCTAGTGGTAAACTCGAACTTTGCCATAGTTTGGCCGCGGCTTCGATTCCGGGAATGCACCCTATTGTCGTTCCTGACACGCTTCATTTTTGTACCGTTCAACGTCGAGACCGTCACTAGTGCCATAGGATCCAGCTCAACAGAACAATATTTTGGTGTTACAATGACGCTCGCGGTGCGCGCGCCAAATCTCAAATAAAAGTTCACGAAGAGTTCAAGAGCAGCCACTAATAGCAGCCATTGAAAACAACCGTTAAACAGTGCTAAAAGCAACAGAAGCAATCTTCGTTCACATTTGGTTATAACAAGTGTACTATTTCAGTCAAATCGTACATCACATCACATCACATCACATCACTGCTCTTCGCATGTCATTACTAAAAGTCAGATGAGCAGAAGACAGGAGATCAAGGACAAGGAGCTTCTCCAACTAAAGTTTCAGCAGTCCCTAAAACAAACTAATCACATGATTTCAGGATGGTTGAAGCCCAGCAATAAACCAGCAACCAGAAATAATGAATTTCTCAACTTGCCGATTATCAAGCAAGGAGGAAGTTTGAATGACTTAAAAGACGATTTGAAGATATCCGATTATATTTCCCTGGATGAAAAACAGTTGAAACAAAAGTTGGACACGAAAAGTAATCGAATCAACAGTAAGCCAATGAACTCATTAATGAATAAGGTAAAGTCTGATAAGAGAAGTAAAACCATACGACATCAACAGCAGTTGCAGGTTTCAAGGAAGTCACAAGGAAAGGGTCCAAATACGCGAGAGTTACAAAACAGCCGAAAGAGTGCAAACGACTCAGCACCGGCAGAAAATGAAACGGAGTCGGATTCGGATGAAGAGAGGGATAAAGCAAGGGTAGTTAAGAAGCCGAAGCTATTGTTTTAGGATGAAGTAAACACATGAGAAAAAGGAAGAAGAAGGAAGAAGAAGGAAGAAGAAGGAAGAAGAAGGAAGAAAAACACCAAACTATTCAATGGCCGTATAGTTAACACGGGTCTGACATTCCACAGATCGACCTTTCACAGGTCTGACATTTCACACATCAGCCTTTCACAGATCGACCTTTCAGCACTAATGGGTTCCGTCTTCGAGATCGAGATCCAGCTTACATATTACCTAGCACATAACTTATATTAATCTATTAATACATCAAGAAATATATTCATTAGTCTCTAATGTACATTTCCATCATCACTCAACTTCCTTCTCTTTAAGTCATCGGTATCTTCCAACAACGAATTGATACTTACCTTATTAACCGGAGAATTGTTGGAACTAGCACTTCTCAATATTGGAGAATGTCTCTGTTTAGGCACCGGCGGTGTCAAGGACTTCCCCACCAAAGGTCTCATTTCTCCATTAGGAATGGAAGTTCGGTCTAAAGATCCAATAGAATTATCTCTTTGTGATGATATCGATGATATGGACGAGTTGTTGGAAAAAATAGAATTGTTGGTGGAAATGGAATCATGAAATTTATATATCTCAATCAACGATGGTCTGAATCGGTCAGTAATCGACGATTGGTTTGGCACACTTCTAGGATAATCCTTAGATTGGGATCTGGAATTGGACCTGGATTGAGCTCCGGGAACCGGCATTCCAGAGATTGTAGAAGGGCCGACGGTGCCAGCACTAGAGCTACTGGTTCCATTTGATCCAGAATAAGAATTCCGACCACTGATTGGAACCGGTGCTGGCAAAGGACCTGGAACTGTGGCCACACCAGGAGCAGGGGCCAAAGGATCGTATAATAAAGATGGATTTCTTTGGCGTGAATTCTGACTAGAAGTATCCCAAATCTTCCGGAATTGTAACGGATTATATTGTTGGACTCCAACGTGACTGGGAGATTTGTTATTATCTCCTAGTGAAGGTGATGATGACGATCCCGGTGACTGTTTAACCACGGCCGTAGGGGACGTGTTGGATGGTCTATGAGCAATAGTGGTGGGTGAAGTATTGGAAGCTCTATGTACAGCAGACATCGGGGAAGGAGCCGATTTAAAGCTGAAACTCTGGGAAGTGTTGATATTATAATGACCGGCCACTTGTGATGGTGCTGGAAGTACTGGAGGCACTGAACCAGAAGGTTTACTTACTGTGTGAGGAGAAGTATTCGATGGTCTATGAACCATAGAAGTCACGGGGTCCGGCGGTGAAGCACTGGCCCTTCTAGGAATAGGCTCCACCATTTTGGCTGAATGTTTCGCTTGGTCTTTCAGGTCTGCTTTAGTGGCATTTGGCTCAGGTTTCGTGTGTGAGACTGAGTGTGGATCGTTAGTTGTGTCGTGAGGGTCGTTATTATCATTAGTTTCTGGCAAAGGCGCGTATAGCGGAGGTCCCATAGGTCGAGGGGTTGGTACCGGATGAGGAGTTGGCACCGGCTGGACTTGGCCATGGGCCTGTGGAGATTGAAAGTGGGCTGAATGAGCTGGGGACGAATGGGCTTGAGGAAGTTGTTGAAGCTGAGGAAGTTGGTGAAGATGTTGAACGGGCTGAACAGGCTGAACAGGCTGAACAGGCTGGGGCATATGGTGCTGGAGTTGAGGTGGATATCCCATAGGAACGTATCCCATAGGAACCACGTATTCTCCATAGTAATAGCCATTATGTCCTGGTATGGGCCCATGAAGAGGGCCAGCATTTCCATGAATGGGAGTTGCGTGCACAGCTCCATGCACAGGCCCAGAAATAGGCCCACTGGGCCCATGGACTTGCGCGCTAGGTCCAGGAATAGATCCATGCATAGGTCCAATGGGACCATGGCCCTCATATACAACATTATAATCACCATTTCCAATCATATGGGACAGACCCAAATGAGGTTGGCCATGAGACGGCGGAATCATATGATTCTTGGAATTATTAGAACTAGACCGTCTCTTGATATATGCTAACCCTTGTTCATCATCCTTCTTAAACTTTCCAGACGAATGCTTGAATTCCCAGATACTATTATCGGAGTTATTATCATTGACTTTATGAAAGCCATACATATGGAGTTGCCTTACAAAACTGGCCACATTGCCATGCTTGAAGTAACTGGTAAGTGCCTGACTGAATTCCTTTCCCGGGAGCAAGCTGAAGGTGTTTTTATCGGGAGTCTGTTCATTCCACCATATTAGCCGGGTCAAGTCCGGATCGCAAAGCATGGTGTATAGCTTGTGCACAAAGGCATTTTTCTTGACGGTAGGGATTTCCTGGCGGCCTGTCATTATAATGGGCCACCTACCTGAAGATATTGCTGGGATACACTGGGAAAACTCAGGGGCCCTTTGATGAAGTGAAAATTGGTGTGAAAATTAATGAAATTTTTGATTGTGAAAATGCGCACCGATATGTGCAGATTTGGTACAGATACTGTGCAGATACCGTCCAGATACTGGGTAGATTCTGACTCGGTGCAACTGGCACGCTGAGTGGTAACACAAGAGATAGTTGAGGAATTCAAGACTTGACTACACAAGGCTCGACAACTTGATTACTCAACACTTGTGATAAAAACAAAACCGATGAAAATCTCAACAAATAGCCATAGTCAGAAGAGAAGGAAAGGAAAGAAAAAAAAAAAAAAAATTTCAAATTTTTTTTATTTTTTTTTTTTTTTTTTTTTTTTTTTTTTTTTTTTTTTTTTTTTTTTTTTTTTTTTTTTTTTTTTTTTTTTTTTCTTTTTTTTTTTTTTTTTTTTTTTTTTTTTTTTTTTTTTTTTTTTTTTTTTTTTTTTTTTTTTTTTCTTTCTTATTTGTTTTTTTACTTTGTAATTTTTTTTTTGTCGGGCTGTCTGAAGTTTGGTGATGGGTATTTCTTTGAAGCAGTATTTGGTAGAAAAGAAGTAAACGGCGAGAGGCTTACAAGAGAGATAGAAAATAGGGGCACGAGGAATCAAGGCGGCTGCCGTTGGACTACAAGACCGTAATTAGGCGAATCGCATATATTGTTGCTTTATAGTTTTTTTCAACGGGGAGTGTGCGTACCAGTACGAACCCCGGTTGGGGGCACAAAATCATTCAGTCATCGCATCACCTTGTTAGGTGCATGTTTGGTGCATACATGCACATATTCTCTAAATCTTGCGTGTATGCGACCGGGGCAAAATCAAGAACTCCTATGCCTCGGACCCTAAATGGAAAAATTTGTTCTAAACGGTTAAATTCTCTTGCCACAATATACAGGCAAATGTCTAATAGCAGTGGCACAGGAATGTCGGAGAAGTTGATCCACAACTCCATGGCCCTGATAAAGGTTCTGTCTGCCAAATGCCCTGTCAAGGACTCGGGCTTCAACTTTCTATATGCCTGAGAGGACATGGTGAATGCCGTACAAACCTTATTCTACAGCTTTAAGTGAAAGGCTAACGGGTTTATATCAATAGTGAGTGTTGAAAATGTCTCCGTTGCGCGTTTGTTTACTGCATAACGGTCATGTACGACAACTAAAATCTGCTGCACTAGGGAATAGTCATTGCATAATAATAGTTTTGTCATGGTAACCGTTTGCAATTCGATTGGAACATTCTATTTTTATTACAGTTATTTTTTGCCGGGGAATGACCTTCTATGATGTTCATAATCCTTCTATGGCGTATTGCAAAGCATAAGGAGACTGGAGCAGGAAGCGAAGCAAGGGAGGGGCGAACCACAACACCTGCGAAGGCAGACCAATGGTAGCCCCCCGAATCGTGCGTCCGATCTCCAATATCATGCAGCTCGCGAATGGAACCGTCTAAAAGCCTTGCTTATTTCTCCAATTGTAGTCAAGATCCGGCATGTTACAATACTCCTTAGTGATTATTTTTTCTCGATTATTATTTAGCAGTATGGGAACGTTCTCGTTAAGGAGGAGGAAAGTATCTGTATTGTACGACTGTACTGATTGACGACATTGATTGTAGCAAATGGACGACATTAATTATACTGATTGGACGACATTGATTGTTCTGGATTGTACTGAAGGCCCGACATTGATTGTACTGAGTGAACGACATTGATGGTACTGAATGTACGATATTGATTGTACGATTGCATTGTATTTATGATATATACCTATTCGTTCTCCTTTCTCATCAATAAGCGGCCACTTAAAATATCCCCTATTTCAATCATGTGGCCCCAGTGAATTCTTGTACCTTTTCTTAAGAAGATATTAGCTTCCTTATACAACTGTACAATAGACGAATATCCAAGTTTGGCACCGTTCATTCCAATAATCACATGATTGTCCTTGTCATACTCATCTTTCATCTTTGAGTTGGGGGTTTGGTTAGCTTCTAGGAATTGCACTGCTTTAATACCGAAGTTCACGGCCATGACTCTATCCATAGACGTTGGAGTAAATCCTTGTTGCACATGGCCCGGAATGGCGGTTCTGGTTTCAAATCTCTTCTTGCCATTTTCTTTTAAGATATCACTAAGTAATTCTGTGGTATAAATCTTGGAACTTAATTCATTTCTGATGATCATTTTCCCATTTTTATCTTGGCCTCTATCATTTTCAAAGATCTTAAAGATTAAGTCGATATCTTCTTGAATAGTCTTTAGATTGATCTTTTGTTCTGGGGTGTATGTAGCAATCGAACCGGTTACAAGCCCGATAAAACTGGCTACAAATCCGGAATGACCACCTTGGACTTCGGTAATAAATACCCTTCTTCTAGTAGATGATGCACTTTGTTTAACGGCATCACAATACTTGACTAATTGATTAAGACAAGTATCACACCCCAACGAATATTCAGTACCAGGAACATTATTAGATACGGTGGCAGGGATGACAATCATAGGAATATTAAAGATTGGATAATTTTTACGTTGTTCATTTAATTGATGTAAGCTCGTGAAACTTTCAAACCCTCCGATAATAATTAATCCATTCAAATTGTTCTTTTGTAAATGGTATGCTACTTCTCCGAAATTTTCCTCTGGTAAAGATCGATTGGTACCAATTTCACTGCCTCCTTTGTTATACCAACTTTCGACATCAATCCACAGTAAAGGTTTGATATCACCGTTATTAATTAATCCATGGAATCCATTCTGAATCCCAAACACTTTATGGCCCTGACTCAAACAGTATAGGGTGATAGCTCTAGTACTGGCATTCAAACCCGAAGAAGAGGCACCAATATGAACCACTCCGATATTCAATTGTTTTTCTTTGGGCAATTGTTTAGACCCATCGTCATAAATGGTGGTATGCAAGTATTGTTGATAAGCATCAGCAAAATTGGTGTCCCTTAAAGCCATAGCGTCATCAAACCTTTTGTTGTCGATGTTTTCCGCCACTTTCTTGGTCAATTTAACTGCTTTGATTAATGGTAATCTGACGATTTTGTTCCCAGCTATTCCAATCATTGGAGACTCGGAATCAGGAGTCATTTCTAACACCGCTTTAACCGCTTCTACTCCCTGTAAAGTCCCCAACATTCTGTCATAGGCCACCGCACTCCCACCCCTTTGAACGTGCCCTAAAGTGGTGATTCTAGTATCTAACCCCAAATCCACTAACACGTCTTTGACCTGGCTGGAAGTAATGGGGTTTAATTCATCATCTATAGCTCCTTCAGCCACAATCACGGTGGTATTTCTCTTCCCATAAGCTCTATGTCTTTTAGCCACCAGCTTCAATTCTTCTTGCCATTTGCCGGTTTTTGGAGGTCTTTCAGGAATAAATATAAAATCGGCTCCCGTAGCCAATCCAGACATTAATCCCAACCATCCACAATGTCTACCCATGACTTCCACAACAAACGCCCGGGAATGTGAAGTAGCAGTAGCATCAATATAATCCACCATTTCACAGATTCTTTCCAACGACGAAAAAGCTCCAATGGTAGCGTCTGTAGATGACATATCATTATCAATAGACCCTACCAATCCTACTATGGTCAAATGCTTATAAGGCAAGATTTGTTCCTCGGTGAATTGGTTAGTGTTGATTAGTTCCTCAATTAATGAAGGCCATTCGCTTCTAAACAAATCGGCTCCGGTTAACGACCCATCTCCTCCACACACAATCAAGGCATCGATTCCATTTTTGACCATGTTTTTGGCGGCCTGTAACCGGCCAGCTCTTTCCCGGAACCGTTTAGAACGGGCCGTCCCAATCTTGGTACCACCGTAGCTCAAATACGACCGAACATCGCCCCATTCCATCTGTTTAAGGTAATCATTGACCAATCCTTCGTAGCCTTCATAAACTGCAAAAGCATCACATCCATAGTAAATTGCAGCCCGGACAACCGCTCTGACGGCTGGATTCATTCCGGGAGAATCGCCCCCGCTGGTCATCACCGCAATCTTCTTCCGTTTGCCCTCGTCATTGCCGGGTCCCAGTTTGGGCTGTTTTTGGGAAGCCAAAGCCTGTTTCTTATAGTCGATGAAATTGGCCGCCGATGTGAACTTGCGGTCTTTCACATGATTTTCCTGATCAATGAAGTGGATAGCATTGCCCAAAGGATCCTGAAGGTCCGAACCAAACTTTTTATGGCACTGATCCAAGTTGGTGGTAAAGAAATAAAGGTGTTGGCGGCTATTGATGAGGTCAACACCTGATGCCGTTAGCCTCACCTTGATCAAAATGGGATTGGTAAAGGTTTCACAGTTATCGCCGGTGTAGATTGCCAGTTCTTGGAACGGAATGACGTTGCCATTGTTATCGATCTCTTGCAAGGGGAAACTCTGGAGCCATATCTCTTTAAGAGAATCATTAGAGATGCCCTCGTGATCGAACAGTTTATAGTTCTTGTTAAAATTCTTGATAAGGGCAAACCCAAGTGTCCGGTAGTATTCTACCGTTTCATCGAAGAGCTTGTCGACATTTGTTGCCAACGAGATGGAGCTGATTCCTTGCACAGACATGGTGTGATAAGTAATTGCAAGCAATTAAAAGATCTAAAAATGAGGAACGGACTATTAGAGGCCGGTGGTGGAGGCACGACCACAATAACCTATTCACTTAGGGGTTCATTTTTGGGGATGGAGGCCAGTGGTGGGAGAATGGTGCTAATAAACATTGGTGCCACGGAGGTGAAGAATGATATAGTCAAATTGAGGGGGTTAACTACTAAAATTAAATATATAGTTAGGGCGGGCTAAAAGCTAATACCAATTGCGAGTTGACGATCTTTGGTACTTAAAACTCCTTCAAAACCATAAACCGAATACTAGAATCTCCAAAAAGAAGTATATCAGCAAATTGGCAAGGTATGAATTGGTGAAGTTCGTGACGTGGGAAACGTGTGATGAGCTGGTGACATTTGTGACGCTGGTTGTGGTAATATCGTCTGTTGAGCTCCTTGGTTTTAGTGGTTCCTCTTCATTGTCCGACTCCAGCTCTGGACCTATCTGCTCACTGAAAACATAATTATAATAATTGCCAGAAGAATAGTCTTTGATGTTAACGTTTTTGATATTCATGATATAAGGTAACCCTTCATAGTTAGTAGGGCCGCCAGCCCATAAAATTGTCCCATCGGAGTTGGAAGCATCGCCGCCGGCCCATAAGCTGAATTTGACATTCATGGGCAGCGTTGGAATCCCGTAGGAGTTATGGCTCGGCAAATGTCTTACTAATTGGTTATTAACAAACCAATTGATGTAGGAAGGGGTCCATTCTATGGAGTATCGGTTAAAAGTGTTTAGAGGATTTGGAACTGGATGATACTCTCCTCTATCATAAGTGGAAACATTGCCTTTGATGAAGAAATTGGATTGGAATTCGTAGTTGTTTCCTCCGAATATTTCTGCAATATCGATTTCATCTAGATCGGTTGATTGTAAGTAAACAGACGAGATAATTCCTTGACCAGAAGCGGCTTTGATGTCACATTCTACTTTGCCATACAATATGGTGAAGGCGGATTCGATTCGGGGGTTATCTAGCGGTTTGTGGATTGTCAATTGAAACTGGTTATCCGGGAGGAGTTGAGTTACGTTGTCGTAGAAATCAAATGCGGTGAAATCCAATGCGGTCGAACCAAGGGCAGTCAAGTCGGAGATTGCATTTAATGAAGCAACACATTGGAACCATATGGCCAACAGACAAAGGATCATTGGTTTCGTTGGACTATTGGGGAAGGATAACAGGCAAATTTTGTTAAAAGATTTGGTTTGATCAAAAGATTTGTAACCCCAAAAGGATCAAGTTCCAAAAGGACTGTCCCAGAGTTTGTTTGATTTTAGTTGAACGCGTGAAGATTACTTTGCAGATGCTTCTTGTATTTATCTTACCTTGACTTACCTTGAGTGATACGCAATGGCTTGTGTTTTTAGTGTCCACTTTGAGATATTTATCGGAGTTGTCCAATCACTTATCCTTGTAGTTATCGCTTGCTTTGTAGCTTGAGTTGCACTTGCCTAGCACCTTAAACTTGAACTACTTGAACTGCTTAGTTACTTTGTATTTATAACTGCTTGTGCTTATATGCTTTCACTCTGCTAGTATTTGTATGTTTTTACTCTATTGTGCTTTGTACTTCAATTGACTTCTATTTTGCAGCCAGTGTACAATCGCAACATCCTCACTCCCACATATTTGGAATTGGTTGCAACATCCTCACTCCAACAATTCGGTAACTCCGATGCAGCACCAAAGTGTCCAGTAGACTGTACGACATTTATCACTCCACACCAGGAAGCTTCCGTTTGATGCATATTTTCACCCCGATTCGTACCGATCTACCTCAAATCAACCAGTTTCCAAAATGCGGGCCCTTAAATTCTCGCTTATTAACGGCACTCAGAACGGACCTATTTCAATACATCATTGCTGCACTAAAACCTATTGTCTTGTCAGCCTTTGTTAGGATCCTTCCTTAACCATATCAATGTCTAACAATAGCATTACCAAGTAAATATCATACTACAGCCACCATGTAAGTGAAATTTCCATGGTTTGAAGTCTTTTATTTCGAGGCTTTCGCTTTATGATACCCATTTGAGAAGTGGTGGGCGCGGTTTTGCTGGAACAGTACAGAACCGTTGCAAAACCGTTGCAGAACTATTTGATGTTGCACAGCGATTTGGCATTACATTGACCCATGGGTTTGTGGATACACTAGATGCACCGGTTAATCCACTGACGCAGTTAATGCAATGGTTAAGCAAGAATTAAATCCGGTGGGACCTAAGCCAAAAATAGAACCAGGCTGGTTTGAGGATGCCACGCCAATCTCTTAGCGCGCGTACCGATCAAAATGTTTCCTTCAGCTCCACGCTTGACACCTATCAAACTATGGATGCCTCGTTGAATAGAATAATCTTGACGTATGTCAGATCAGTCAAGTACATCGAAGAGCACGAGTTACAGCAAAAGATCCAATTTGTGACACAGAAGCTCCAGGATCTCCGAAAAAAGTCACAAGAACAACAAGAACACAAGCCACATCAACATGAACCACAGGAACACGGATCAGAAGAACCACAGCAAGAGGACGCAAATGACCACGGCAATCACAATAATCACGACGCTCCTGTCACCTGCTCCACCGTAATCCAATCCATCAACAAGTCCATTCAAAATCAAGGGTTCCGAATCGTCAAATCCATCAACGAAATCAACGGGTCCATGACTTATATCTTTGTCAACGTGGCCAATGAACAAGAAGTCGACAAACAACTCAGCAGTTTCAAAGATTCGGAGATTTATATAATCAAGTTGATCATCGACGAGATATATAATCACAATTATCACGTTCCTCCGTCTGTCTTGACTAACCGTGTGTTAGGTATTATCAACGAAAGCTCCAACAATATCATTGGCAATAAATCGTCTCGTGATATAAATGGTTTGATCAGCAGGCTAATTTCTTTGGGGTACTTGCAATTGGTCAATAACGCCTATTTGATTATGTCGGTTCGACTTGTGGCCGAGTTAAAGGTTTATTTAACTAATCGATTTGACATGCGATTTTGTAATATTTGTAATGAAATCGTGACTATTGGAGTCAGCCGAGAAGGAATAAATTACCATCATAAGTGTTATGATATCTTTGCACGAGGACAGCGGATTAGTGACGAAAGTGGCAACCAAGCGATAGGTATAGAAATATGAGGGTTCGCTAACGAAGAGAACTTTAGTCTGCTAAGTGACTTAGTAAAACGGACAGTCACGTTCAGACACCTAAGGTGTTACGTGATTTGGTAGCATAAAAAGCCGTCACGCTCTATAAACTGCACGTTCAGTAATACCTTGGTATTCTACGACATTCATAAATAAAACACAATAGTTTGTTCTACAACTATTCAGGAAACACAATGTATTCTACAACTATCCTATTGATTATTACAAGGCTGTACAACAATAAGGTCTATAATAATAATATCTACAATAGCCGGTTCTATTGTTATTAAAAGTGTAAATACATTAGACGAGCAGGGTTCACACAAAGCGCAATTAATAGCCCGATTATTTGACCAATGATATGAAAGACTGGGCTGGGTAATTTAGCATCAATATCGACTAAATTTGGCTAATATTGACCAATGAAGTACGGCTCATGTCACTAGAAATAGTCGATGATATCTGAGAGGCTGTGATTTGACGATGTGGCCAATTCAAGCAAGGATGGAATATCCTCACTGCTTAAATAGCTAACGATATTCTCAATACTACGGTAATAGTTAAATGGCTTTTATTGCGCCTCTAGTTCATCAAGATATCGATTTTCCACCTCGTCCAATACGTCAAAATACCACTGCTCAATCACATGTTCGTCATATCTCTCGCATAGTGGCCGAACATTTGCTGGAAGCTTTTGCAACTTAAAGTCGGGCCCAGGATTTAATTCCACAATAGCATTATTAAAGATGGAGATCATGGGGTAGTATCCCAAGGTGCCGTCATTAGTCCATTTATAATTCAGGTTCGCTTGTTGCTGAACATTATCATTTATAGGCAAAAACGAATACAAATCTTGAAAAACTGGCCCCACTTCTTTCCCATTCTTATATACCACCATCTCACTATTGGGGATTTTAGGAATATCCATCAATGCCAATTGATCTGATTCTTTAGGATCAAGCAATTTCTCTCCTTCAATCTTAAACGGATTAAGTAATTTGGACATCTTCTCAATGGCAGTGTATTCAAACTGTTCATAATACAACGAGTTCTTGTACTTGATAGGAATTTGATCTCGATGTAAATTGTTGTGGATGTTGTAAATGTTGTTAACGGCTTGATATTGTTGATGGAAATGATTTTTGTGTTGTTCAAGAGATGGCAACTTTATGAGAATTCCAATGGTATCACCGGTAGCAAAATCTTCATTCATAAAGGGCTGGGGCCGAGATAGATGGACCTTGTGGCCGCCAATGTCTCTAATGCCATAGCCGTAGCCGTCAAAGCCAATTGGAGCTTCAAGACTGGCTTCACGCCGGGCGACTCCGACTCTAACGTGACCGCCCTTATTTATGAATACTTCTTCATCTTGATCCTCGTCACTATTGGCAGAATCTCTGGCTGTGTCAGAGTCAACATCATCTTTAGGGTCTTCTTTGGCAGATTCAGTGACACTGGTACCATCTTCCTCGGTTCTATCAGAATCTTTACCACCACTCTTGACAATCTCAAACTCAAAATACCAACTTCCCTCACTAACTCCGATATTGGACCGAATACTTCGCCAGCCCTGATGATTATTACTTATTAGCCTCATATCATCTGAAAACACAATATCGCCGGACTTATCGAAGTAACTGGGCCGAACTTGGTAGGGCGGTAAGTCGGTGGTGGAATACAAACTCGATTTAAACTTGGAGTTGGGCTTACAAGGTTTATATTTAAACCCTCGACGATTCAATGGGTTATCTTCATTATTATAGAATTTAGTTGATTTGGTGGACTTAGCCACTTTGTGGATGTTGGTGTGGACGTAGTGTTTAGTAATGGCGTTGCGCTTGTGGAAGTCCTGGAGTTTATAAGGAATTGGTTTGAGTCTTGGGTCTACTATAACTTTGGAGCCTTTCTTTGTTTTGGGAGAAGGAAGAGGTTCATGGCCGTGGGGGACCTGTTCTGATTTAATTGCATCCATTAGCCAATCAGAGCCGAAGCTAACAAACACCAATAATTATATCAATAGTATAAATTGATTATCAGTCCAAACAATTGAATAATTGGATTAAGAAGATGTTACTCATTCAATAACTGAATAATGACCAAAGTAGATGCTGAGATTGACTGAACGATGACCAATTTATCACTTTATAGTTCTATCGATCAATCAATCAATTAATCAGTTTATCTATCTATCAATCTATCAATGATAAACACTACAGTACAATTAAGATGTGGAGTGCGATGGAGAGAATAGCGCGACTTCTGTGAGAAATCCAAGCGAACTTAATAGAGAAGGAACTTCGTGTAAGTCTCAGTCGTCGAAGGAATAACTATAAGATGAAGATTGTACACAGCGAGGGTTAAGAATGATTGGCATACTATGTGAGAGCGAAGAAAATTTAACTAAGTGATTTTACGATTTCTAACTATACTATGTGATTCTTAACTATGTGATTCTTAACTGTGTGATTCTTAACTATGTGATTCTTAACTGTGTGATTCTTAACTGTGTGATTCTTAACTGTGTGATTCTTAACTGTGTGATTCTTAACTGTGTGATTCTTAACTGTGTGATTCTTAACTATGTGATTCTTAACTATGTGATTCTTAACTGTGTGATTCTTAACTGTGTGATTCTTAACTATGTGATTCTTAACTGTGTGATTCTTAACTGTGTGATTATTAACTGTGTGATTCTTAACTGTGTGATTCTTAACTGTGTGATTCTTAACTGTGTGATTATTAACTGTGTGATTCTTAACTGTGTGATTCTTAACTGTGTGATTCTTAACTATGTGATTCTTAACTGTGTGATTCTTAACTGTGTGATTCTTAACTGTGTGATTATTAACTGTGTGATTCTTAACTATGCGATAGAGAGACACTTAACTAGGAGACGCTTTATCCTACTCTTGACGCTTAACTATAACGCTTGACCACGACCTAGCTAGTCTACGTCCACGCCTCCTATCGCAATTGCTGGCTTAATTGCTAGCTAACCTTGTCTTCCTCTTACTATGTCTTTTTCATGGCTGTCGTGTGCTGCTCGTTCCTCTGACTCTATATTAGTCGGCGCTTGGTGAATTTTCTTATTTCCTGCTCCATTTCTTGTCTTTTGCGGTATTTCTTAACATTCTACATTCTTTGCTGATATAAATATTTCTTAACTATGTCACTTTTTGCACATGATCATTACTCATTAACTAAATATTCGTTTCCAAACACTTTTCTTTGGTTTGGGCTTTTTATCCACATCCTTCTCTTTCTTTAAACTCGACTTTATCATTTTAGTGGTCATCCCACTTCCTCCGGATACACTTCCTCCAGTAGATCTAGAACCACTAAGCCCAGAATCGTTTGATTTGACTGATTTCAAAGACTTGCTACTTACATTCTCGGTAGAATTACTGTCAATCAAAGATTTCACTTTATACATTTCTGAGTTCAGACTGCTCTGACGAGAAAGCGAACTGGTGTAAATGGAATGAACCTTCGAATTCAATGGTTTCTTACTACGGGACTTCTTGGTCCCATTGATGGAGCCGGCTCCGAAATTAACAGCTGCGTCGAATTTAATAGAAGGAGCTGGTGGGTCTGATTTCTCCAAAACTGGTGTTGATTTTGGGGATACATCTTTGGCATTAAGTATTCCACTAGGTTGATATGCTTTTGGTGGACTATGATACTCTGTCTCCTCTTCTCTTTCGTAAGCTTGAAGTTGTTCCAAGTAATCTTTAGAGTCCTTCAAAGACCTATCGCTTACTCGTTTCATCATGGTTTCAAACACTTCAAATGCATTATTTAAATCCATTGAATTCTGGTATAACTCTTTACCACTCAACGGCGTTTCTTCATTGTCATTTTCACTATCTTCGTCTTCGTCTTTATCGTGTCCGTCACTAATTATGGATGAATTGGAGCTTTGCATAGATACAATCGAATCCTTGTGACCTTCTGAATCAACTATGGTTTTACCGTTTCCTTCGATTATATTCTGATTAAGAATAACAACGGGAATGGTACTATATTTGATCAAGTAACTGGAGAATTTCACCAAAAACTTGGACTTTGCTTCCTTTAATTTGATAGGATACTTGAAATTCAAGTTGGTGGATTTGTTACTAGCAATTAACAAATTAGGATTATATTGATGGAACAAATTCTTGAAAAACGCCTTGTTTCCGTTAAGCCTTTCCATAGAATCTTCTATAATAAACTCGACCGTCACTTTAAGATGAAGATTTTTCAGTTTTAATTCATTCAAAAACCAATTGATTAAACTAGTACATTTAGATAACAACATTTCCGATGGATGCTTACAATCCGCTATCGCTTTAGGACTTATCAATGAACTGATAATCAAATAATCATCATGTTGCAAAAAATCCGAATTAATTAACCAGTACAACGAATTCCACGTATGACGGCGGCCACTAATAATGGTCAAGATAGTACGATTCAACCGAAACTCGTCATGCTTATAAGTCAAGTTAATCGACCTGTAGTTCGTCGTAGTATCCACCTTATTAATGGTCAATTTAGGTGGAATAGCCGCTACCTTCTTGGCCGGAAGATAATAGGTTTTCTGATTATCAAACTTGAACTGATCAATTTTCGATTTTGTGTTCTGAAACTGTGGATCCAACGCCATCAATTCTTCGTCGGTCATATCACTATAACTTTTCCGTCTATTTCTAGGCTGAGGTGTTTTTGCAGTGTTAGAAATACGCCGTCCATAAGTATAATTGATCTCTTCGTCAGACTCTTCCAGGTCCAGCGAGTGACTATTCATAGGACTTAAGTTGCCGCCCGTATGTTTAATCAAATCATCGAGATTCTCGTGATAATTGATACCCAACGTCTTAGAGTTCTTAACATTATATTGCAACTGCTGTGGACTCAACTTATTCTTAAGAATCAGCTTACTTGGGCTCAATTTCTTGCGCTTGGCTCGTTTGGTGGCGGCCGAACGGTGCCCATTGCCACCATTGGCATAAAATGCCGACACATCGTTAATTACGGATGATCCGTACCCAAAGTTGATATCATTAAATCGGATGAAGTCGGGGTTATCGGAATCTCTGGCCACAGCACTGGCGTGAAATTCTATATCATTGTACTCGGGATCTAGATTATTGAATGAAACTCTTCTACTATAGTCAGATACTACCGACATAAGATTTTATTATCACTAACTCACTAAAACGGGCAATTGGGGGGGTTTATATACTAAGGGTCCAGACTGTGGGGCTGAATATTCAAGGAGCAAATGCGAAGACCTTAGAGTTTTGTAAAGGCACGACTACACCACAACAATAATTTAGCCGATTACTTGATGTTACGGCTCTTTACAGGTGGTAACGGCTAGAACAAACAAGTGACTACAAGGGAGGAGTCACAGGTGAGGCTATAAATGAGTGGTTATTTTACGAATCAGATTACGACGAGGTTTTATATGAATGGAAGAAGACGCCAAGATTTGCTTATCAACGAAAGGCTTAGAGATTGCACGTTCTGGGGCTTTTCTTGGGGTGAGGTGCACGACTGGAATTGGAATCATCCATAAATACAAAGCCGTACATAGAGAGCGTAAGTACGAGTGTATGGTTTTAGTTATTGATAGTATCAGAAGTATCATTAGGATATAGAGGTACGCAGAGATATGCCTAGGTAAGCACCGAAAGACGTATTAGTCGGGGTATGCACCGAAGGATGCAAGGACCGGAGTATGAACCAATCATGCATACAACTAAAGCCCTCCTTACTCCCGCAAGTGCACGCCCATACTATAGTGTACCCATAGGGTACCCATACATACACCTTATTCAATATCCTATGTAGCGATACATATTCAGACACTGTCTGTCTGCGTCATTCTTTTTGTATCATTCTGTCTGTACCCGGGCCCGGCCACTAAGATGCTGACACAATGTAAGAGTTATATCTGTTAGCATTTCACTGTGTTGTACTTGAGTTCATGTTGCACTATATTTGTTGTGTTTATGCTGCATCACTGTGTCTCACTATGTTTAACTATGGTGGGTTTCACTCTTTAACTATGCCTCTCTCCATTTCACTATGTTCATATGCGTTTCAGGTGTTTCTCATTCCGGCAATATTTTATGTCATTTGCTTATCTAATCAATGGCCGCTGCTGGTTATATAGCGTTCCTGACATCTCACCAATTATAGGCTTGCTGTTTATAATTAGCAAATTTCGTCTATTTATATTATCCCCTCCATCCTCTTTCTGAAATTTCGTCTCTACATTATTATGCCTTCTTATAATAGTCCCTTACCTTTAAAGGACTTTAGGGATTTAAATGAGTCAAAGTCTGTTGATATCCCAAAAGAATGTCCTGAAACTTCGCCGATCTCTTCGTTGCACATAAAGTGTGGGCCCATCTTGAAGTTGTTCAATTGTAACGACGGGAATGACGGCAAGTATTTGGCATCTGTCTTAGTGGTGTTAAAGGATTATACTCTGTCTTCAGTGCCTTCGCTTACTTACGAATTGGGACCTAAACCTAGTGCCGGCTCCAGCGTCGGTTCCAGTGCCAAAAGCGGTACCTTTCCCGGTACCTGCTTTTATAAAGAAGAATCGTACCAATTTTTCAGATACTTAATTGAATTGGACCTTAGGGCTGATGAACAAGTATGTCACTACTCCCTTAACGGAGAAACTACGGACTACTGGAAATTCTACTTACCTTCCAAAACTCAGGCCATGAACGTGATTTCCTTCAGTTGTAACGGGTTTTCCCTTGGTGCTAACGCTGACAACTATAAATCCAGTCTTTGGTACGACGTTTTACAGAAACATGCTGCCAACGAATCCCAAACTCCTTATCATGTGATGTTGGGAGGTGGAGACCAGATTTATTGTGATTCCGTTAAGATTATGGCCAAAAAGTTGCAGCAATGGACGGAAATGCCCAACAACGATGCTAAATTCAAAGCCCCAGTTGATGATGATTTCATTAACGATTTGAAAGAATTCTATTTAAATCATTATTTCAAATGGTTCGGAAAAGGGTTTTGGACCGGGACTATTTCCAGATATATCGACCCGTTATTTCCCATTTCCATGTGCACCATTCCTGCAATTAATATCTATGACGATCACGATATTATTGATGGTTATGGTTCTTATCCTCCTTCTACCATGGGGTCACCAGCGTTTGCTAATTTGGGAAAAATCGCATTTAGGTACTATATGATTTTCCAACATCATCAATTGCCCGAGGATTCTTTACCACCCAACTTTGAAGCCAGCTGGGTTAAGACAAAAGCCAACAATTTCATTCAGCAACCTAATCATTCTCTAGTGGGGAAGTTGGGATCGGATATTGGATTAGTTGGGATCGATTGTAGAACCGAAAGAAGCTTGCGGAGAATCAACAGTGATAAAACTTATAGTACGATTTTCAAAGCTATCGAGAAACAGGTGGCCAACAACAAGGATACCAAACATTTGTTGGTGATGTTGGGGGTTCCAATCTTATATCCTAGATTAGTATGGTTGGAAATGGTGTTAAATTCTCCGTTATTAAAACCCATCAAGAAATTGGCAGAGATGGGTGTTATTAATAAAGGATTGGTCAATGAGTTTGACGGAAGCGTGGAAGTTTTAGATGATTTGAATGACCATTGGTGTTCCAAGCATCATAAGGCAGAAAGAAATAAATTGGTAAAAGATTTCATTGATTTTGGGGCGAAGAATTCCATCAGAGTCACAATCTTAAGTGGTGATGTGCATTTATGTTGTATTGGAAGATTGAAATCCAGAATTCATAAGCACCCTACTTTCCATCCAATTCACGGGAAAGATGTCAAGCAAAGAAATGCTGATATTTTACATTCTCCAGAGTATGATCCCAGATTATTATTTAATGTCACATCATCTGCTATTATCAATGCTCCTCCACCAGATCCTATGGCTCAATTATTGAACAAAAGATCCAGCGGCCATCATTTTAACAAAAACTGTGACGAAGATATGGTTCCTCTTTTCAATGTCAATACTGATGGAACTCCTAGAGAGAATCATCAATTCTTAAATAAGAGAAATTGGTGTGATTTAATCTATGCTCCTAATTCTCATTACAAAGAAAAGTTGCCTCAAGCTGAAGAGTCGGAGATCACTAAAGTGTTCCCATCAAGTTCCAAGAGAGATATTAAGAAAGAGGCTGATAATCATTACATTAAGTATCCGTTGCTTCCAGACTCTTTGATCACCACTTTACATGTGGAAGATGATCCTAATGATTTTGATTGTAAAACCATGGATTATGAATTAATGATTCCACCATTGAAGGGGGAATATGATTTGAACGATGTTGTAATTAAACACGTCAATGACTAGAGAAGTTTGATTGTATTTATGTTGTAGTATATGTTAATATAAGATATTAGTTGTCTAGAGGGAAGAGGAAGAGATAGGTAATATAGAAGAGACCACTGCGCGCCTAGTATATTTTTTTTCGCGCTAATGTCCTACAGTGTAATTTTAGTTACAAAGTAGATTGAACTTAACAACTCCTTGAAATGAGTAACCGTTTAATTGACCAGCATTCTAATTTGCTTTAAAGTAGGTTGAGTAAAATAAATAAGATCTCTTGATCTTATAGTCAGGCCTATTGCAACAGTATCACGGATTTACTTTCTAATAATATTGCTGATTCTGATTGCTCCGCGCCAAAAAATGGCTGCAAAAAATCTTCGCATTAATTCTTTTTATAATTTTTATTACAATTCGATATATGGATGCTTATTCAATTGCCGGTATTAGATTAGTGCCAATGAGCACTGAATTTTTCCCTTATACGATTGTCTCTAGGTTCCCGTATTGCCTCAAGCATGGACGCAACTATGGGTGCTAAACCTTTTTTGAAATCCACATATTGGTAATCATAAGGAATATCATCTGAATCATTGTTCAAAAAAAAAAAACCTTTCTGAGTATAGGAGCACTTTCTTTGAATTAGAGACGTGATTTTTAAGTGTGAAATCTTTGCCCTCGGCACCACTGGTATATTTGGACTGTAAATGGAGTAATAATTGAAGCATGCCGGTTAGTCCGGCAGCTTTTAGACTTTTCCAATTTTCAACCCTTTTGGTGGTATTCCGACTATGGCCGGTTTTGTGATGCCAGCATTGGACCAATTTCTTAGCCAAAAGTTCTATATCTTAAAAATTTCCTAGATTTCTTGTTGGAATGAGGAATGAAGAATGAGGCATGAGATGAAATGTGCTGAACTGCGACGAAATGATTGGAAATCAAAGATCAAGGCAGTCAAAAAGGGTAGGATCTGATGTTACAAAAACAACATGAAATACAAGGTAAAGATTAGTTGGCCATTATATATTAAAAACGTGAAGAAATGAACCATTTTCCAATTAACACTAATTCGCTTATCGGTAGTGCTCCAGCCAATAATCACTCAGCTTCTTATCAACTCGCACTTTTTTCAGATTAACGCTGTTAGATCTTGTTCTGTTTGTCTCCTATCCCTGCTTATTTACTATGGCCAAACGAAATAGCGACGCAGAAAATAGCACCGGCATCGACGGGGCCTACGCAGATGATGAGAGCACCACCAAAAAGCTCAAACTGTCGTCACAAATCTTAGGAATAACCCGATCAATCTCGGCGTGCCAACGGTGCCGAGTCAAGAAGATAAAATGTGATCAAAACTTCCCTAAATGCTCCAAATGTGACAAAGCAAAAGTGGAATGTATTGGGATTGATCCTGCTACCGGAAGGGAAGTACCTAGGTCTTATGTAATTCATCTTGAAGACAGAATTGCTGCTTTGGAGCTACGGTTAAAACTGCATGGAATAGATCCAAACCTTGAAGACGACTTGGACTCAGCAGGAGATACTAATGGGCCTGAAAACGAGGACAAGTCGGCTAATTCTCCCATTAAAATGAACGAAACTGGGGCGAAACCGGAGGATTTGGATGAGCAAAGACAACAACATGAACTTCTTAATGAAGTTCGATTCAAGAGTATTAACCCCGATAATCACATGGTTTCTAACACCAGATCTATATCGACCAACCAGTCCATTTCGTTTGCTAAATTAATGTCTACTGCCGTTAAATTTAGATCCAAGCGATATGGAGCCTTGAGATCTCAGGGAGCTACAAACACAACTAATACCACCAATAGTACCAATACACCTGAAGTGGAGGATCCCTCCACTACCGTGAGTAAAGAGGAAATCCAATTGTCTTTATTGCCTCCCAAAAAGACGGCTCAGGAGTTTATCAGAATCTATTTTGCCCAATCTAATGCACAATTACCAGTTTTGCATCGGGAAGAGTTCTTAAGAAACTGGTTTATTCCAATATATGGGAAGCTAGATGATGATATTTCTTTGGCGTCGGATTATTCTTCCATTAATAAGAAATTTGTGTATGGTGAGGGTATTGAAAATGGAAAACTGGAGCATTCTAATTTTGAAATGAACAATCCATATGTTAAAGACGAGACTTTGACTTGGTTTTATCAGTATAAACAAATTTTCAACCAGAAATTAAATCAATGCAGACTCAATCAGGAGAGATTTGACCCTATTAAAGTGTCCAATAATATTAAGCCTCCGCTTAAGTTCCATAAATGTCTCTATTTCTTGAATATTATATTTGGTATTGCCTCGTCAGTTCATCTTTTACAATACCCAAAAACCATTTCCGACTCCTTCAAATTGACGGCTCTTAAATATATAGATCAAGCATACAGTTCTAATGATCAATTGGAGTCCTTACAAGGGATATTGTTATTAGCGTTGTACTCGATTATGAGACCGGCTGTGCCTGGGTGTTGGTATGTGGTTGGATCAGCATTAAGACTCTGTATTGATTTGGGGTTGCACAATGATTCTATCAACCAGCAATTAAAAATAGATGCTTTCACTTTAGATAAGAGAAGGCGGTTGTTTTGGTGTACGTATGCACTTGATAGACAGATTTGTTTCTATTTGACTCGTCCTGTGGGGATTCCTGATGAGTGTATAACCACTCCCTTCCCTAGTGAATTAGACGATGCATTCATCGTTCCTCGTGATCCTCGTACAACCGATTATCTGAAGTTCCAACTCCGTCAACCTCCTGAATCCAGTTACAAATTCATTTCTATATCTATCGTTGAAATCAGAAAGATTCAATGTGAGGTTCAAAAGATCTTGTTTGAAAATCATGAATTACCTCGTCGCTTCAATACTTTGATTGAATGGAAACAGCACATTTTTAATAAGTTGAAAATTTGGAAAGATTCCTTCCCTAAAACCAAAAAAAGGTCAAACTGTGATTTCGTTTTAGACTTCTTTTATTTGAATTATAATCATACTGTATTAATATTGTTCGGTTTATCCCCTAAAAATTTCAAATTGAGTAACAAGGACTTTGTCAAAGTAAACGAAAGCTCTAAAGCCTTGATCAGCATATATTCGAATTTATTGGCTAATAAATCAATCAATTACACCTGGGCTGCCATTTTGAATTTATTTACTGCAGGGACTTCCTATTTATATTCCATATATAATTCTGAATTGATCAGAAGTAGGAACAGCTTGAGTGAAGTTAAGAAGTATACTCAGGATTGTATTACCGTGTTGAATTCATTAGTGGACAGATGTGATGCCGCTTTGACTTGTAAGAATACCTATGAAGTTCTAACTGCAGCTGTGGTGAAGTTGAAATATAATGAAACGGTTTATGGTCATATCAAACTAAAATTTCCCGAAAACATGAATTTCTTGAAACCGTTTTCCAATAATAATTTGAAAACATTGGTTCACAACTTGAAATCAGAGCAGGAGCAACAACTAAAACATGAAAAAGAAGAACAAGATAGAATTAAACAGGAAGAAATCAGAGAGAAGGAACAGAAAGAGCAATTGAAAGTTATATCACCCCAATTTCCCCAAAATCCACAATTTCAAGAGTTCCCTCCGCACGAACTTCAAGCTGAATTTACTTCTTCTGGGGACCAATTAAGGACAGCGGAATATGATAATTTCTCTGTTAAATTGGAAACCGAATTGAACCCTTTCTTACCCGATGAATTGGGTCTTATGAAATCACCTACCCCTCAACCAGTTCAACCCCCTCGCCCTCAACAAGTTACTTCACAGACCCAGTATTCTACCCAGGCATATTCTGATCCGCAACAAGATTCGTTTAATAGGCCCATAATTCAACAATTTCTTGATAATAAGCCCACCAGTGAGGTAATAGGGTTCCAATCTCCCTCGACATTTGAATGGAGCAATAATAACAACGTCTATGAAAATGAGTTGGACAATTTCTTCAACGAAATAGAGAATTCTCCGAACTCAACCAATTCAAGAAGAGACAGCTTTAGCGACCATAATAATGAATTCATCCCCTCGACCTTCTTTGGGGTCTCCAATAGCCCTCAATCAAGACCAAATAATAACCCCCTGAATCAATCCCTGCCAGGTACTCACCAGCAACCAGCTCCTCCTTATCATAGACAAAGTCAAGCCGCACATTTGAAACAATCTTTGATTCATCCACAGCCATTCATGAATACTACTCCTTACTCCAATGATTCGAATGATTCTAGCGGCTCATCTCCACTTTTGTTGAATAGCAATTTGAGTGGAGCCAACTCGGTGTCAGATTCTCATCCCAAGCCGGATGTGTTACCTTCTAAAGACGGTCGTAAAGTATTTGAATTGATTCATCAGGTGCCTATAGATTCCATCTGGGACCAGTTTTTCACTAACAATTCGTCTGCGTACTCGGGACTCAACTTCGACGGGCTGCAATCATAACTTGAAATCACTGAAAAGACGGGGGCCACTCGAACACTGGGGTCACCCGAACACTGGGGCCACTCGAACACTGGGGCCACTCGAACACTGGGGCCACTCGAACACTGGGGCCACTCGAACACTGGGGCCACTCGAACACTGGGGCCACCCGTATCACCTGAACCATAAATTCCTCGTATGTATTTATATCTATAGACCTTTAAAATTTTATTTCCCTATTTATGTGATCGATTACACCCCACTTAAATCTATGAAGTATGCTCAGCAAACACTTTCAAGAACTCATAGTCATGACTAAAGTCAACATCGTTAATCAGGTTCACGTGCAACGCTTCAATTACCTTGCCATTGAAAAACCCGTACACATCTATCATCGTCCCTTTGGACGTTACGGCTCTCTCGGGTCGGTCCAGCTCGTTTAGTACAACTACTATCGCGTCTCTTTCGGTGACAGATCTTAACGTAAGACTATGGGAACCCGGATCGTATTTAACATTCTGCCCGATAAACCTCAAACGAACAGGTACCGACTCATTGGCCCTTGTATTTCTGGCCATTAGTTCCAGCACACTTACAAACAAGTTTGTCATTGTTCATATCTTAAATCCTCTAGCATTTGTTCCCTATCGTCTCTACAGTTGCGAACATCCTCACTTACCATTTGCGCGATGTCTCAAGAGATGAGGTTTCGGAATTTTTCACTCCACAACTCCATGAAAGTATTACAAGAAAGAGATCAGTTTTTATCTGACTATGAGGTCTACCACCATCTTAAGGACCTCAAGAAGACATGGGCTCCAAGTGAGGCCAGTCCTGAAAAAAACAAGAAAATGAAGAACCACGGAGGTGTGGAGTTAGAGATAGTCACAAGAGATATTGTTAACTATCTAGACGGACGACCTTGTGGAGAGATAACTTCTGTCGATGCATTCAAAGAGTTGATGTTGTTTTTAAATACTCTTGATTTGGTAAAGGTCGAAAAGCTTCAGATAGTCAATTCTTTGCCGAGGTCAATGGTGCACCTTTATGCCTTGATTGATGAATGTGACCAGCGATTTGATGAAGACACTTGTGAATCGATACTTAAGAAGATACAAGAGTTGTTTCCTATACAAGGTGATGACGATGAACCTTCAGCGGCCGAAGAGTCGGCTGAGGAGCCAGCTGAAGAGCCAGCTGAAGAGCCAGCTGAAGAATAGAGTCTTTATATAACTGTACCATAATGTATACTACTATAACTTATTAATGAATATAATTCTATAAAATCATATGAAATCCCCCATCATTTGTTTGTTATTAACTTTCAAGTCATTCTCGTATTCGTCATCCTCCTTTCCAAGTTCTTCTTGTTGCTTAGCGTGTAACCGATCTTTCTGGGTATTATACCATTGGTCTCTAAGATTACTTACCATCTCACTAACATCACTGATTAGCCCGGCGGGCCCTACAGAGAAAAATGTTTCTTCGTCTTTGCTGTTGATCCATTTATGAGTGTCATTATCGGAATCGTTTTCATTCATCATTTCGATGTTCTTGTTCTCTTTGGAGATCAAATCCCGTGACAAAAGCCCCGATAATCCAATATCTTCACTCAACGAATCACTCTCCATGAGACCAATATTATTCAACCGCCATCTAGTCTTATTCAATTCATCGTCCTTAACTTCAAAATGATTGCTAACTAGATGGTCAATTACAGGCCACCCATAAGCATTAGAAAATCTTCTTCGAACTATGATATTGTTATGGGCATCGGGCTTTAACCTCACCAAGACTTTTCTCCAACTCATACCTTTATGGTACTCTCTGGCTATTTCCTCTTCAATGTTTTCGAAGTCTTGCATATCCACTGAGTTGAACAATCTTTTTCTAAAGTTGGTTACATGTGAATTACCTGTTTTTACTAATCCATTAATAGTAGAGTCGGACCTTTCAGTAACTGAAGCACCGTTTACTTTTGAAGAAACTCGAACGTCAGCCTCAACATCAACTTCAGTTATTCCATTATCTGATTGTTCGTTTGAGGGTATGATTCCTGCTTTTTGGAGATCAGAATCTCCTTCTCTAGGAGGCAAATCCTCCTCGGTATACACTTTATCATAAATTATGGAACTGTCCCGTTCCTCTGGATTAACAATATAGCTCATCAGAGGTAATGGAGGCAAGATCAAAGATGAGGCCGTTTCCAACACCGAAGATTTTGGTAATCCTTCTAGTCTTTTCAATAATTTCTTTGTGGAACTCGAAGCGGGATCGTCCTTCAATTCATCTGAATTCTGTGGATGTTGCTTTTGCGGTAAAAACTTAGAAAAAAACATCTGCACAGGTTGTGGTAGGAAAGACAGATAAGAGTTATCACTGCACTCATCATCTGGTATTTTATCAGCGTGGGTCTTTGTAATATGATGACTATTAATGGCACTTTCACTTAAAACACTGGACAATCCATCATAATCCAAATATAAAAGAGCCGACGTTCGAAGTGGGACCACTCCATCATTAGAAGCGTTAGCGTAAACCGTTCTTCTCAAAAACTTTTTCAAAACTTGGTGAGTTGGTCCGGAAGGTAATAACAATAATAAGGGTTTACCCGAGTGTTCAGAAAACCGTAAACTTAAATCTTGACCTGTCTTGCCTACTATCCCTGCCAGCAACGCCAAATTCACATATATGGGGTTATCATTACTCGCTCCTAACATTGGCGATGCAATAGTTATAAAGTTAATAGGAGTTATCTTTTCAAAAAACCATGGAAAATTATTCTGTAAATAAGCAATGGTAAATGTTTGTACAAGACCACCTAACGAATGTCCTACAAATGACACCTTAGTGACTTTGTTATTATTGAAAGCCAGATTATTGGTGACCAAATCAATCACGAACTCTGCCACTCGACTGCCCAAATATTTGATGCCTCGTTCTGTTTTACAAATGTTTCCAAAGTATCCTTTAACTACCACATTATCACCACTATTGGCATTATCAATTTGCTCCTTTAAATATAGCATATCTGCACTGACATTAGAGTGTAATCCATGGGTTAAAATCACTAAATGGATAGGCTTCCCCGGCTTTGGAACCGGCAAATTCCATAAGTCATACGTATCTAATTCGTTAACTCTTAGTACACTCAAAGGAGTAAATGTCCCCACATGGTCGCTATTCTGGATCTTATTTTCAGCAAATGCTGCTTCATGAAGGATCTCCTTGGAAGTCCCCACCATAAGCTCAAAATTAATATCTATATTGCTACTGAATATCATTTGAGACACCACATCCACTGTCCACTTATAAGAGTCTTTCAACGTATGACACGTCAACTCCGCATAAAATGACTTGTTAGGTTGAAGCTGCAGTTCAAAGCTAGGCTGGTTAGCGGTGATAAAACATTTCTCCTTCATTTTATATTCTTCGGACCGGCAATCTACATAGAGCAAATAAGGACCAGCAATAAACGCTGCTCTCATGGGAAGCGGTTCAACGTTTTTGACTTTGACCCATAGATTGTTAGGAAGACCTCCAGAAGACAGGTCGGGGTTGGTAACTTCCGGAGTATAGTTTATTTCAAACCGTTCTGTCTGTCCCCCTTTAACGTGCTTTACCAGTCGATATAAGATTTTATCACTCATAGCATTCCTTACAGTATCAGTTATTCAAGACAACTGGATAAATATAAATAAGGCCAGCAAGAATAAAAGTGACAAGCACCAAAAAATCGAACAAACTTGTTTGGGTGACCAATGTAACAAGTATCAAAAGAAGACGCAGTTGCAATTATATATATCTTACTCCACAAAACAAATGACAGATTTCGCGAATCGGTGAAAATCACCAACAATTTCTCTCATGGTAAATAAGTGGAAGCTTCTCTTATGAGCAACACTAACCAGGAAGTTCATAACGAACCTGATGATAACCGAGATGATGCCAATCGCAGGCAGCTGATTGAAGGTGAAAGAGCAGAAAACGACTTGCATGCCATAGAATTGGTGGCCCATTCAGTGTTGAATAATTCCTTGGAAAACTTGAACGACAACTTTGGGCTGCTCTATCGGTCACAAGCGGCACTATTAACGAGACTCAAGATCATAGAGACACGTCTCCGGGAGTTTGAAACCCGCAAAGTTCAAGATCAAGCAGTTTCGCTGGTTCTTAAGGATTGTGTTACTGTGAAAGAACGATTGAGTTCACTAGAAGGGATCATAAAAACTATTGAAAAACGACTTACGGCCATGGAAACTGAATTATAAACAGGTTAATTTTGTAGAATGTGTAATTTTATGTTATAAGGGATTTATATACTTCATGTTAAGCTGATATATGGCTTAACAATATATATCATGTTTCCTGAGTTTGACTCAGAACTTAAGGAACTTGAATGGGTAACCAGGACTCTTGATTCCAAAGATATAAAGCAAGTAGCTGAATCCTACAAAGATAAGAACGATTGTAATAGTACTGGCAATCAATCTAACTTTTGGATGGGTGATTTCTGGGACTCTTTTGATCAAAACAATAAATAAAAGACTTAATATTCCGTACGCAAATGAAACAATTTGGGTTTCAATACCCAATTGAATTTGCTGCCCAGGCATGAAATAATCCACTTTTCCATCAGGATGCTCTCTTACATATGGTACACCTCTAATCTGGTTGAACATATATCCAGTGGTAAACAATAAAACTGCCACAATAGATAATAAAGTCCATAAGCCTTTGGAAGTTATCACTTTTTTGAATTGCCCAAAAAATACCTTGATCATAATACACGCCACTAATGTCAAGACGGCATTCAAAATAATTCTATTGTAGTTTACAGGGACATATAAACTGAATTGATGTTGAGTTAAATCACTTAACCAAGTTTGGACTAACTCAGCGTGATTTCCTTGGAAAAATTGATATTCAGTTATCTCATCTAACCAAGCTTTTTTGGTAGAAACAGATGATGGGGCCACATGAAACAACTTCGGGATATTGTTTAGCTTCAACAATTGGAACAATTCTTTAGCTTGCATAAATTCAGCAAAGAAGAAGTAAATATCTTTGCCTTCAGATTTGGCATCAATTCCTTCGGGGTGATCTTGGAACCAACTATTAGCCACCAACTCATACTCTGGTTTAATTTCGTTACATAAAGGACACTGGAATTGTGGTGATTGTGACGATAACAACATCACTACATGATAATCTCTTGGTCCATTCAAGTATTTTTCATAATTCTTTTCTGTGAGTGGTAACACCTTGGTTCTTCCGTTCTTTTGCACTAACTTCAACATTTCTTCGTTGGAGTAGTCGGCCATCACGAAGCCAACAAAACTGACCACGTAGGTGATCCATTGAAGTACGGAGAGCTTCATTATAAAGAAAACGCTTATGGGCAATAGTGTAACACGTCAATGAAAAGTGAATGAATTCGCGCCGGCTGTATGAGAAGTCTGAGAAGTCTGAGAACCTGAAAAAATGTATGAGAATTGTCAGACTACAAGAGATGCCATGAGATAGTTGTATGTATTTCATGACTACGAGAGATGCCATGAGATAGTTGTATGTATTTCATGACTACGAGAGATGCCATGAGATAGTTGTATGTATTTCATGCTGCTTTATTCAGTTTGTAAGACTTCTTAAGTCCATGGTTAGAGAATTGATTATCTTCCCTAACTGTATACATTTGCTATTTATAGTGTTCTTACAGGCATTACAATTCATTGTTTGTTTCAAATTGATTTGTAATGGCTGTGATATGTCTCTACAGAAACCACAGTGACTGTAGTAGCCACAAATTTGAGACTAAATGGTTTCTTATAAACATTGAACTACAAAGAAACATCTTATTATACAAATAGCAATCTACATATTACATAAAACATATTCTAACTTAGGCTAACTAACGAAAGCCCTCTTTTTCAACTTTTCAACATCAACGTTATTATTCTGCAATCCTGATAAGATCGTTTCCGAATCGATTGGACCAATCTTTGTTCCAAATAAATTGTTACCCAAGGCCTGCAAAATCTCGTAATACCGACCAATTGACCCAGGGTAAAACAAATTGGTAGTTCTAAGAGTCCTTTCACAGCCTTTGATCGGCTCTTCGCCCTTAAACCGGTTTTCAACCCACAAAAGCGCAGCACCCACTCCTTCAATAAACTCCAAAATATGACCTGTCGAATTTGAAGCAGCGAATTCAAACGAGGCCATTCCTTGATCACACCAAATATCAAACACTCTCTGGGCATCCTTGAATGGAACAAGCTCATCTAGTACCCCGTGATATAGAAACACGGGAATTTCTGGCTTTATATCTTCATCAACTCCTAAAGTATTTTCCGCAAGTACGTTTTTCACGATCTCATCTTCAAAAATGGCCCAGCCTTTTTTGGCGTATCTGTTAGGACCGGAAAAGATGGGCTGATAGGCGTAATTCAAAAGCACTGGCACCAAACACATATCATCGGCCTTTTTGTACTCTTTATAGTGTTCGGCATCCATCGCATCTTTGACATAATCTCTCAATTCTGGATATTGATGGGTTAATCCATTGATACCACTGGCAGCAAACCCAGCAAAAATTGTGTTGTCTAATATTTCTGCCACAGCGGTGAAATTGGTAACCCATCCTCCAATGGCAACCCCCTTCAAATTGGGAGATAAGTCTTCGGCATACTGAGGTTGTAAGGCAGCAGCCCAGCTGCTAGCAATAGTGCCTCCAGAGTATCCCCATATTACCACATCTGCGTTAGTATTTATTCCTGTGACATTAGAAGACCTCAAAGCCCCTCTAATTCCGTTTAAGGTGTTATAACCCGATAATTTCCCAACAGCAAACCCTGCAATTAATCCTTCATAGTCTGGTGAAACGACATAATATCCTTGATCTAAGGCTGTTTGAATGACAAACATTTCTAATTTGGCTTCAATGGTTCCAAAACCTCCACCACCCATGAATGAATAAGATGGAGAACAATCAAGACTAGAGGCATCTTCCGCAATTTGATACGACAATAACCTGGAGCTATTAGCTTCATATGGTTCCAAAATCGTTGCAACCACTCCAGTAGCATTTTCGAGAGCGTCGTCTGATCTAACCAAGACTTGCCAACTATTAGCTATGTTAACTGGAAAGTACACACTACTAATTGGAAATGGGGTCTTTCTCATCTTTAGTATGGTTCCCGGTTCTTCATTTTCAAATCCTTCTGGTAACTTGTAGAAATCATCTTCACTTGGCTTAACCGGCTTTACAGCTGCACCCATCACCAATGATATTAACAAGCACAAAAACGTCAATTTTTTCCACATCTTGCTATAATATATGAGCCACTAGTGCAGATTTGCTGACATATTTATACTGTACAGCAGTGTAACCCCCTGAGTCCATTATAGCGCAATACAACCGTCATATTGTATTCATTCCACTATAAAAGAGGAGAACATATTAAGGTTCTTACTAACGTTTACCTCTTGCGGCCCATCACCGTCACTAGATTCCTTTGTAAGAGGAGCTCAATTATCAAGTGGCTCTGCTCTAACAACGACCAAGGTCGGTCCTAGTAATTTCTCGTGTTATTCACCCTTCTTTCTGGTTTCCTTGCCTTCATGTTAGCCCAACTATCTGACGTATGTCAAATATTTCTGTTCCTAAGATATACGGCTTACCCAGAAAATGCCTAATTGAGAAAACGTTATATGTAGGAATTTTGCAACCACTTCTGCACTTTCATTTCTAGGTCTTGTGACAGATGTAAATTACTTTAGCTTGACTATATATCACAAATTATTACCTTGTTAGGTTTAAGCTAGCTTTTTAAATTGCACAGGCTGCGTTGACTTGCCGACACGGGGCCCTAGTTTACGGGCTATTTGACGGATACGGGCTATTTGACTCCGCTCAAGACCTGCGCGCATGCATTTTTTGCAACCGTTGATAATATGGAGACTGATGTATACAATTATTCATTCTGAGTTATACTAAATCTCTTATTAGACCCACATTCAACCTCGGTAAACCCATTTCCTGGTTCAAATCGTTCCACCAAGAGAATGTAATTCCCGGGATTTTCTATATTACAGTCAATAAATATTCCGTATAGGCCATTATCCCACTCTTCATTGATCTGGACTGGGGCTTGCGTGGCACCGTTAAATATTGAGCCCCTTATTCCTGGTCGATAATTGGACAACGTTTCGGGCTTCATAAAATTGGAGGATGAAAAGGTTATACGGAACCTAACCAAACTATTGAATTCTGGAGTAGAAAACCGGATCTTATGTCGATTATAACCTCTCCACTCAAATCTGAGACTCTGAAGGAATAACCCTAATGAAGAGGTGACTTTTTGTAGTTTGATCAAACTGGTATCATTTAGTTCATGATATATGAACAATTTGAATTTGTCTCTGACATTCACGTCACTACTTGAACAGATAATTCTATAATGGCCAGGCTCCATATTGGCTAAAGTATATGATTGAGCTTCGTTTGCGTATGGTTCATCCACCAATAAATCCCCTCTTTTAAATGTTCTCATAGATTTATTTTTGTCATATTGATTCCAATAAAAGATCTGAAAGGTGATAAATTGAGGTGACGATAGTAATACTAACAAATCTGTTGGCTGTTTCACTTCTAAATCGAATTGGGGATTATTTAAATATGTGGATAATGTACTATTACCTCCACTGGTTGTAAAATCCCATTCATCTTCGATACACAAACAGTTTGGGTATTTACTCTTGGATTTCACTAGCTTAAACTCTGATCCAATGTTATTGAACACCGTTAAGGACATCGAAGTGTTGATGGAACTGTTCACTACTAAAGTGTAATAACAATTAGGTTCCATCGTGAACTTTCTCAACTTGTATCTACTGTTTGTTGGTTCACCTATAATCAAATTCTTATACTCTTTGGCTAGTAATACTTTGTCACCTCTAATGGTTTTATAGATATCCACCGATATTAGTAATACCGGTTCTTGCCATTCTCCTGCTTTCATAAATCTTTCAAGAAATACCCACACCTCTTGTGACTCCAAAGTTGGATTGTGAATTCCAAACTGAGGTTTATCATCTAATATGACTTTGTTATCACTCTTCTTGTGATATATAAAATTGGTCGATGCTTTATACTTAAACAAGTGATCGGTGTTCCAATTGACATAGACATACCGGAATTGAAATAACTCGTTCAGTTGTATTTTTACAATTCGGTTTTTATCATCTCGTTCAAGCCATGGGTTCTTCAATACCATCTGATCTCCATCTCTTCCCAATAAAACATAATCATGGTGAGAGATTAGTCCCACTTGTTCAGATAACTTCTTACTTATTTTCCCCGTCCCCATACCAAACGTAATGTTGCCGTCTTTAATATGTTCGTCATAGATCTTCCTTAGCTCTCTAGGAATCCGGCCGTCACGAATTTTGAAAATCTCTGGAATCCAGCCAGTTAACATATAAGTATCCGATGCCATATTAGACCCATCTATATTATATCCTCTACCCATAACTTTTAAATATGCTTTCTCGATCAACGCCGGCCAATACAAGCTCAAGTTGGTATTGGAACGAATAGTTAAAAACCGATTTGGATCGGCCATCATCGGAAGTCTATTGTCTACCATCACCCGTCGTTTGCATCCATTGAAATTGAACACAACATTGTAATGCTGGCTGCGGCCACTTGGAGTTATCAAACTCACCAACTTGTGAACAAACCCCGAATGAACAAGCGACAAAAACGACGAAACAAAAGAACAGTTTGACAACAAGTCCTGGTGCAAATTTATAAGGTCCTCTTGGTCAGTAGACCAGTTCTGGATATCTATAGCTTCATATTTGGCATCAACATTAGGCGGTAGTTCCAAGTAATGATCGTGTGTGCATTCCAAGTTCTCGAGAAACACTGCATCAGCACTAGTTAATCCCGTTCCATATATAATCACGGGATAGAAGAAATCGTCGTACACTTTGGAATTGAGCCAAAGCAAGATCTCTTCTAGCATCCAGGGGGTTCCTTGTTTCAATGAATCATAATATTTAACAGTAAACAACGACAAGGCTTCAATTGTTTTCATGTGTCCCGCAGGCTCTTTACTGAGCCTGTTTAACAATCTGATAGCATCCATACATAAAGATTTGGCTTCTTGGTGCTTTCGTAGTGCCCTGTTGAAATTACACGTCTCTATTAGAGAATTGACTTCATATAAGGACATTTCTCTTGCTTTGTCTTTAGTACGGTATAGTACGGTTTAGCCCTGGGATTGAGTTAATTCATATAATGTGATATGTCGCTATTAAGTGAAGTGTATGATTTATCTGGTTCTAGAGCAATTGTCGATTTTGTATGCTGTTTGTCTATACTTTAACTACGCTAGGGTTTAATCATCATGGCTGAGATTTCGTGCTCACTTTAAATGCTGCGAAATTCTGTGACGCCAACTGTTAATAACTATGACAGAAGGTAAGGATACTAAGACAGGGATTTTTCAAAGACCTTGGTCGATAAGGAATGTGTTTTTGGTGATATTTTGTATCAGGGTCTTTAATTCCTTCACCATCCAAACATTCTTCCAGCCAGATGAGTTTTTTCAGTCGCTAGAGCCTGCTCATAGATTAGTTTTCGGATATGGTTATTTGACATGGGAATGGCAACAAAGTCTTCGTTCGTCTATACATCCCCTTATATATGCTACAGGATATAAATTGACCACATATATCACGGAAAACCCGGAGATTATCATTGCAGTTCCACGGCTAATAGGGGCAGTTATTGCTAGTGTGGGAGAAGTTCATTTATATATATTTGCTTTGAAATACTCCAATAACCCGTTGGTGGCCAAAATAACGGTACTCTTGTCTATTTTAAACCCTTTTAATTGGTATATCATTACTAGATCGTTTTCTAATAGCTTGGAAATGGTTTTGACTACGGTGGCTTTGGCGTATTGGCCCTGGAGATCCAGAACTAGTTATCAACTATTACCCAGTTGTTTCTTTGCATTTATATGTTGTGTTATACGGCCTACAAATTCTATCATTTGGATTATACTAGGGGTCTACTTTATTAGTATTCTCACAATGTCAGAAACCATGAAAGTGTTGCTACTATTAATAATGGAACTATTTGGTGTTATATGTTTGAGCTCGATTCTGGACCGGCTATTCTATGGATATTGGACGTTTCCATTATACAATTTTGTGGAGTTCAATTTCGTGAAGAACCTTTCGATTTTTTACGGTCTGTCGCCTTGGCACTTCCATATTTTCCAATCGGTTCCACTTATACTTATGACTTATGTTCCTTTGTTACTCAACGCCATTATCAAGTATAACCTTCATAAGACCTTATTGGGCTTTGTTATCATCAGTACGTTGACGATGTTTTCTATTATCGATCATAAAGAATTCAGATTCATTTATCCTTTAATGCCGATTTTTCTATTATTCTCCGCCTATACATTAAAGGATATCTACTTAAAATCCAAATATTTCAATGTGGTAATAATATTCATCGCCGTACTTAATGCCATGGTAGCCATTTTGTTCAACAACATTAACGAAAAAGGAGAAATTGATATAATTAATTGTTTGAGAACCAATCCTGAGGTAGACAGTTTTGGGTTTTTGACTCCTTGTCATTCTACTCCGTGGCAGAGCCACTTACACAACCCCCAGTTTGAAACCTCTTGGTTCATCACTTGTGAACCTCCATTACATTTAGAAAGAGCTAGTGTTGATGTCATCAAGCACTATCGAGATGAATCCGATCAAATGTTTGATAATCCTCAAAAATTCATACAAGACAATTTTCCTCCAGTCTTAGGTGCTCCCCAAACCACCAAATATAACTGGCCCTCGCATTTAATAATTTATGATAATTTCCAGGAAATGGGGGAGATTTTACAACAGAAAGGGTATAAGCCATGTCATCGACTTTTCAACAGTTATTTTCACTGGGACCATAGAAGAAGCGGTGATTTGGTTGTTTATTGTATCCAATGATTCCTTGCTATTTTATTACTTCTTTTGTAGCGTTTCAATTAATTCATTAGCATCGTTAATCTTTTCTGCATCTCTCTTAACTCGTTCCATCCATCTCTTTACTAAATTGTCATTTTCAGTAGTTAGATCTCGTATTCTCTCGTTTAAGACATTATTTTGAATGCTGGATGACAATAGTTCATCATTAACTGTCTCTATGGCTCTATTCTTCTCAGTAATTTCCAAAGTGAAGTTTTGAATCTTGCTTTTAAGGGTAGTTATTTCTCGTTCATAAACTTTATTCTGTCTATTGGCCAGCTTCAATCTCTCTTCTAAAGCTTCTGTTTGAAGGTGTAAGGAATTTACCTGGTCCACTAGTTTATCCTTTTCTAATTTGTTCGAGTCAGGGGCCTTTTCAACCGTGGCTGAAGGCACTACTCCTGTCAAATCTACACTATTGGTGTCAATATTAGATTCCTCTACCAAACGGCTGAGCTTTTGGAAAGCTTTATAATAACCAGAATCTGCTTTCTCTGTATCATCTCTTAGTGATAACTGTTTAAGTGTATCGTCTAGCCAGTCCATTAATATATACACTCAATCAACCAGTCTCAAACAATCTAACAACAACCGTTATCAGCGCCTATCAGTGCGCGCACTAAATCATCTTCACATTTTGTGATTTATCATTAATATATATATCTCTCTTGCTTCTCGTTAATTGTCTTTGTTCTTCTGAGAAACTACACATTTCAGTGGCTCACATCATAAAGCAGATCACATTGGCCTACACTGGCTCATTCAATCATGACGGAACGTGGTAGATCTCCAGGTAAAGGAGGTTCTATTAAGAGCAATAATTCTATACGGTCACTAGAGCCGGAAGAAAACGGGCTTCTTAAAACCATTACTGAAGCATCCCGTGAGAGCTCAAACAGTGGGCGTAAGCCGTCACAGGTGACGATACAAAATAACCAAGAAGAATCTTATTGGTGGTTCTGGAAATCTGCTAAGAAGGAGGTGAAGCCAGTTCAAGTGACAGATATACATCCATCAATTAATGGACACGAAGAAGGATCCTGGGATAATATGTTTACGTCATACAAGAACAGCGTGGTCGGGTATTTTTATTACGGTGATGGAGCAACTAGTAACGGAGCTACTGAGTCGACACCATTACTTCCTAGCCAGGAAAATAATTCTCAAGCCTCTAGTTGGCTCCCATGGCTTTGGAGTTCTGAGACTAGTAATAACGATGAGGAGGCATACTCTGAATACACAAACAATGTGGAGTTGTACAAAGCAGCTAAAATGGCAATTGAAAACCCCAAAGAGTTTTGTAGCTATGCTTATAAGGGGAGTATTAATAGTCAGTTTTTAATTAATGATCATGAATTGGCGGTGTATAATACTGCCACAGAAAGTCAAGCAGTGAAGTATAATATCAAAAAGACTCCTATTACACCAGCAGAAGTCCAGGAAAACACCTTACAAGTGGTAATAGCCAGTGTTAATCCTAGTCCTGCCAGAACCCCTCCAGCTGGAGGAGCTTCGTCTAATTCATCTATCCATGAAAGCGATGACATAACACTTCCCATCCTAAAGCAGAATCAAATCACCCCGCTGGTGGATGAAAACTTTAGAACCATTACTATAGTCACCAAGCTCCGATTGTGGGGAGAGAAACTATTGTTTCAACATAAAACGTCTGAAGCCCATTTGTATAAAGAAACACCCCAAGCCATAAATAATAGGAAGATCCACAAAGTTAAAAAAGTGGTTATTATAGGAGTGCATGGGTTTTTGCCCACTAAGTTTGTTAAGTCTATGATTGGCCAGACTACGGGTAACTCCATAAAATATATTGAACAGGCTACCATGGCCATAGAAGCTTGGTTGAATGACATAAAAGAACCAGGGTTTGAAAATATGTATAATATTGAAACCATTTCATTGGAAGGACAAGGAACTATCAAAGAAAGAGTTGAAAAGTCGTTAAAGTTGTTGGAGAATTGGACCGATATAATTAATGATTGTGACTTTTTATATTTTGTTGGCCATTCGCAAGGAGCAATTATTGCCATTCAAGTATTAGCACAAATGTTGACAGAAAAAGCATCGATATTCAAATTGCATCAAACCAGAATAGGATTATTAAGTATGGCCGGTCCTATAAATGGTCCTATTAAGAATCTCGACAGTAAAATCGTCACCAGAGCCTACTCACTAGCGGAGAATGAAATCATTAATGAGTACATTCAACTACTGAATCATCAGTCTAAATATAGTCAGACCTTACAACAAAGTATGAAGACCTTAACCAACCACAACGTGAAAATAACCTTGGCTGGATCTATAAACGATCAAATCGTTCCCTTGGAATCTTCGTTGGCTAATCATTATTATCATCCCAACATTTATAGATGCATTCATGTTGATAGTGACTGTCAGTTACCACCCTTTATTGTCAGTTTATGGAAATTGATCCTCATTTCCAGAAATATCGGACATCAGGAGCATGCCTTGTTTAAAGAGTTCAGTGATCGTTGTGTAGGAACATTACTAGAGGGAGGTCATTGCAAGATATTTGACGATAGAACTATTTACTCCACAGCGATCAAATTCAGTCTAGAATCAACCAATTTGACCCAACGCCGTGAGTTACACATCACTTCGCCTCCTACAATAGAAGAGCCAATGAGCTTATATATATTGCCCTGGTCAGTACGAGAATTGGTTCAAGATATTCTTCAAACAAACCATATACCCAGTTATAAGTTGGTAAACGAGCTAATTCATACCTATCAAGAGTGGGAGCCCACTTCAAAACCCTGGAAGGCTTTGAAATATTGTCTTGAAGCTCTTTCAGACATCGATCTTGACGATCTAGTTATATAGGACTTGTAAATATAATGCCTGTCTTCAGAACCCCGGCTATAACCGTCGCACTGTTCACGGCTGGTCACCGCTGCTCACCGCTGCTCACCACGTGAAATGCGCGCAAGAATCTGGCCCCATCTCTAACTTCTGGCTCTGGTATTGGTGGATACAAGTGTGAAGTAGACTCAATTGTGGGACTTAGTAGTACTAAATCGTCCCGAATCGTGCTAAATCAACCTGAACCTGGCCAGTCTACTTTGCTGCAATCATTAAACAATCAACCATGTCTGAAGCTAACCATGGGGCAGGAAGACGGACACGAGCCTCAGGAGCGGTGCTTGAGTACTTGCTACAAGAGTTTGAAACAAACCAAAACCCTAGCCCCGAACTACGGAAGGAAATCAGTGATAGAACAAACATGACTGAGAAAGCGGTCCGAATTTGGTTCCAGAATCGAAGAGCTAAAGTTAGAAAATCAGAGCGATTAGGAAGGTCTAACGCCATTAGCAGTATGAACTCTAGTCGATCCAATAGCTTACACATGAATGATAGAGGGGATCATTATAGTAAACGGGCCTTCAATATAAATGATAAGTATTGTTTTATTGATTGTTCTTCATTATCTGTGGGATCGTGGCAACGGGTCAAATCGGGATATCATGATGAGCAATTATTGAGAGAAGGCTTGGTTAATTTATCTCCATTCACTTTGATTAATGTCATGGAGAACGTTGATTTATTGGTGATTGTTTCTAAGAAGGATTTAGAAATCAATTACTTTTTTATTGCCATGCAAGATGAATCTAAAATCCTCTTTAGAATCTTTTATCCGTTAACAAATATTATTACCTGTTCATTGTTGGATAATAATATCGATAAGGAAAGTAATGAACTACGAGTTTCCTTGTCACATCGACCGAAATTTTCTATTAATTTCTTCAATGGAATCAACTCCAGTGCTAATCAATGGTCTATCTGTGATGATTTTAGCGAGGGCCAACAAGTTAGCACGGCCCAAGGAGAAGGTGGAACTACTATTCCTCATGTTTTGGTGGGGTCCAAGAGTTCTATCCGGTTTTTAAATGATTTCATTCTTGAGAAAAATCGACAACATCAAGCGGATTATATGATTCCTGACGCTCCTATTGCCAATTATAATAGATTAGGTAGCGAGGGACTTGAAGATAACGATGATGAGGACGACGATGATATGGAGATGACTTCTTCGGCCACCGCTATTGATAGTCATCATTACCAATATAACACACAAGACCCATCGGAGAATCTTGTGTGGAATGATAATGAGGAAATAAGGGCCAACGGATTATCTCCCTTGGGCCAATTTGCATCCGATACGTCCCCCACATCGCTAAGCAGCGATAGAACCGGTCAGCAAAAGAAACCACACGATATTCAATCACATCTACATTACAATGAAGTTTTCTCTGCTGCTACTCCTGATTTCCTCAATTCCTCTCATACTCCAAATTTGGGTCAGAACACTCCCAAAATCGATTCTTCTCAAGACCCAACCACTGATATCCATCCTACAAACCCCATTAATAATTCTCCATTTCCTAGTTTACAAACTCAAGAGATTTACGAAGGTGGTCCCAATGAACAACCATTTGATTTCCCGGTTGTCAGTGAATATTCAGGACTGGATCATTCTAATGTCCATACTCCAGCTGCTGATCAAATGGACAGATTCATCGACTACAACGATGATTATCCATAGCTGATGTCATGATAATGCTATCTCCAGTGATAGTTCATTCAGTTTCTGTATACTAGTCTTAATATAGCTTATTGAAAATCATATATATATTTATAATTTGGCCCCATTTCTTAATATAGGAGTTTTTTAGAGAATGTACTAGAATTTATCGTAATATTGGTGTGTTTTGTGGAGTTTGTTAGAGGTGATGGAGATGAGCAGCGCGAACATTTATTCTTATTCTCTTTGGAGTAGTACCACATTTACATATATCACACATTACACATCACATGTTGAGGCTGACAGTACGATATTCGTCTACAGCTACTCGTCCTCCTCTTGCGGATATTATTCCTCGGAAAAAGATCTTAAATCGGATTTTGTTCGACCAAGATAGTAGACTTCCATACAATAAGGTCATGTCTATATATCAAAGCATATATACTAATATAGACCAGCCCCAAGATATTCGGCTCCCCAAATATGCCAAAAGTGACGATTTAATGGTGCTCAAGGATGTTTTGGGAGTTCTACGCAAATCTACCAACACAATCAATAGTAATTTGGTTGCACTTGAGAATGAATTGGTGGAACAAGCAGGAGAATTAGGTAATAATGATGCCATTGCTCTTTTGGCCTTCAAGACCATTCAGGATAAACATACGACTAAAGATGATTACAAGTATGCTAATAAGTTGATCGATGAGCTTTCCAAGGCAAAACATCCTCTAACCTTCAAGTTAGCGGGTGACTTAGCTATTAGCAAAGGCGCACTAGAACAGGCTAGAGATTATTGGTTGCAATTCATTGAATTGGAACCTGATACTATTTATTCTAGCCATGTTTACGGTAACTTGGGGATTTACTATTACACATTGTTGCCCAAACCGGACTTATATAGAGCTAGGTATTATCTAGAGAAAAGTATGGCTTTTGGACAGTTAGACACGGTGGTATTGAAGTCACATTATTACTATAGTCAACTATTCACGGTAATAAACCCTAAAGTTGCCAAATATCACTTGGAATTGTGTGCCTCTAAAGGTTTGAAAGAGAGTTTTGCCTCTTTGGGATTCTTGGAAATGAATGTGTTTAACAACTATAATAAGAGCCTTGAATGGTTCAGGTTAGGAGTGGAGGCCGACGGTGATTTAACCTGTTTAATTGGACAATTCGACGCTTATATTTTATTGAAAGATTACAAAAATGCCAATAAGATATTTCATAATATAAAGTCTATACAAGAAAAGATGGAAAAGGCTGATATCAAGAAAGTACCTGAACACATTCAAAATACAATGAGTTCGAACAGGTTATTGCTCGAGATGTTTTTTAGTAGTCGTCAAGAACCCATTAATATGGCTTTGGCCAGGGCTTTTTAAACCGTCTATAGATTAATCGATAATGTACATAGTTTTTTAATTCAATTCAAAGGAATTTAAATCAGATGCAAATCTATCCCGTAGACTAATGGGTTGACTATTTGCACGGATGGGCTCTCTTGTGAACTTGTCACTAGATGACCCGATCATGGAACTACTTCTGAAAGAGTTACGATAAGAAGTAGAACTTTCCATATTTATGTCTTCTGTTTCCAGTTGTTTGTCGTCTTCCAAGGTATCATGATCTGAAAACCATTCATGATTTCCCGTTTGAGTTACATCAAATCGTTCGTCGGGATCAATCACAAGTAAATTGCTGATCAAATCCAAAGCTGAATCGCCGATGGAATCCCAATAAGGAGAATAAAAGGCGTACCGGGCAGTTAAAATTTGTTCTCTCATATCAGGGGGTGCTAGCTCATCACTAAAGGGAGGAAATCCACATAAGCATACATATAAAAGAACTCCACTCAGCCATAAATCTGCTTTTGTAGAATAATTTCTCTGATCGCTTAAGATTTCTGGTGCCACATAAGCAGGGGTTCCACACAAGGTGTTTGTGAATTTCAATTCACCTATGAATTTGGCCAATCCAAAATCGGCGATTTTAACCTTAATATCATATTCGTCCTCATCCCAAGGACCTGTAGACACTTGATCGGGAGCGGCTTTCGGCGTTATGTCCAACAAAATATTCTCAGGTTTTATATCTCTATGAATAATATTACTTTCATGCAAATAAAACAATCCCGAAAGAATTTGCTTAAATATCGCCTTGGTCTCATCCTCTCTCAATTTTTGCTTATTCACAATTCTTTGAAACAACTCCCCACTATTTACTTTCTCTAGCACCAAGAATGTGGAGAAAGAATGTTGGTTTACTGGCTCCACGTACCGTGATATAAACTTGACAATATTAGGATGGTTGATCGACAATAATAAATCGATTTCTTGTTGGAGTTTAGCATCGTCTTCTTTTGAATTCAGTGATGTCTTATTAGGATGGAAGATCTTCACTGCTACAATATCCCCCGTCATTCTGTTTCTAGCTTCCTTCACTACCGCATAATGGCCAGATCCCAACTGTTTGCCTATAATATAATCATCGTATAAGGATCTTTTGGGCCCATTTGCTTCTGCGTCCTTTGAATCATCCAAGCTATAACGAAATATATATGACCCTCCAGTTTTTCCGAACGCCACATGATCTCCGCTTTTCAATAATACACTGGATCCACGTCCCAACTTCTCTTTGTTCACATAAGTTCCATTAGAACTTAGGTCAGTAATAAAGAAATAATCCCGTACCTCATTGGTGGCCAACGAGAGTTTGGCATGCTTAGAAGAAACATCGACACCCAGGATCCTTAGCTCACAACTGCTGCTCCGTCCTATCAACAATCCGCTGGGTTTCTTACACAACGAAAGATGCTGTTGTTCTGTGTCAGTGTTAAACAAGTTGGCGATGATGTCATACTTCAATTCCTGCCGTTTCATGGACAGTCGACTTTCTTCTGTTATATCATCTCCGAAGTTCTACCTACGTTAGTACCATAGACTTAGAGCTGCTGTATGTGCCTGCTTTACGTACCCGCTTCCTTATTAAAGACATGTTAGTTAAAGAGATGAATTTCGCGACGCGAGTTCAAGACCATGTTGATTTCCTACTATTCTCATATAAAGTCTCCTACATCTCCTATCGTTAGTATGCTATTTCGTTTAGTTAGGATATAAAATTGTTATATATTGTTCAAATAATGGCCGTATGTTGGTCTACAATATCCTATATAATACCTCTCGTATCTCTTCTGTACGTAAATTCGATAGTTGATGGCTGAATTCTTCTCTGATATGATTGGGGTCAAAATTCCTCAAATAGCTCTTAGCCAACACCGAATCGTACTTCTTGAAAACCTCAATGGATTGAATGACTTTCAAATATTCATAGTTGGAAGCTGTATTTATGGACTCTACTCCTTCTTGGGTGAATCCTTCGATCAATAACTCGTCCTTCAAATGGGTCAAGATAAAGTGAAAATCATTCTCCAACTGCTGGACCCCCACTTTTGTAAACTTGTTATTGGTGATAATGTACTCGTACCATAATGAGCATAAGGCTGACACAATATTATTGGTAATAATATAATAGTCTATGGGGAGAATACATCGCTTGATATAATTGAGATATACCGGTAAATTAGTCACTAAAGATGCAAATTGGGAAGAGCTGTCCCTTAATTCTTGTATGTCCCACTGGCAAGAATTGATATACTCTTTCAAATAACTCCTGATGCCCTTTTTAAAAAACACTTCGTACCTTGACCTTATATCATTGACAAGTTCTCTGTACTGGTCGATTGAGCTCGTGAATATATTGGTTTCTGGATCGTATTGCTTGGTAGCTACGGCCTTATAGGCATTCCAGAGTTGAATGAAGACTAACTCTTCAGACCATTCTTCTAAATTGTATAAGATAAACTGAGCCAGGCAAAATATTTCTGTTAACAGTTCTAAGTCCCTTATAGTGTCCGAACTTTTGCTATCATTATTAGAGGTTGGATCTAGGCTCCCGGGAATCAAGTTTAATACTTTAAGATGACTATTATTATCGTCGAATTTTTTCAAGTTTTGGCGTAAATAGTCGTGATAAGCTTCAATCAACTTCAATTGAATAGTAGAAACATACTTCAATTGAAATTTTACCATTCTCATAGTCTTATAATGAGACGTTAAGTTGTTAAAAAGCTTGACCAAGTTCAATGACGAGTATGTGGGTTTTAAAGCATTCGACTGGCTTTCATCAGAAGATCGATAGTCAAGGTCAATTTTTAAAGCATCTTCATCTTGAATAATTTCAGAAGTAAATCTTTTATTGGCCAAAATACTTTCAAAGTTAAGCCAGTTAGAAGTTCCTAATCTTTCATTGTCGCCTTGCAAAAGTACATCCGCCGTTAATCCTAACCATCTTTTAGTTGGTAATTCATCAACCGATTTCAAAAATGGGTTATATTTATAGTTATTTCGAAGTCTTTGGTCAAACGATGTCAATTCAAACACTAAATGAGAAAGTAATCTTCCACTCTTGTCATAGTTTACCCTATCATTCGCGGTATCGTAGGTTTCAATCCTTTCATTTAAAGTATTAACCATATCCAAAATTTTCTTCCTAATAGGAACCAAGATTGAAGTGATGACTTGATAGATCATTATGGTCTTTAAAGGCTTGAAACTCTGGTTAATGACCAATTGGAAAAGTTTATAATTTTTGGTAACAAATTCTTCAACAAAGCTGAACGCCCATTCCGGTTTTGACAACTTATTGGTCTCTTTGTTGCTATTAAAATGATAGTCGAATCTTTGTAGAAAAGCTTCCAACAAAACATCTATAGCCCACCATGTTTCGGGGTATACCGGCTTATTATTAATGTTTTGCAACACAATAAGTGAAGACACCTTAACATTAATTTCACTTATAGATTCAGGGGACAATGCTTCCATCTTGAAATTAGATCCCAACCAATTGATACCATGAAGATACTTAGACAAGTCCTCGGTCAACCGGGCCCTATATTGTACAATCTTTTCGTTAAACGTAGTCTCTAGCGCCAGAGTTGCTTCTTGAATTAACGATTCCGATACATCTGCGTGAGAGTTAGGCAACTGTTGGATAATATCATAAACTTCAACAAACCGCTGGATATCCGAATTGGTGTCCAAATGGTCCACTTGACCTTCTACTTCATTACAAGTTTCTAAAAACTGTGCTTCATGACTTACTTGTACTTTAGCTTTGTATAGCAGTTCTAGGTCTTTTAGCACCTTTAGGTCTCCATATTTCTGCTGAAGCTCTTTAACTCTGGCTAAAACATCGCTCAGCTTCCCATCAGCTGTCTCCGCCGAAGATAGCTGTTTCAATTCTTGAACAATTTCTCCCACAATCGCAGTTGTTTGGCCCTCTTCGAAACTGTTGGACCGGTCTAGTTTATGTTGAACTGCTTCTTGTCGCAGCCGGAGCAACAGTTCCACTACATTGATCCTATCGTCTAGAATTTCTAGATCTCTGGTGGTAACCGTGTGCTGGTTTATATAATCTATCGACTCCATCAATTCAATACAACATGTACTACTTGTGAACACCTATATTTAAGTCTCTATACTTAGTGATAAATCACTGCACACAAATACGTCGCGCAAACTTGTGCAACGCGCGACGAAAAAAAAGTGAAAAACGTTGAATTGAAGCAGCTTACCACATATATAACTCACGGAGATTCCTGTTCCTTTAGTTACTAAGCTACTTATAAATAAGTTACTCCTAGCTCAAGATGCAGGCGCCAGTGGTTTATATGAATACGTCGACAGAAAGACAAACTGGACGTCAAGCCCAGATCTCTAATATTACTGCTGCTAAAGCAGTGGCGGATATCATTAGAACCTGTTTAGGTCCTAAAGCTATGTTAAAGATGTTGCTTGATCCGGTAGGAGGGATTGTATTGACTAATGATGGGCACGCAATTTTGAGGGAGATCGATGTTTCTCATCCAGCTGCTAAGTCAATGATTGAATTGAGTAGAACCCAAGATGAGGAAGTAGGAGATGGGACTACCACCGTGATTATACTTGCAGGAGAAATTTTGGCCCAAACATTCCCATATATCGAGAAAAACATTCACCCGGTGGTGATTATTCAAGCATTAAAGCAAGCCTTAACTGATGCTTTAGAGATTATTCATGATGTCTCTGTTCCGGTTGATATTGAAAATGAAGAAGCCATGATCAAATTAATTAAGGCTTCTATTGGGACCAAGTATATCAACAAATGGTCTCAAAAGATGTGTGAATTATCCTTGAAAGCCGTAAGATCTGTGTACATTAAAAACGGCGATTATGTAGAAATTGATACCAAAAGATATGTTAGAATTGAAAAGATTCCTGGTGGAGAAGTGGAAGATTCTGAAGTATTAGATGGGATTTTGTTAAATAAAGACGTTACTCATCCTAAAATGAAAAGACATATTGAAAATCCTAGGATCATTTTATTGGATTGCCCATTAGAATATAAAAAGGGAGAGTCTCAAACTAATATTGAAATAACTAAAGAAGATGACTGGAATAGAATTTTACAAATTGAAGAAGAACAAATCAAACTTTTATGTGAACAATTATTAGAATTCAAACCTGACTTGGTTATAACTGAAAAAGGTGTCAGTGATCTAGCTCAACATTATTTATTAAAAGGTGGAGTTAGTGCTTTAAGAAGAGTAAAGAAATCCGATAATAATAGAATTGCTAGAGCTACTGGTGCCACCATTGTTAATAGAATTGAAGATCTAAAGGAGTCAGACATTGGGTCTAAATGTGGTGAGTTCAAAGTGGAATTAATCGGTGATGAATATTTCACTTATTTAACCAAGTGTAAGCAACCTCAAGCTTGCACAGTAGTGTTAAGAGGAGCTTCCAAAGATATTTTAAATGAAATTGAAAGAAATCTACATGATGCTATGGCCGTCACCAGAAATGTTATGTTCGAACCATCGTTATCCCCAGGTGGTGGTGCCACTGAAATGGCCGTGTCGGTCAAATTGGCAGAGAAGGCTAAATCGATTGAGGGAGTTGCTCAATGGCCATACCAAGCTGTAGCTGATGCATTCGAAGTAATCCCAAGAACTTTAATCCAGAATTGTGGTGGTCATCCTATAAGGATCTTATCCCAATTAAGAGCCAAGCATGCTAACGGTGAATATACTTTTGGTATTGATGGAGAAGCTGGTAAAGTAGTAGACATGAATACTTATGGAATTTGGGAACCTGAAGTCATTAAACAACAATCGATTAAGACCGGAATTGAAAGCGCTTGTCTCTTATTGAGAGTCGATGACATTGTCAGTGGGGTTCGTCAACAACAGTAAGATTGTATGTATATAATAAATTCCCATCTTGATCACAGCAGTAGTAATAGTAGTATTCACTATGTCCCGCACGTAATTTGGGGCGTGTATGACTCATAAAAATGGTTGCAACTTTTATGTGTGCACACCAAATGCCGTATTTTCATTTGAACCCGATCAAGTATGTGGACCTGGTACGCTTAAAGGTTTAAAATTCCCTAACAATTAGCCCTTTGTTGACAATATTCTTCTTAGATATACGTCTATACAATACCCGATTGGGCTCTGAAACGTACTTGCTCCATCCTGGAAACTCGTGCTGTAAAAAATATTGATTTTGATTTCTCTGATCTTCTTTTTTCAACCTATCCATTTGCTTCTCTAGTAAAAGCAATATAGGTATATAGCTCTATATATCTATAGCCGTCACTCCTTTCATTCCTTTGCTTTTTCCTTGATAGAAGTACAGAGAGGTTTTATTAGTCAGTTGCAATAGGTAAGTTTTCTAGTCATGTCCATTCCTGCTTTGCCGTTTAAAGTCAAGACCAAGGTTTCATGGGCTGGTGAAGAAGAAGGTGATTTAGGATTCATAGAAAATGAGATTATCGAAGTCTACTCCATTGTAGATGATAGTTGGTGGAGCGGGAAGCTTCGAAGAAATAAGGCTGAAGGGATCTTCCCTAAGGATTATGTTAAGGTCCTTGAAAATACTTCCATGGGGAATTCCTTATCTAATACTCCTACTAAACAAAACACTCCAATTAAGGATGACCTTAGAAATAGTAAGAATACCACTCCGGTTAAAGCTGCTGGTTTCCATAGTGCAAAACTGCTGCCTAAAAAGCATTATCCTCAGGATAGCTATGATGATTTTAGTTTTGATAACAGCTATGAAAACTTGGAAAAGGTCAACAAGTCCCATAGAAAAAAGTATTCAAAACAAGACGAAATTGAAAAATTCAAGATGTTACAGCAACAACAAAATTATCATATAAAGAAGGCCGCTGAATTAGACAGGCAAAAGCGGTCTCTGCAACAAGATTTTGGAAGAAACTCCATAGCTAATTTTCCAGATTCACCCAATGGAAAATCTAAATTGTACAATGGCGGGGCTAAATTTAGACCTGCCTCTATGCAATTTGATCAGTATAATAGACAATCATCAACACCAAATTTCAAAGGTCAATATGATTTTGCCGGTTCTAACTCCAATATATTTAACAACCAAACCGTGGAAAGCTTTTCCCCGGAAACCTCTCCCAAACAAAACAAAAAAACAAGCAAGCATCCTTACAGGGGGTTGAATATGAGTAGCCACGATGAGTTGGATGAAATCGCTCTTAAGAAGAGGCAATTAGAATTGGAGCTCTTACAATTAGAAGAGTTGCAAAAATCCACTATGCAAATGAAAAAGACTCAGTCTAATCCCAAGTTTATGGAACATTCTAACGAATCTTATATTAGTGAAGATTTGGGTTCTTCCAAGAAGAATTATCATTCTAGAGAGGACTTGAGTAAAAAACTATCTCGGTATCAAACTGATGATGAAATCAACGTATATGAATATGATCAAGGTTATGGAACTCACTCCGATAATAATAGCCCTCCTCCTCCTCCACCAAAGCACCGGAGTCCAATGCAAAACATTGAGACCCTTGAAGCTGACGATGACGACAATTATGACGATGACGTTCAAGAAATCGATGAAATGCCCCAATACGGCTCTCGTCAACTGAAAAGTAGAATTCCTTATGATGCAGACGATTTCAGATTTTCGGGAAATAACAGTAAAGTTATTTTGACCGAGGAAGAGTTCTTAAGATTGTCTCAAGTTCAACAGGAAGAATTGAAAAACTCTATCAAGTCGTTGCAAAGTGATGTGTTGAACTTGTCGGAGTTAAGTGCTACTAGTGCTGGATCGTTCCTTAGACATAGATATGAAAAGGAGTATCAAGCTGAGCAGGAAACGAGAATGAAGAATTTATCCTTAGATGATAGAACTCGTCAGCCTACTGAATTGAATGGTCAAGAGCAAGTGTCGGACAGTAAGCACTTAATGGATTCAATTTTCCAAGACAAAAAGGCCAAACATCCTAATATCTTCAAAAAATTATTGAAGAAGAAGGATGACACCACCAATCCTTTAGAACAAAGAATGCAACAAGAAGAAGGTATAAAGGAAATTGATTGGACCACTTTTAAACTGGACTTAAACAGGGCCAATACTTTGACGAGCCTGGACAAACAGGCTAGAACTAAGAGAGTAGTCAGAGAAGAGTCTAGTATCATTGTAAAGCCATTTGACTATTTGTCGGAAATTAATACCAATGAAACCATTAACGATGACTATGAACCGTTGCGGTTTACCAGGGGTTGCTTTGATAAGGTGGATGCATTTCTGTCTAGGTATCCTACTGATAGTGACTTAAATGATTTAATAAGCGACATTGGTATTAAATTCAACTCTTCCAAAGTCAATCAACTCCGGGCCGTATTGATGCATTTTACGAAATTCAATATTATTGAAGAAACCGGAAAAATTCAGCAAATCAAACCCAAATTAAATGAATTGTTAATGGGAGGAGAAGGATCTATTTATCAGTTAAATTATTTATTCAAGAAGGTCCTTGACGCTTTAAGAATTCCTAGTGAAATTGTGTTAGGATTTTGGAAGAAACCTAATGAATTTTACCACGATGACCAATATATCATTAATCATTGCTGGTTATCGGTATTGGTGGAAAATCAGTTCTTGATTGTAGATATGTTGAACTTTAAAGACGCCAGTATTTGCAACCTTAGAGAATCCAAGTTTAATGAGTTCTATTTCTTATCTGAACCGTTGACTTTAGTATCAACACATATTCCATCGATTATTGATTTGCAGCACGTTATTCCACCTCTTGATCAAAATATCTGCTTCCACTTACCAAGATTATATTCAGGGTATCATAAAAACCAGTTACATATTAAGAATTTCAATAATGCTTTAACGAAGTTACAAGATTTAGAGTTTTTTGAAATGGACATAGAAGTGCCTATTGACGTGGAATTATTCACCTTGATCAAGACTGGGAAGGTGACATCTAATGAATATAGCTTGTGTCAAATTTTCTGGAACAACAACAAGAGATACGCTAAAATTAAAGCAGTATTACCTGAATCTGAAAGAATCGGAGTTTTGCAAATATTCTCGGGAGAAAAGAATTTACAAAAACATTTTAATAACATTCATGAACTATCAGTGGTGGTACCACTCCATCATCAAGGAGACTACAAACCTATAAAGTTTGTCCCCAGATTCCCTACGGTTCAAAGTCAAAGTAACGATTTGTATGTGAAGGCACCACAAACCAATAAAATCATCATTAAGAACTCCTATAATTTCAGCGTTATGCAATATCCTTCGGGAGGGATTACCCCCAATTCCAAGATTTTAAACCAAGATTTTAAGCTTGTCATCGAATCACCTAGTGGGAAGTACTTAAAATTGGAACATACTGAGCCAGGGAAACCATATGGTACTTACGAGAGTCTCATTAAAGTCCAAGAACTTGGTCTTTATAGGGGTTTGGTCATTGGTGACAGTGGTAATAGCTGGTATGTGTTTGCTCAATGGGAATGCACACCAGGGACCGTCACCTAAGAACTCCACCATATCATATCACCTTATCTACATTAACTACTTGTTTGCTTTCATTAGCCATTAGCCACTTGTTTGCTTTTTATTCATTTTTATTCATTGTACACATTCCTGTGTCAGCTGCTTATCATATTTGCTTGTGTTTCTTGTTTGTTATATAATAACTAATCTGCTTGTCTTGTCATATCATTTTGCATCCATGATGTAATCGCCTAATAGTTAATATAAGCATTCGCGATTTGAAAATTGAATTTTTCACAGTAATTGTATTTGCATAGTTTTTGTATTTCTCTATTTCCCGTGTAATTATTGACTTGTATAGACCGATTGTCTAACTTATAGAACAAGGATAACGCCTTTATTCTAAATTTATGAGTGTGGTTACCGAATTACAATATACCAAAGAGAAAAAGGTAGGAGAAGGGACATATGCGGTAGTATACTTGGGTAAGCAGACCAGTAACAATCGAAACATTGCAATAAAAGAGATCAAGACCGGGTTGTTTAAAGATGGTTTAGATATGTCTGCTCTCCGAGAAGTTAAATACCTTCAAGAGTTACGACATGTTAATGTTATCGAGTTGGTGGACGTGTTCTCCTCTGCTAACAATTTGAACTTGGTGTTGGAGTTTTTACCATGGGATTTAGAAGTACTTATTAAAGATCAATCCATAACTTTTAAGCCAGCAGATATCAAGTCATGGTTACTAATGACATTAAGAGGAATCCATCATTGTCACCGAAACTTCATACTACACAGAGATTTGAAACCCAATAATTTATTGATAGCGCCTGATGGACAATTAAAGATTGCCGATTTTGGGTTGGCTAGATCTTTAGGAAATGCCAATGAAGATTTATCACCAAATGTGGTGACTAGATGGTATCGGGCTCCTGAACTTTTATTTGGGGCAAAACATTATACTACTGCTGTTGATATATGGTCTGTGGGAATTATATTTGCTGAATTGATGTTAAGAACTCCATATGTACCAGGTAAAGACGATTTGGATCAATTAGATGTAACTTTCAGGGCTTTGGGGACACCAACTGAACAGAATTGGCCAAATGTGTCTTCTTTGCCTCTATATAATGCTTTGAAGGTGTATCCAGAACCTTCCAGACAAGAGTTAAGAAACAGGTTTAGTGCTGCTACAGAAAAGGCTTTAAACCTATTGATACATATGACCCAGTTGGATCCTAGCAAAAGATGTGATCTGACCCAAGCTTTGTTACATGATTACTTTATAGAGCTTCCAAAGCCTACAAAGCCTGAAGAATTACCACAAAAGGGTGGTGCTGTAAAAGAAGAACCAAATAAGAAGAGGAAGTTTTAAATCTTTAAATACTGTACTAAAGACTAATAAACCTAAAAGAATTTTTATACTTGCTCCAACTAAAGTAAGTTCTTAACATATTTGGCGATAGCCCACGCCGCAGTGACTCCTGGGCTCTCTATGCCCAATAAATTTATATAGCCAGGATAATCTTTCTCTGGCTTGATAACAAAATCAGCGAATTGGTTTTTGCTTTCTTCTGGTGACAAAATTTTAGGTCTGACTCCAGTATAAGAAGGATTCAACTCGTGTTTTTGAATGGCCGGTAAATACCTCTTAACCGCTTCGTGTGCTAGATCTAGATTGTTACCACTAGGAGAATAGTCAATTTTGTTAGGGTCATTTGTTTCTAGCCATTCGAGGTCGGGGCCAAACTTTATTTGACCACCAAGATCAAACGTTAAATGAGTCCCTAAAGATGCAGCATTGGGGTTTGGACAAGGATAGACCAACTTATCGGTGAACCTCCCCAATGATTTGTCTGGTTGATAACTAAAGTAGGTTCCTTTAGCAAAATAACTGGTATAATGTCGGGGACTAGGTAGTACAAGATTGGAAATTGTAGGAGCAAATAATCCTCCACTATTAATGAGAATATCTGAAGTAATCTGGAAATCATCTCCAGAGATATCTCTACAATATATTGTGTAGTTAGAAGTGGCGGAATTGAACTCAATGTCAATAACCTCGGTATTGACAGAGAGCGTACCTTCATTATTTTCAAATTGAGTTTGGTGATATAGTAAATAATCATGCACAGATATAATTCCGGTTGTGGGACTATTCAAGGCCAATTTCCCATTCAAGTGAGGATATTTGGATTTGAGGTTTGTTTCGCTGTAGAAGTCTGTGCTAACCCCCAACTCATTATTGGTAAAATCATGGATCTTGGTGAGGTATTCAATCTCTTCGTCATTCTGAGCTACGATCAACTTTCCACACTTTTTTATAGGAACTTGCACCGAATTGAACATACCACTGTCTAGAGCTTCGTAAATCATACGTTTCCCCTCGATGCAGAGTTTGGATTTCAAACTGTCTTTAGGATAATATATACCGGCATGTATAACTTCTGAATTCCGAGACGTAGTCTCCATTCCTAGATTCGAATTCTTTTCTAGAAGCAATACATTGTGTAGATCTTTTTGGAGTTCAGATGCAATTGCCGTTCCTACTATTCCCCCTCCAACGATCACATGAGAGAAGTCTGATCTCAATCGGGCACTGATATGGAACGCTCTAGCTAGTCTCATGAGCTACATCTGTAAATTTTAGCGAGCGTGTCTGGAAAATGAGCCTATCGAGAAGGTTGCAGTAACAAACCATGCCTTTCTATGTTTTTATATTTTTAAATATTTATGCTTGTATAGGAGATATAGTTGGTTTAATAGCATAGTTCGATCAGGTTACCAGTAATTTCATTCTTTATTTGTTGAAATAACTCGGTCTTTTGAATTATGAGTTATGGTGTATTCTTCAGTTGAATGTATGCAAGTCGCAACGGTTGCAAAAAATACTAAACGCATCAAAAGAGAATATTCATATGAAATATATGTTCGATGATATTTGGTGTCTGGAAGCCCTAAAAATCACGAAAAAATAAGAATTAGATATAATCAGCCATTCTTAGAAATATTATACTAATCTCAGTAGCAAATTACTAGACTTAATATCTTGACAACTCATTGTTTGGTTGTGAGTACTGAGTGAGTGCTGCAGTTCAGAACACCCTCTATCTAGACAGGGCAGAGCCTCCATAGCTTTAGAAATACTGTAATAAAAAGTACTCTTATGATATAATTGACAAACCGACATTGGGGCACGAAATATGCTTAAAATGGCACTAAGTGTATATTGTTTTTAAGAGTTTTTTTTTTTAAGCACAGCAATATGTGTTACATAACGTGTAATTATAACATATTTAAGAACTAGCTGAGTGGAAGAATTATCACATCATTGAAGTAGAGAAGAACAGGGTAAAAAAATACAGAAAATGTTCAAAAACGCCTCACCGTTGGTGAATCTAAAATCTTGTTCACATTCCCTCCACAAAATAGGAACCGTAGCGCGGTGGGACGAGTCCCAAAGCGAAACGGAGCGAAATAGGGCCCTGTAGTGTAGTGGTTATCACCTTTGGTTTTGATCCAGGGCGAGTGCTTCCACCCGGTGGCACGAAGCCTGCATGAAACCTCCAAATAACCCCGGTTCGAATCCGGGCAGGACCTATCTTTTTGCATCTTTCTCCTCAGACACACCAACACTAAGTAAAGTAGAAGAGTCAGCCCAGACGCCAGACCATAGGCGGTACAGATATCTACAGAATGCTCTATATAGCTGCATCCAGCACACAGAAAATTCCTATCTGTTCAGAAGTGTATTTTCTTTCATCGTGTGACATTAAAAACTACTACACCAACGTTTTGCAACATTCGTGTCCCGACCACCAGCGCACGTGGAGCATCAGATGAACATCTCCAAGGATACGACACATATAATACCTGCCAAACCCTAACCCCCTAAATAACTTGGACCAAACCGTGGTTTTGCCTAGCAGAACATGAAATTCGGAGAACATTTAAGAAAGTCGTTGATAAAAGACTATAGTTTCTACTATATCGATTACGATGACTTGAAGTACCAGCTTAAAAAATCTCTTAAGGATAACGATGGAAAATGGAAAAATGAATTGGAAGAAGAGTTCTTGAACAAGTTGGAGATTGAATTAGATAAAGTGTATTCTTTCACCAAGGTGAAAAACACCGAAATCAAAAGAAGAATTAAAGATGCAGACAAGCAGGTGAATAATCTCGTGAAGAATTTAAGCAATATTGATGAAGAAGAGTTTGATATTTTAGAAAGTGAATTGAGTGACGTTATAGCTGATGTTCACGACTTGGCCAGATTCACCAGGTTGAACTATACTGGATTTCAAAAGATTGTGAAAAAGCATGACAAAATCACAAAGTTCCACTTGAGACCTATTTTCCAAGTAAGATTAAACGCCAAACCCTTTTTCAAAGATAATTACGATGACTTAATTGTTAAGTTATCCAAGTTATATGACTTGGCTAGGAACAAGGGAAAGCCTATCAAGGGAGATTCATCGGCTGGAGGTTCTCAGCAGAATTTCGTTAGACAAACTACTAAATATTGGGTCCATCCTGATAATATTACCGAGTTGAAATTGATTATTTTGAAACATTTGCCGGTGTTGGTATTCAATGCTGAAAAAGAGTTTGAACCAGAAGATAGTGCTATTACCTCGATTTATTTCGATAATAAGGATATGGATTTATACTATGGGAGATTAAGAAAAGATGAAGGAGCTGAAGCCATTAGATTAAGATGGTACGGTGGTATGAAATCGGACCAAATCTTTGTGGAAAGAAAAACCCATAGAGAAGATTGGACTGGAGAGAAATCTGTCAAGGCTAGATTTCAATTGAAAGAGAAGAAGGTTAATCCCTTTTTAAGTGGTGAATTGACCGCTAAAGAAGTGTTTGACAAGATGAGAAAAGACGGTAAAAAGCCCAAACAGCAGATTGATAATTTGGAACAATTAGCCACCGAGGTTCAATACAGAGTTTTAAAGGATAAAATGAGACCAGTGATGAGATCTTTCTATAATAGAACTGCGTTCCAATTACCAGGAGATGCTAGAGTTAGAATCTCTTTAGATACCGAATTATCAATGGTTAGAGAAGACAACTTTGATGGCCATGACAGAACCGAAGGTAACTGGAGGAGAACCGATATCGGTGTAGATTATCCGTTTAGTCAATTACCAGAGAAAGATATCTGTAGATTTCCTTATGCGGTTTTAGAAGTTAAATTACAGACTCAATTAGGTCAAGAACCTCCTTTATGGATTAGAGAATTGGTGGCTAGTCATTTAGTTGAAGCTGTTCCTAAATTTTCCAAATTCATTCATGGTGGTGCTTCTTTACTCCCGGACTATGTCAAATTAATTCCCTTTTGGTTACCTCAAATGGACGTTGATATAAGAAAACCAAAAATTCAAGAAGAATTTGGTATCAATAGGAACCAGCAGAGAATCAAATCATCTTCTTCAGGTAATGATATGGACGAAGAAGAATTACATGGTGGTTATACCGACGAACACCCTAGCGGAGTACACTTCTCCAATGACATCAACCCATTGGAAGAAGACTTAGATGAAAACTCTCCTTTGTTACTTCCTTCATCTTATTTATCCAATTCCTCCGGTAACAACTCTTTGAAAGATTTCTTTATAACAGTATACGGGAGATTCCTACACTTTTTCAACGATGATAGATCTTTCACCGTGAAACCAGGTACCAATTTTGATTTGAATTCTACTTTCAAAGATAAAATTCCTCCAGGAAAGGAGATTTGTATTCCTATCAGAATTGAGCCAAAGGTATACTTTGCCTCCGAGAGGACCTTTTTGTCCTGGTTATCTATTGGGATGATATTGAGTGTTACTGCTACCACGTTATTAAACTATGGAACCAAAACTGCTTTAACTGCATCAATTGGGTTTTTTATAACTGCCTTGTTCACCTTGTTGTATTCCACTGTGATGTATATTTGGAGAACTTTAATGATCAGAGACAGACGTTCCGTATCGTACGGAGATAAATTTGGTCCAAACATGATTTGTGCTTGTCTCTTTTTATCAACCTTGGTGACATTCATCTTTAAATATACCGAATAATCTTTGATTTGCATTAATAAGTATATTTCACTTCTTTAAAATAAATTTATAATTGAACTTAATATATATATATACACATTTTTAACAAACATATAATACAATTCATTTTTCTTTATGCTTTTTTAATCTATGCTAATGTTTGCTCAAACTTCCGAGCCTATCAGAAATGATAGCCTCGATATCTTCTTCATCATCTTTACGCTTGAATCTGCTGAAGATGCTTCTTTTGGGGGCTGTAATTTTGACACGCTTTCCACTAGGTAATACCTCATAATCTGGGTCTGCATCATTTAACTGGTTCAAGTAGTCTGTTTCACTTCTGTAAATGACATCACCATCACTACTTGGGGGCAATTCATCGGGATTGGAAACAGTTCCAGCCCTCTTTCTATGTTCAGAGCTTCCTTTATCTTCTAATTTCACCTTCAGACCAAGTTTCCTCAGAATAAAGTTGATGATATCAATAGCTCTTCTCCTCCAAACCGAAGACTCTTGAGGAGTCATCCATCCTTGTTTCAAGTCTCTGAAAGCTTTCACCTCAAACGACTTTCTCATTTCGATATCTTTTTCTATAGCCTTGAAGATTTCATCGTCATTAGGCTTAATAATGAACTTGAATACATATATCAAAATATCAAGTAATAATGGAACGGTAAATAAAGCAAGCAAGGATGCCCACCAGCTAGTATCAGCCCCAAATTCGAGGAGGCCGTATGCCACAAAATAAATCTTGCTTTCCTTTGTCCTATATAGAGCCATAATAAGAACATTCCATACACCATAACCAGCAACAGAAATAATGAAGGCAGCAAAAGCCAACCAATTTCTATTTTGCATCTCGATTAATTCACATTTTGCATTAATAATGACTACGAGAGCACCAAACAACAAGGTCCCCAACGGCAATGTTGTATTGTCTCTCAAAGCAGTCAACCCCCACATATGCCACGACAAAAACGATACCCCAATACTTTGGATTGTGGCCAAAAGCATCCAGGCAACGAACACCTTTAAGTTGAAAGCTTTATATTCTCTCCCTTTAGAATATAACTCAGGAACTGCTAATAAAGTGGCTGGTTTGAGATCTTTGTCAAACATACCTACCGCTAAAACAGGTAAGGATGTGAATAAAGTGTTGAACATTGATAAGGACCAGTTTTCATAAACAGAACTACCAGAAAATAATGTGTACCTCTGATACAATGCTTGTGTTAAATAGAACAACAATTCCTTGTAAAAAGTACACAACACAAATTTTGAAGTTCTGACATAATTATACCTACCATTGACCAACAAAAGCTTCAAAAGAAACCTGAATTGTGCAATGGCATAGTCAGAAGCTCGAGCTGCTTGCAACCCTTCTTTACCAGTAATACCAACTCCTATATCAGCGCTCTGAATCATGGCAATATCATTCGCTCCGTCACCGATGGCTAAAGTAACAGACTTCTTGTTAACGTCTCTTACAGCAGAAACCATACTTGCCTTTTGTGACGGGGATGCTCTACAACAAATGGCAGAATCGGCCAATACGCATAAGTCAATGAAATGCGCCATCAAATCTTCATCATCTTGTATACTCCCCAAGGTAGCTCCGTCAATGACAATAACACAATGTGCTATACTTCCCCCTTTCGCTTTCTTGATGGCAGAAGTTACGTCTGCTTTGACCTTATCTTTCCCATGATCTATGTTTAATAATGTAACCGTGGAATAATCTTTTATAAGTCTACAGGAATATCCGATGTTTATGGCAGTTTCTCTCTTATCACCAGTTAACATCCACATTCTTATACCAGCTCTTCTTAACTTTTCGATTGCTTCACTAACCCCGTCTTGAAGTTTATCTTCAATAGCAGTAGCTCCAACCAACTCAAAATCTTTTTCGATAGAGGCACCCACCTGCTCAATTTGTGTTGATCTATCTACCAAGGCAGTTTTGGCGGCCTCATATTTGAGTCTGAAATCTTCATATTCATTTCTGTCGAGCCATCTAAACGAGTACAATAATGTTCTCAATCCTTCAGTGGAAAATTCTTCTATATGTTCCAAAGTTTTCTCGATTATATACTCTTCATTCAAAAGTAACTTGTTATCAATCATCTCATGTTCTGTTGAATTAGATCCTTGTTGAAGATTATATCTCTGAGCCTGCTGTAAATGCAACGACTTTCTAGATCTTTCGGCTATGTCATCCACTTCACCTTCTTCATTACTCATTAAATAGTTGTCAATAGAATTCATAGTAGTAGCTCTTTCTGGTGGAGAGCTTCCCGAAAATTGAAGACTTCTTCTAACTGAACTTAAGGAACCCATGGATTGCCTTGCCTCAGCTTCTTGAGAAAGTCTTTCCAGTAACACCACATCCTGTTCCATCATTTTCCGTTCGTCTGCGTTCATAGATATCTCCTTAGCTATTTTTTTGGCAATTTCAGAGTTCTTAAGTTTGTCAATAATGATGTTATCAGCGCCTTTACAGATTATACCAATTCTTTCATCAGGAAACTTAATGACAATTGACATTCTTTTTCTGGCAGACGAGAATTCAATTACATCCAACACTTCATATTGTTCGAATTTGGCGGCACGGTTAAAACCATTGGGGTACGTTTTGATAGTTAAGGTATGATTCTTCTTATCAAATACAATGAATCCTAAATCTCTTGCTGCCTCAACCAAGGCCTTTTCATCAGGAGATGCTGCTTGATAACTGATATTCTGATCGAATTCAGGAGCAGTGTCATTCTCAAGGGAGCTCACAGAAGAATCCATATTGGGAGTTGATTTGTTTGGAAGACAAGTGCTACATAATGCAACACTCAACAAAAAGAATTTTGCCTTTTTGGAAAATAAGGTATCAGGATTTTCTTGAACATAACGAAGTAATTCAATGGAAGTTTTCAGTTCTTGTATACGTTTAGGATGCGCCATCGACTTCCAAGTAGAAGAAGACTTTAAAGACTTCACAGATTTCGTGTCCATACTCTCTCGAACCTGAGACGCAGAACTCTTTCTTGGAGAGTAACTATCATTGTTGAGATCAGAAGGGTACGAAGCAGGAGAAGGGTCTCCACTTAAACCATCCCCAGAAGTACTCTTCTGCTGTGCCAAAATATCCGCATCATGTAGCCAACTGAGACCATTGACACTAAATTTACGGAACAACATCATATTATCAGTTAAGGTCCCAGTTTTGTCACTGAATATGTAGCTTACCTGACCCAATTCCTCGAGAATAGTTGCAGTCTTTGCATCTGCGGGGGTGTTACTCTCCTCGTGATACATATCAATATCTGCTTGGAGTAACACAAGTTGCATCACTTTAATAATTTCCATTGTTACGTAAAGAGACAAAGGAATTAAGGTATTATACATAATTATGAACCCCATTAAAGTTGGAGCCGTACCAACATCTTCCCCATACAAATACCAAGCCTTGTCTTTATTCTGCAGATACTTAATTTTCTGAGCCATGGTTGAAAATGCTGATAACAGGGCTACCACGAAGACCATGAATATAACAATATAATTGATATTCCTCTGCAATTTAGGAGCTTTAGTTCTAGGATTCTTTAAATTGTTCATTCTAATTTTCGTTTCTTCACCGGTGAAAATAACCAACCCTAAAACTGATTTGGTGTTCCTAAGAATACTTCCTCTGTAAACGACGTTATCGGGACCCAATGGTATAGAATCATCGTTCATATTAATTAACCCTTCAAAGTTGTATAAATCGGTGTTAGGGTCTTCTACAGTTACCAATTGATGGAAATTCTTAAGACCAGAAGCCTTTGACACTTGTTTATCAATCTCAGTGGGAGCAAACTTGGATTTTAAATTGGTCTCTCCATCTAAAGCCATAGTTTCAATATATGCCACACCAGCTTCATTTTCATTATTGGCAGACAATAAAAGAATATCTGCCGGAATCCATTCATCTTCTTTGATAGATATGATATCCCCCACTTTGATATTCTTCCACCTTGATCTTGTCTGTTTTAAATTATATTTTCTTAAACAAGAGGAATCGTGTGAGGAGTCAACAGACAAATTATCAGAAAGATTGGAATTATCCACTTGCATTGTTTCAGTCATTATAGTGTTAATAGAATGAGTATCAAAATTATTAAGACTTTCATCCTCTTTGATTATGACACAGGACTTATTGTTTTCTTCCTTATCATGGACATGCCTCTTCCAGTCATCAAACCCTTCTCTTGCAATGGAAATAGAAATAAAGATCATCAAAGGAACTATGGTTGTATATTGCCCCGTGGTAGACCAAGATGGAATCATTTGCATAATAGCCACAACTAAAAAGTAGCAATTAGCAATCTTGGAAAATTGGGCCCTCAACTGTTTGGGTAAAAACGAGTACACACTGTACTTGGAAGATGTAATGACATTAGAACAATAAGGCTCTCCATTTCTCTCGTCAAGCAATAATTTCGAATGAGGATCACAAAGATCAGAGTCAAAAATCTCATTTACGTTAGAAGCCAAAGTTATAGGAAGAATTCTTCCTTTCTCTGTAGGTGGTAAGGTATCATTACCAGTGATTTTATTCTTCAATTTCACCAAAGACTTCATAAATTTCCCTCTTTTACGTCGTTTATGACCCGACAAAAACTCAACAGAACTAGTATCTGACTGAAAAGAATCAGTTAGGTGAGTAGTCGACCTACTCAAACTATTATTATATTGATTATAGGGACTATAATTCTTCACCATCGACTGAGATCCCAGGAACTCATCGCCTCCCGTGTCTTGGTCAATGGTTATTTGTGGGGTATTCAAATCTAAGTCTTGCTGGTTCTGAATATTCTGTAATTCAATAGAATCATTTACAGCATTTTCAGGTTGTCGTATTTCCGGACTCTGTTCAGATCCATTACTGGCACTGGAACCAACTAGTCGGTTAGAAAGGGTCTTATTGAATAACTGGGATCTCAAAGAAAGCCCTCTTTGTCGTCTGGCCTGAGGGCTAGGAACTTGCAAATTGTCTTCTGGCTTGCCTGAACCACTCATGCTTGAAAACGTGCTTGATACCTGCTCCGAGGATTGATCCTTCACAGTGAATATAAGCTCAGAAAGGAACTGACAACGCCTAGTAACGAAAGATCACACGTCAGAGATATGTATACGTGGTGTACTATAAGGCACGGCTTGGAATACCTGGAGAATTTACGATTGATCCTTTCGCAAAACTGGCCAAGCCTCGATGGAATATTTAAAGCGTGTAGCCAAATATAGAAACAGGTAGACAAGAGAATATAGAGTTTTTGTAGTATATATATTATATAGAGTATATAGAGTGTATAGGACCTATAAGGTCACTCTATAGTATTGAAGCTGACATCTCTATGGTATCGAATGTATGTACCATCTTAATGTTTAGTATATATTACATAATGATTGATAAATCATATACAGGGCTCTTAAACGTCTAAGGTGGCTCTGATCTTCCCAAAACAATAATCCTTATACTCTTCTACGTAATCAGGAACATTGGTGGTAATCTCTCCTGCTAATTCACAGATCAAATCTCCATTACCAGCCACCAACACCATACCCTTAGGAATCAGATGAGGATCTGGCGAAGGCTCCACAAGTTTATGCTCCAATAAAAGGCTGCTTAAATTATTAGCTACTTGACGGCCATGATATAACGCCCATCCTGCACTTTTAATAATGGGCAAATCCACCAAATCCCCTAACACAAAGAAGTTTTCGATGGTTCTATGTTCATTTCTCAACTGCAAATATTCGTTAACAGTTATGTTCTGTTTTGGTGTAACAAAATCATCAGTGATGGCCTTGGAAAGGAAATGGGTGTTGTTTTTATGGGCAGTACACCAGATATTCAAATCAGATTTAATAATTTCTCCATTGACAGTTTCCAAATCCCCGGTTGTAGTTCCCATATCTATGGTCTTGGTAGCTTTGACTCTAGTATTCAATAAGATATTTATTCCACACTTTTCTAAAGATTCACGGGCAGCAGATTTGAATTCTTCCCCTAAAGGTTCTGGTGGAAATGTATCATGAGGATGAATCAAATTAATGTGTTTGTCTGGTCTATAATGCTTTAAATCACCCGCCAATTCAATACCAACGGCACCAGCCCCAATGATCGATACTATTTCATGGGAATCAATTTTATCCATGGATTGTTTCATTTCTTCAATAAACGAATCAAATGTGAAGGCTTTAGGAGTGGTTGGCCAGTTTCTATCTCTACCACTAGCAAGGATTACATAATCAAAATCGATAATTCCCAGGTTATCTCCATCAATATTAGAGCTGTCAGACTTAACCAAATTGTACTGGGCCTTATTCTCATCCAAATAACTAACTTTTCCATGAACGTAATTCACTGTAACTCCCGCCAACTTGTTTTCGGACTTTTCATCTTTGCTGTGCAAAGATTGCAATACCTCTTCATTGCTAGAGATTATATTATCGAAGTTTAAATTCGCCAACCGATCATAAGGAATAAACTGAGTTGCAGAAAATTCCGAGTCAACTATACATCTAGGCATTCCTAAAACATTTAACAAACCAGCTCTAGGCTCTATTAAAGTAATGGACAACGGATTCGACTCGTTAAAACTATTTGGAATCCTGCTAGATTTCTGTTTGAATTCAGTAAGGAATGTGTTGATAGCTGATAACCCAGCGTATGCTCCTCCTACTACCAAAACGTTGGTGGTAAAAGATACTGGGGTTTTGGTGATGGGTTCTAATTCCGTGGCATCGGAAAGGTTTATTTCAGACATTTTTTTACTCTTCTTATATGGCAAAGCCTAGGTTTAAGATTTTATATTCTGGTTCTTGGTTGGATACATAGGCTGACTTGGAGAACCACAAACCACTAAACTATTAAGAAAAAAGAATGTGAAAAATATGAAACTCAAAGCAAGCTGGTAAAATAATTTTTCATCGAGCACAAAAAGCACGACACGCATTAAGCTCAGTTATCGAAACCATCAGGGAAGCGTGTAAAGAATTGGAAAGTTGCAAATAAAGAGTAAGATGAGTCAGAGTTGTGATCCGGTGGTAGCTGGAAATAAATATTCGCTTAAAAGTACCAGGAAGACATTTTGATGTCATAGTTAGAGTGGTTGGACGGGTATATGAAATATTTATCTCATCCATCTACAATCGTAAATCTGCCTGTAAACGTCCAAGTTCACCTTTTCCCGACCGGCGAGAAAATTGCGACACCGGTGCTTGTCGGCACACCGCACGACCGCTACATAAACTATTTGCAGCTAAAGAAATAAATATATATTTAAGATGGAAGTGTCAGATTTGACTAGATGTTTATAAATTTCCTGAAATCGTACTCGATGTCTCTTAAAATTTGGATGAGTTTTTTGTCATGAGGAGCCAACCACGTTTCAAGCTTGTACCGTTGATATTTTAGTTCGTCTATCAATGGATACTTGGGTCGGGTTTCTGGCTCATTATAGTAAGGATTGATCAATACGTCAAACAATGGAGCCCAAAGTTGGGTTTGCCAATACCTTTTCAAAGGTTTGGTGAGTTTGTATTTCCCACTGGGCAGTTGGTTAATTTTTATGTATTCTCCAAATAACACGGTGTGGATTATTGCAGCAATACCATAGTAATCAGCTTCGTAGGACCAGGATTGATTATTGTTCATTTGAGGGCAGTCCTGTTGATCAGTCTTGAAAGTGGCCTTGAATTCTGTGTTTTCAGGGAATAAGGTCAAATCTATCGACCTGCCAAAGTCAATCATTATAATTTTGGCATTGTCCCAGAAACCATCTCCCATGTGGTTTAAATCCTTAGTGTTTTTGAAACTTATCATACAGTTATCAGCTTTCACGTCTCCATGGATTATGCCAATAGTATGAAGCTTTTCCACCATTTTTAATAACTCGATAGTAATGAATACACACAATACCTCGTCTACCAGTTCACCTTTGTTCTTGTAGTAATTCACCACATCCAAGACAGTCCCTTGATTTAAAAAGTTCAAAATAAGAAAGCATTCGTCTCTATATAAAAACAAGGATTCTGGTTTAATGATCCGGGATTTAGTATGTTCGTCATCTTTCAACCGACTATGTATTTGATTCAAGATGTAAAATTCCCAACTGGACGATTTGGTTTCAGCTTTGAGGGCCCTTAAGTGTCCCAATTCATTTTCAATTAAGTATACATACCCATAACCTCCTTGCCCCAATTCGTACTTCAATGAATAAATCTCATCCCCACAAAAGTTTACAATCGAGCCTTGTGCTCCTTTCGCTATCATCTTGGTCTCGTTATCTGTTAATGATCTAAATTTCCTGATGGCCTCTATAAATTGGGACTTTGTATTATTGTATCCAGGATAAGTGTCAATGGGAGGATTGAGGCTGGATAATAATCTTTCTCTTAATTTCTCCAGCAATGGGTCAACCACTTCAGGTTTGGTGATTTTCTCATTTATATGAGGTTTCTGTGAACTCATTGATAATGGCTGCTCTTCCTCATGAGTTGAAGTAGCAAACTCTTGGTTTTTGTTGTTTTGGTGGTCATTAATTTCATTATGGTTGTAGATGGTTTCTGTGACAAAACCATCATAGTTAGTGGAATTGCCACCATCTGACTTTTCATGATCATTGTCATCGTCATTGACTTTCGAAGCACTGTTAAACATATCAATAACCTCATTATTGGCCATTCTCGAATAAAAGGTTATGGTAGGAGATCGTGGTGCTTGGTGTGAAGGCAACGTACTATCATCATCTTTCAATGGAATCGTAAAAGTCTCATTGGCCCTAACCTGGGGTTGTTCATAGGTGGTTGTTTCATTGATGAGGGTAGGTTCTATTTGAGACTCATCAGCATTGTCTTGGTTGGCCGTTTGTTTCATTTTCCTGCTTAACATCAACACTTCCACCATGGATCTCTCTTCCTGGTCCCTAGGGTAAAGCAATTCCATATTAACACTAATGCATTCTGGTTTTTTCCCGGGTCTGGTAATTATAGTGGAAACTTTATTGTTATCGGAGACATGTAGACTCTGCTGAGTTACGTCTTCAGGAGGAATTTCAATATCACGGAATACAGGGATTTTACTTGAACTATCGGAATCCTTCAGTTTTGGTCTTTGTTGGACTAAGACCTCCCCATCCCAAGGTTTAGCGTTAATAATATTCTCTTTTTTTCGCAATTGAATAGACCCTATGTCTTTAGAACTATGCTTACTGTTAAACAAAGTTTTGGGCATCCCTGATTCAGTATCCTCGGTATAAACTTCAAATTTACTCTTTTTATGACTAGGAGGGACATTTTCCTGAGACTCCACAGGATTAGCACCCCTCTTAAGAGTTAAGACTCTCTTAACAAAAGAATCAGATTTATCCTCCTGATACGTGGATTTTCGTTGCTCAAAATGGCTTAATGATTTGAGTAATCTATTAACGGGCCTTGCGTTAACCGATATCCCTATATCATAAACCTCCTTAGCGTCATTATATTTGTGATTCATCTCTAATAACTTAGCAAATTCTTCATAAAAAAGAGCCAATTCCCTGCCAATTTCCTTTTTGGCCAAATAAACAAAGATTTCTATAGGGGAATCGGAATATTTCCCATACTCTAACCAGGTTTTCAAATATCTAACATCATTCTTATAATGCCCGTCATCTTTAAAAGTACTTGTACATTTCTCAAGGATCCCCAATAAACCACTCTCTGCATTGTTTTCCTGTGGATATGCTGTATGGCACCACTTTATATACTCTAGATAGACCTCTAGCGGGTCATCTAGGTCTTCCAATTCATTTAGCCGCTGTTCAAACTCTTGTCTCTGGCGGACCAAATCTTGCCGCTGTTTGAAGGTGCTGCCATTATTAAACGCAGAAACCAACCCAGACACAGACCTCCCTCCCGGTAATGGCAGTATGTTCTCCTTATGAGCTTCTATAACAGATATATCACTTACCATACAGATGTGTTTGGATAGATTTTATTTCTGTAAACATTGCAACGCCAAAAGTCGCGACAAATTGAGGGTGATATATCTCACAGGAAATTGAGATGACACGCATCAAATCATCTTAACAGTGACAGCGCTGTAGTTTTTCCAGGATATACGTCAAGCTATGTGGTGTAACTTCCGGTTTCTTTTAGGAATCGTAGTATGTATCAACTATATACGAGCACACGAGCTTTATCAAGAACATCTAAATCTCACGCCGTTACCAAGGAACGGACTTTTGGCCAATTTTAATTTCGAGGTGAAATCCTTACCCCAGGTGTTGCATTATCATAAGAACAACACTATTACGAATGGAGGAAGCGTTAGTCATTACAATTATTTTCCTCGTTCCATTGGGCCCATTTTGGAGTCAACCAACACACGAGAACTTCATTTGAGGTTCACACAAGGATGGTGGGACTCTGAACTTTGGGGCAGTTTACCGTTTAATGGTACTAAAAGTGGAGGCACGGGAGTGGAGCTTTGGTCCGTTATTGAGGCTCCTAATGTTAAAGAAGCATTAAGAAGTTGGAAGAAACTATCGGTACTGCTTTCTGCGTTTTTTTGTGCCACTTTGAATGCTATAGACGAATCTATTACCACTTTCCCTATAGAGTCATTCAATGATGATTCCAAGAGTTTTATGGCACAAAGTTCCAATAAGTTGTTCCTTGTTAGAGCTGCGTTACCAGCAGAGCCTATTTGTACAGAAAATTTGACCCCATTCTTGAAATTGTTGCCAACCAGAGGGAAAGCAGGGATTTCCTCACTATTAGATGGGCATAAAGTATTTGATTCTTTATGGCATTCAATGTCGATTGATGTCACTACTCAATGTGACGAGTCGAATACATGCTCTTTGGTGATGGACCAAAGTATTTCTACGATAATCGACGTGATGAGATCGTTAAGAAAACTTGAAGAGGGTGCCATTCCTAAGCCCGTACCAGGAGAACAATTACGGTGCGATAAGAATAAAGGATATACCATTTGGCAATGTTTTCCCTTAGGACTTGTTACTGAGTTGAAATATGATTTATCCACGCTATTTGGAAGGGTTATCAAAGGATCTCCTTTTGTTAATGAAAAGACCCCGATAACGGTTAATTTCAAAGATGACGCTTGGAAAGTAGTGATTAAAGAAGGACAAAAAAAGGTCATTTCCTTAACAGAAAAACATCCTACTTATTCTATTGGAACTACCGAAGATGTCAATATTGAATTTGATACTTCCAATTCCACTGTGGTTGTAGACAGACAAGAACCCCCGTTGCTTGTGTCGAGATCTTTAACGGGATATTCACAAGATCTGGGTGGATTCAGAGTAGTCTTTGAAAACCCTAGTAACGTCCCAGTTAAATTTGTATATTTTGAATCATTACCATGGTTTACCAGGTTGTATCTTAATACCATGGAGGCTAGCGCTAAGACTGGAGATGGGTTCTATAAACCGGTCGATTTACACCAGTATGTGAATTTATCTCACTATCAGCCAGCACTAGATAGAAAAAGACCATCTCATATGGAATTATTGATTGATTTGCCCGCTAAAGAAACACTATCCTTGCAGTACAAATTCGATAAATCATTGCTTCTTTATGCTGAATATCCCCCAGACGCCAACCATGGGTTTTCAGTAGATCCAGCGGTAGTGACTGTAATTAATAATGACCACAAAAAATTGTATGAATTAAGAACTACCAGTTCATTGGTAACACTTCCAACTCCTGATTTCTCAATGCCTTATAACGTCATCATCTTAACCGGGACAGTGATGTCATTAGCATTCGGTTCAGTCTTTAATTTGTTAACCAAAGACATCATTACTGAGGAAGAGCTTGAAAAGAGGACATCTGATTCGAAGTTGAAGAAAATAATCAACAAGGTGAAGGCAAGGGTAGCAGCAGTTAAGTCGTTGGTCAAGAGGTAACCAATTCAAAATTAAGTAGTACATAAGAGGTAAAAAGAAGTTACATAGAAAGAGAAAATAGATGTAAGAAGAGATGCAATAGATGCAATAGATGTAATAGATGCAATTGGTGCAACAGAGGTAACAAGACTTCTGATATAAGCTATAAGAGTCCCGTGACGAGAATCTCATGTGTTGGCCTATCTACCTCTCGCAAGATAGCTCTATAGTAATCTCATAACATTGTAAATGAGCGAACATTTCAAAGGCTGCAAATGCCACTGAACTTTCGCAGCCCGGAACCGAACCGGAAAAATCATCAATGTTTGAAGACGCAATATCCAAGGACGATAATGTCCTTCTAAGGGCCATACGACATCCTTTCAGGTACGAAATGGAAAGAACGTACCTCCGCAAGGTGGAATATGTAGCTGAGGATCTTTTATCTAAAGATTCTGACGTTTTTAACTATCTATATGGCAGAGGAGGAGTTTCCCGAGGTGCCCCGGTATTTCATAAAGAGTTCCCTAGAAAGGCCACCTCTTTGGACAACGATGAAATATACATAGATATGAATAATGATTTCATGCTACGGTGGTTTCCTCGACACATCTTGAGGATTATCTTCCCTGCCATTTATTTTCAGGAATTGGTGGATCAATTAAAGAAAGAAAGAACTCAAAACAAACCAGTATTGGTAGAGTTTATGGGAGGTCAGGTGCCCACTGCAAATGAAAAGGACGAATGTAAGCTGAGAGGCGGTAAGGGATATTGGGCTAGAAATGGGGTGTGGTTTTGTACTTGTCAGAAGATAGACTCTAATAAGGCACACGATTCATTCGGACCATTATATTTTAACACATTCGGCCAGTGGCTCCTTTGGCACCGTCAACTAGTAGAGATCTCAGACAAGGCAAAAGAAGATGATAACACCGAATTATTGTCCAAGATACAAAGGGCTAGATCACTGCATCTTCGGTAGTTATTTTGTTCGAATTTATTTATTTTAATTAGGCTGTTTATTATACACATTATTTATATTATATCTATGTTATAGTTCATTAATGTAAGTCATTATATTAGAGGTTAGAACGGGTCTTCGTATGGATCTTCTTCGTCATAATCATCATCTTTTTCAAACTCATAAACGATAGCCCCCGAATACGACCCCAATTCTTCTTGTGCTTGCATAAATGGTAATTCCACTTTGTCTTTAGCGATTTTCTGCTTCAAACTGGTAGTTAAATTAAAGGTAGTCAAATCTTTCAACATACTTTCATCTTCAGGATCAAAGTCTTCGGTATCCTCTTTGTAGTGTTGGTAATCATGATCCAAAGTATTTATTACGAATCGAGACGTTATTGATCTTCCTGATTTCCGACGATTAATCAACGTAACTCTGAATATTGCTGAATTAAGACTACTAATAGCAGGAATCTTCAATTTATTTATATCATTATCCACTTCCTCTTGATCAATTTCTGTTCGATGATATGGCTCTATCTCAAAGACCGAGCTTGCAATATAGTTCAAAAGCCTTCTGTGGTTAGGAAAGTTTGGATATTTCGACAGCGACGAGCTGAAATCATCATGATAAACCCCAAGCACTACAGTGGTAGGAGAAATTAACAGCGATACAAAACTGGCTATATGCTCTAATGCTATGAAATTAAGGGCGTCTACAATCACAAGGGTCTTCTTTGTTACAACCTTATTATTGGAGGTGATCTCTCGAACCTGCTTAATAATTTCTGCAGGACTCAAGTCCATACAATCTATAAAATGGCCTGCGTACTTGGGCTTATTCACAGTTTCAAACGACAAGTATATGACGCCATTATTTGATTTATGAACGAGCTCTTCCACTAAAAAATGGGCAGACTGTTCCAAGGAGTCTACTGCCAATAGGAATGGCAACCCATCTTTGAGTGACAATATCCTATTGAGCAACACTAACGAGTTTTGAGCCGACATTCTGGTAAAGTCTGAAAAATCTCTAGCTCTCGCAGAAACCATCGCGAAACCTCATCGATTATCGCATTCCAAATTTGTACTATAACTTATTATGGTGGGTAAGAATCTAGGAGGAACCTATTCCATTCCTCGACAACTAGCGACGGAGATACACCGAGAGCACGAAAGAGATGACTCAACTTCATCAGAAACATTAAAACAAAGCCTTAAGAGTAACTACAACAAACAGTCATATAAGCTAACAGATAAATTGAAAGATGGAGCCAACGGCGCAACAGAAAGTACTTCTGTAAATTATAGCAAGCGAACCAGAAGAAGAAGATGGGATGTTACACCAGAGGAAAGAGAAATGTTAATAAAGACCGAAAAAGACCAGAAATTAGCTACAATCATATCTGGAAGGGTACCGGTTGTAAATGGATTGGCCCTTACAGACGAGGTATTGGATAAAATATTGCCCCCTGGTTTTGTGAAGGCCACCATTCCGAAGGACATGGTTGAAGCAAACCAGAAAAATAACGATTTTTACTTCCCTCTCAGTTCAGATACTGGGAATCAACATGCGATGCACGAAATATTGGACACTAAAGCCCCTGATATAGCTGGGCTCGAATTCTACAGACCAGAGGATAAAAAGTATTTTGGCGAACTAGAGGTAATGAAGAAGAGGTCTGACTTAACTGACTTGGAAAAGAATGAGGTCAAAGTCATGGAAATGTTACTAAGAATCAAAAATGGGAATCCTTCAATTCGAAAGAAATCTCTTAGATCACTTACTGAAAGTAGTCGAAAATTGGGCCCCGAGCCATTGTTCAAACAAATCCTTCCTTTGTTAGTGGAGCCTAGCCTCGAAGACCAAGAGCGTCATGTGTTGGTCAAACTTGTAGGAAGAATTCTATTCCGCCTAGGAGACATGGTTCGTCCTTATTCTCATAAGATCTTGGTTTCAGTATCACCACTTTTGATTGATGAAGATTTAAATTTACGTATCGAAGCCAGAGAGATAATATCCAGTTTATCCAAGGCAGCTGGTTTAGCCAATATAGTTTCAACCATGAAGTCGGATTTAAGTAACCCGGATGAATATGTCAGAAATATCGCTTCTCGTATATTGGCTGTGGTAGCCAATACCTTGGGACTTGTTAATTTTTTACCATTCCTTAGGGCCGTTATAAAATCCAAGAAAAGCTGGCAAACACGACATACTGGGATCAAGATAATTCAACAATTATGTATTCAATTGGGGCCCGGAAATGGAACTCCTATATTACCATACATGAACCAGATTATCGAGTTAATCAAGCCTACTTTATCAGATGAAACCTTACCGATCAGAATGATAGCGGCCAATACATTAGCACAAATGGCCGACACCGTTAATCCTTATGGAATTGAGGCATTTGAACCTATATTAGAACCTCTATGGGTTGGAATTAAGAAACAAAGAGGAAAGCCTTTATCTATTTTCATCAAGTGTTTAGGGTCAGTTATTCCCCTAATGGTGCACGATGGCAACTATGAAGAATATAAGAACTACTATACTAGAGAATTGATGGGAGTTATCTCTCGAGAATTTAATTCCCAAGATGATGAAATGAAAGCTACTATTTTAAGAGTGTTACAGAAATTACCCTTAACCCGTCAACTTATAAGAAATTATGATCGGGATATATTTGTGCCGTTCCTCAGATACTTTTGGAATAGAAGAACTGCCTCCGACACTAAGATGTTACATCAATTAGTGATCAATGCCTCCAGCGAATTAGCCTTGAGGCTAAATTATTTGATGATGATTGAGAGGTTGATAGTCTTTACCAAAGATGACAATGAACTGCTACGGAGAATGGCAGTGGAAACCATAGCCAAAATTATCAGCCTCAAACCAGAAGAATTGATTGGGATGGAGCCTAAGTTGGAAGAAAAGTTAGTAGATGGGGTATTATATGCTTTCCAAGAGCAAACGGTTCAAAATAAAGTCTACTTAAATGGATTATCCGTGGTGGGTAAGGCATTAGGTGTTAGACTTAAACCCCATATAAACTCTATTTTGAGTACGGTGTTATATCAAATTAAAAACAAGGACACCCAAGTAAGACAGCAAGCCGCTCTTTTGATGGCAGCCATGGCTCCGGTGGTTAAAATTTGTACCGAAGGTCAAACCGATGTTCTCCAGAAGTTGGTATTAATTCTATATGAATCTTTGGGGGAGGTATACCCGGACGTGTTGGCAGCACTCTTAACAGCCTTACATTCATGCTTAGATTCTTTCAATAGCGAGGATTTGCTTGGATTGACAAACCCTTCCATTAATCAGCTTTTGCCCTCATTGTCTCCTATTTTGAAGAATAGACAAGAAAAAGTGCAAGAATCATGTATTCTTGTAATTGGACTTATAGCTAGTAAATGTGCAGAGGTCATCAATGTCAGAGAGTGGATGCGAATTTGCTTCGATTTGTTAGATACATTGAAAAGCCCCAAAAAGAGAATAAGAATATCCGCCAATAATACCTTCGGAGAAATCGCCAGAACTATCGGCCCTCAAGATGTTCTTACTATGCTTCTTAATAATTTGAGAGTACAAGAGAGACAATTAAGAGTCTGTACCGCTGTAGCTATAGGGATAGTAGCAGAAATATGTTCTCCTTTCACGGTTCTCCCGGCCATAATGAATGAATACAGAACTCCCGACAATAATGTTCAAAACGGGATTTTAAAAGCCATGACATTTGTGTTTGAATACATGGATGGGAACATGACAAAGGATTATTTATACGCCATCACCCCACTTCTACAAGATGCATTAACAGATAGAGATCAAGTTCATAGACAAACCGCTGCCACCGTGGTCAAACACATCGCCTTAAATTGTCAAGGATGTATAAATGACGAGCAGTCAGATGTATTCGTACATTTTATGAATTTATTACTCCCAAATATCTTTGAGACGTCTCCTCATGTGATCAATAGAATCTTAGAAGCCATCGATTCTCTCAAAAATGTCATTGGATATGGAAGATATATGAACTACATCTGGGCCGGGTTATTCCATCCTGCCCGTAAAGTGAGAACCGCTTATTGGAAATTGTTTAACTATGCCTACGTTCAGCTGGCTGACGCTATGGTTCCATATTATCCCCAATTGGACGACTTAGACGAAGATGGAAGAGCTTATGCTATTGAAGAATTTGATCTTTTTATATAATCTATATATGGGCTTTTAGTATACATCAAATTGCCCTACCCGATCTTCAAATACTAAATACAGATCTGGCTGTAATACGTAACTGTATTCATCAGTTTCGAGCCCACTTGTGCTGTCCCCCTCGCTCAAATAACTTTCCACCGTCAACCGGGTAACCAAGCGAGCTTGAAACTCCATGACATCAAGACCATCAAAGCAATCAAATGTATCAGGAGGATCATCAATTAACACAATTCCGGGATATCCCTCATTAAGCCACAATTCTGGGCCTATATTGACGAACGGGAGCGTCAAGAGCCAATTGTTAACTCTATCTTCCTCCAGAATAGTAAGAGTGCTAGGAGAATCTATAATGGCTGCAAAATTTCCTATACTGGCCATATTTTCACTCATTAACATTTTTCTCTCAGGGTAAGAAAAAGGACACGATAGTGGAACCCGATCGTGCAAACATTCTATATGCTTTGGCCCCGAGGGGTTGAAATCCAACAAGTTTTGAGCGGCTTTTGTGGCTTCGTCGTACTCAGAGTCTCGTTCGTAGATATTATACACAAGGTGATTTGAAAGTGGGGGCTCCTCTGGTGTCGCCGTTGATTCGTCGTAGTTTGCAATTTGATTTTCCAATGCCAAGTTGTCGTTGGTAAAGGGATAGCTCATAGATTCTTTATAGATTTGTTGTCAGATTCGGTTTGTGGTGTTAGGCTGCAAACCTGCTTCGAATTTGGCTGCCAAAAAATCGGTCGCGCGCGCACTATCCATGGATTCTTCGCACGCCGTCAAGATGAGAGATGATAAGATAGACTGCAAATGGGAGTGAATTCGTTATGGGACATATTACGTCCCACATCTCGAACCGTCAAGTTGGAAGCGTTGACTAGGAAGCGGTTGGCAGTAGACGCGTCTATCTGGATTTATCAGTTTTTAAAAGCCGTGAGAGATTCAGAAGGCAATACTTTACAAGCGTCTCATATAGTGGGGTTTTTCAGGAGAATATGTAAGCTATTATACTTTGGGATTCTTCCGATTTTTGTGTTTGATGGTGGAGCACCAGCGTTGAAGCGAGAGACCATTAAAAAGAGACGTGAAAAACGAGAGGGAAACAGTGAAAATGCAACAGAAACCGCTCAGCGTCTATTAGCAATTCTGGTTCAACGTCAGAAGCAAGACATGAAGAAGCAACAGGAAGAAGAAACGGTATATTTTGAAGACTTGCCTAACCAGCACCCTAAATTTGGAGCAGGGCCATCACCATCACGATCTCTGAATAAGCAATCTAGCTCGAAGAGGTTTGTGCCTAGAGACGAATATCATTTACCAGAATTGAAGAGGATTCGAATAAATGAATCAGATGAAAGGCTCATGCCGGAAGAAGAGTTTCGGGAGTTAACTCTGGACTCGTTTGATGTGGTTGATGGGATAGATATTAACACGGTAGACCCCAAATCTGCCGAGTTTGCCGAACTTCCTATGGCTACTCAATATATGATTTTATCACACTTACGACTCAAATCTCGGTTAAGAATGGGATTCACCAAAGAGCAATTGGAAGAGGTGTTTTCAAATAGTATGGACTTTTCTAAGTTTCAGATTCAACAAGTTCAAAAGAGAAACTTTTTTACTCAACGGTTAATGGATGTTAGTGGTATGGGGGATGACGGGAATGCTACCAAACGGATCGCCGGGGAGAAAGATCGGAAATACGCTTTAGTTAGAACAAACGACGGTTGGTCATTGTCTTTGGAGGGAGAAGAAGAAGGTTCTGATGTTCAAATTATTGATATCAAAGAGTCACAGTTTCCAGGGAACATTAAGGGAGATGGCTCAGAGGAGCCTGTTATTCATATTCAAGACAAAGAAAGTGACAAGGGACAAGACAGCGAAGATGAAGATTTTGAGGATGTTCCTATTGACACGCAAGAAATTCCAGAGGAGACTCAAGAGGAGAGAGAATTTAACAAAGCTATCATTGAATCTATATATGATCAATATGCAGACAATGAGTCAGATACAAAGGCTTTAGCGCTGAAGTCGGAGAATGACAATAAAAAGAAGCAAGAGCAAGATCAGGAACCGGAATTGGGGTTGAATTTTGGTAGCTCCTTACTTTTTGCGTCGAATTCCTCGAACGAAGACTCCAAGAATAGGGTGGTATCAGAAGCTGAAGGGATAAATACTATAGCACAGTCAGAGAAAGATCAAAATGAAGAAGTGGAGAAAGATATAATAGATGTTGAAGAAATGGCACAGAGTGACGAAGAAGAAAAGGATAAAAGAAGACCAGCTTCAGTTCCTTCTTGGTTCAATGAAAAGATTGATAAGGAGTCCTTGAAATTCAAACCGGTTTCCAGATCACCACAGCAGCCCGAAGAAAGCAGTGATGACGAAAGATCAGGGTTGATTCCTTGGGATGAGGCTAAACAATTGATTGATGAAGCATCAGAGTCCGAGCCAGAAGAAGCGGAATTAGTTGAGGAGTCATTCCCCAAAGAAGCTGAAGAGTTTAAAGGACCAGAGCATGAAGATGTAGAAGTAATTACAAACTCTACAACAAATCCAAAGAAGGAGAGCGTCGAAGAAGTCAAAGAGCAAGGCGAACATGAACTCAAAGAACAGTTTATAGAGACGACTAAAGAACCAGCCAATACTCAAGCCAATAATACAACAGACACCAAAGAACAAGAAAAAGAAGAGATCAAAGAGTCTAAAATCCTAGATTATGTTTTCAATGATGACGAGGAGCAAATAGCAGAGAAGCAACTTATTTCCGAAGAAATGGATCACGAGAAGCTCAAAAGAGAGATCTCCACCAACCACGAAATCCCAATAAACAACACCGAGACCTCTATTACCGACGAACAATTACTACAAGAAAGACTACATAAGCAAAAAAGAGACGCCGAAGAAGTAACCCAAACAATGATAAACGATGTCCAGGAACTATTACGGCGGTTTGGGATTCCCTTTATAACAGCTCCCATGGAAGCAGAAGCTCAATGTGCTGAGCTTCATGAGCTAGGATTAGTCGATGGAATAATTACTGATGATAGTGACTGTTTTCTTTTTGGCGGTGACAAGGTCTATAAAAACATGTTTAATCAGAAGCAATACGTGGAATGCTATTTGAAAGATGATTTGAACAACAAGTTGGGATTGAACCAAGATCGATTAATAGAACTCGGACTTTTGCTAGGCAGTGATTATACTGAAGGTATAAAAGGGATTGGACCAGTTTTGGCTATGGAGATTCTAGCAGAATTTGGCGACTTGTTCCATTTTAAAACCTGGTTTGATGACTGTATGAAAGGCAAAAATGATTCCAGTTCTACCTTGAAGAAGAGCCTCTTGACCCGAATCAAGAATAACAAGCTTTTTTTGGGGTCTCTGTTTCCAGATCCGGTGGTATTTGAAGCTTATAAGGCTCCACAAGTAGATAGTACCAAGGATCCGTTTGAATGGGGGGTCCCAGATTTAGATCAGATCCGGTCGTTTTTGATGTACAATGTGGGATGGTCCCAGGCCAGAGTGGATGAGGTTATGGTGCCATTGATCAGAGATATGAATAGAAAGTTAAGAGAGGGAACCCAATCGACGGTCACTGAGTTCTTCCCGGTGTCTCACATTCAGAGCGCTACAGAAATTCTGGTAGGAAAGAGAATGAAGGCTGCCACCGACAAGTTGAACAAAAAGAAAGGCAAGGGCCATGGCGTGCAATAAACGAGACAACTAATATATATATATAATGAAGAAATGAGAGCACGATAATCAGACATAATCAGACAAAATCGCGCGCTAGTCCATAGAAACAACTACACACCATGACAGAATCTCTCTCTAGATTGACGTCTATGTTTGAATCCGCTAAGGATTTTACCATAGAAGCGGCTGTTTCTGCATCCTCTCGGTTGGCAGACACTCCTCTGGCACTGAGACCCCAGGAAATCTCTCGGTTGTTGAATTCTAGAGTGGAACGAGATGTGTTAAATGGGATAAAATGTGTCATCTCTATGATGTCTCGTGGTGAAGATGGGTTGCCTTATTTCGCCGACATAGTTAAGAATATCACATCAGCAAACTCCAAGGTTAGAAACCTTGTGTTGGTATATATCACTCGGTACGCTGAAATAGAACCGGATACAGCATTATTGTCGATAAATTCTATCCAAAAATCTTTGTCGGACAAGAACCCAATTTCCAGAGCCAACTCGATCAAGTCACTTTCGGGAATAAGGATACCCACTATCAGTCCTATCTTGTTGCTATGTGTTAAAAGAACAGTCTCCGACAATTCGGCTTTGGTTAGAGCTTCCACTGCTATAGCTATAGGCAAGATATATGAAATAGACAAATCGAATGCTAAACCTTTATTTGAGTATTTAAGCAAGTTGTTGGCTGATAATGACACTCAAGTAGTAGGGACAGCCATAAAGGCATACGCTAAGTTGGCCCCTCAAATCAGTTCGGCTCAGAAGAAATGGGCCCTAATTCATGGGCATTTTAGAAGATTCTGTCACATTTTAATTGAATTGGATGAATGGGCTCAAGCTATTGTGATAGATTTGTTGACCGACTACTGTCGATTGTTTATACCTCGTCCCAAATTACATTTGCAAAACCAGCAAGAAATTGAACTTCCAGACGATTTATCTACGGTAACGCCTTATGATTATGAGGTGTCGTTTGATAGTGATTTACGATTATTCCTTGAAGCACTAAGAGATTTATGTTTCACCAATTCGGAGTTTGTGCTTTTGAGTATAGTCAGAGCATTGATATCTTTGACCCCGGTAAAGACCATTAAAGAGTACGATGTGGCTGCCATATTATGTGGAATGATGAGTAATTCTCATAATAACCAACTCGAATTATTTGCATTGGAAGCAATATCTTTATTATGTCTGGTGGATAAGGGAATCTTTTTGCCTCATTATAAAAGACTCTACATCTTCCCTACCGATTCAGTGCCAGTTGCTAAGCTTAAGCTTGGATTATTATCTCAATTGGTGGATGCAGATAACATTAAGTATATTATCGAGGAATTAAAATATAATGTACTTGAATCCACCAATGTCATGATATCGAATGAAGCTATCAAATCTATTGGTCGCTGTGCAAAAGTATCCAATGAATGGAATCAGCGGATTTTGAAATGGTGTTTAATGAATATCAAAAACACCAGTGGTGAAGTCCTAAATGAACTATTAACAGTAATTAGATGCCTCATCCAGAATCAACAAGAATTAAGCGTTGATATCGGGCTTCGTAACAAAGAAATATCCAAAATTGTTTATAATTTATCTTTGATATTACATGATGACACCATCGATTTGGCATCAGATGCCAAAGCTAGTATAATTTGGATCATCGGGGAGTTCACCAAAGAATGTAACAATGAAATAGCTCCGGACATATTGAGAGTATTATTGAAGCACTTTTCTAATGAACATGAAGTGGTAAGGTACCAATGCTTAGTTCTAGCTGCCAAACTTTATTCAATTACTTTGGATGAGTTCAAAAACACTCATGAAGACAATCACGAGGTTGTCAAGGAATTCGATGATACTAATATTATCTCCAAAATGTTCAAGCATACCTTGGCCCTATGCAAATATGATCCTTCATATGATACTAGAGATAGGGCCAGAATGTTTAACATCTTATTGAACTCTGGAAGCGACCAATCTCAGTTGGCGTCATTATTTTTACAAGCACCCAAACCTCCACCTTCGGTTACTTCAGAAACCGCTAATTATAGTGGCAATAAGGTTTTGTTAAACTTTTTTAAAGTATCAGCTTGGGCAGACCAAACTTCCTTACCACCATCGTCAGTACGAAAGGAGTTGCCAGTCCAAGAGAACAAACTCAGTGGCACGGCTATCAGTTCAAGCATCACCTCTTCTATCAATAAAAAGATCGGTGAAATCCCAAATACCAATCATTCTGTTACATCCCAACAATTTCATAGAAACGATCAAAAGATACAGAACCCGTCCTATCAACTTCAAAGTTTAGACGAATTTTTCGGAAACGACGACGACGACGAAGAAGAAGAAGAGGATGTGGCCAGCTCCTCGCAAGAAGAACTGGAAGATGAAGACGAAGAGAATGAAAGTGACAGCGAAAGTGACAGCAACGATAACTCTATCGACTATGCCAGCTCCAGCGAACAATCAGATTACGAAACTCAGAATCAGAGTGACTCCTATGAGTCTAACGATACCGATACTGAAGAACAGAAAAACTTAATTTGACCAATTCTAGAATTACACTATTTTATACTTCATACAAATTTCACTTTATCGAATAAAAAAACCCTAAATTCTGTAGAACTAACCTCCCCTGCAGAGAATTTCACTGCTGTTGAGCCCTTTGCCAGTTTAAGAAATAACCTAACTTCACTGCTTACCGATCCCATTTTAGTCTAAAACCTAACTATCGCGAAAAGTGAACAAAGTCAATACGGCCGTGAACCATGCAAGGCTTCACCCTGTTTTTACGTTATGGCCAAGAAAAGCAATCGAGACCAAATACGACTTATACTACAGCTACGCAATGAGATATTGCGTAAGCGCCCCAAAACACTAGCAAATTTAGAGCAAAACAATAGGGGCCACTTACAGGAACAACAGATGGCGGTCGCCAAAACCTGAATAGACGGATTCTGTCAAAATATCGTAACGAATATAACCGAGAACCTTTCGCTACCTTAATCTTTCTGAGGGTGAGACCACACGAGTGACAAATTGCCAGTCGTCAATGATCACCGGTGAAAAGGGTTAAAGATATTGGCAATTGTGTAATCTACTTGTGCAACTTTCCTCTTAAGCCCCCGAACCTTAGATACCCTCTTGGCTCCTTTCCTCCAGATTCACCGTATCACAGATCATCTGACTACAATTTAAAACCCAAATTCCGTCTCGTAAACTTGCGACCACTTTTTCGGGTGCGAAATAAGGTTGCAAAAAGCCTAATTCCGCATGATAACAAACGTCGAGGAATGTGCCTGTCAGCTACGGCGTAGAGGGAGTTGATCGTTAAAAAATTATACACGAGAGAATGACTAATAATATCATCAGATGAGTGCTGATTGTCGCTGTATACAAGATGATTGGGCATCTCGTCTACTAGACCAAGAGGTAAGGTGAAAAAAGAACCGCACCGCTACTGAAATTTAGATGTGAGGTGTATGAATGTACGAGCTGAAAGTACGTTCGAGAACTTGGCTCCAGGCCATGTTTCTAGGTTTTCCGCCTCATCCGGGTTTCCACGGTTGTCCAACGGGCAAGCTATCAAACCAAAACAGGGTCCAGGGGATTTGCAGGCATTTCGCCGTACATAGGTTAGACCCTAAGCGATACGGAAATCGAAGGTATAAGCTTTTAAATATGGCTTTAAAATAATTTATATCCGGATTGGGCCAATTACAAGTTTCATCCAGGAAGTGTAGGGCGATTTAGTAAACCTTATAGGGCGCAATAAATGCTTATTAGGTAATGCAAGGTATTGCATACAATGAATTAACAATGAGTTTTAGCGTCTATTCTTATAATATTGTCTCGTAACTTGACATTCTAGAACGGTTTCTGATCGTCTAAACAATGAATGTTTATAATTGAGCCGTTTGGGAAATATCTGTGAACTTAATTGGCCCCTGGTGACCACTTAGTTGTTATAATTGAAAAGGTCAGATTAGTTGAAGTGTTAATTTTGATTCGTTAGATTTGGCAAAGGCTAGATTTGGAAGACGCTAGATTTTTCAAATTACTTAAACACAAACGCTTTACCCTTTGACCAGACATTCAACGGTTAAAGAACGAAGGAAGAATAACCACAAAGCTCTTAACACGAGCTTAATTTCACAAATACAAACTTTGGAATTCTTAGAGTTGTCTTTAAAGCAATATGGGAGAATGTGACGACACGCAGCACCACCTTATTTTACCAAAATAGTAATCACTTTTCCTCTTCTGAAAATTTCTTCCTTGTTCAATACTAGTTATAGACCCGATATGACAAGCTAGATCGGGCTCTTTATACCATTCATTTCTAGTAGCGTAATACTGATAATTAGCGTAGTCTCAACCTTTGTGAGCCCGATCGCTGCAAACATGTCCGGGGCCACTTTGTCTCTCGATACCACGTACATTCCTCATGCTTCTTTCCCACCGTAAGACCAACTACTCTTGAAATTGGATATTCCATCAGATGTAAGTTACGCCTCAAACCATAAATTATCACCACCATTTCCTAAATGAGCCAAATCTAGTTAAATTATTTTTAGTCTTTTAAAATCTTAATTCAAGGCTGCAAATTAACACCCACTAATTACGTTTGTCTATAGAAACTAAGCAATACCTAAAATGAGACATCTACAGGAACCCTTCCATTCTCTTTGGTGAAATTAATTCTTTCGGGAGCCATCATATAAATACGATAAGGTTTATCCTTTCTTTTATGAACTACAAGGAAGTAAGTCAAAATGAAGCTCAACATACTTACTACATTCGTTTTACTTCATTTCTTATTTACCCCCGTTCATTCGTTTCTCTTTCCTTGGGTCGATTGTAAACCTCTGGGGTGGAAAGACCATTGGAAGGAAAAATGGTGCTCCAAGTGGGATGTCTATACCACTGAGGATAAGAAGTCCAAATGGAAGAAAAGAGAGCAGGAGAAAACTAGTTTACAACCTAGAGACTTCGGTAACTTAGCTCCAGCTGCTGCAATGGTTATCTCTGATATCAAGGATATGGGAAAAGGTCAGTTTAGTGTTGTTTGTAACTTCAAGATCGAAAAAGCCAACGAAATCCACGATTATATGAAGGATAAAGTTGAAAATTTGGTCATTGTTGGTACTGGAATTCTTGATGGAAAGGTCAAACTTATTGAGAAAAAAGTCAAAAAAATTGAAAATTGGCTTGAATGGTCCGCTGAAATTATTATCAATCCATCGAAACACAAAAATAAATGTTGTTTACCAGACGATTTTGGTATCGATTTGGATTGGTGTACTGACAAAAAAGATGACTTTTTTGACGGAATTTTCAGCATTTTCAAGAAGAAAATCCAATGGAAGGTTGAAGTGGTTAAGGATGTGTTGAATATCTTTGATCCAAAAGATTTAATTGAAGATATCTTCAACAAGGACAAGAAATATAAAAGAGATCAAATCAGCAATGCTCTCGCCGAAAGAGCTGATCCTAATGGAGCCCTCGATAAGAGGACATTTACTTGGATTTTTGATATTCTCCATGGAATCTCAACTAAGGACTGTGACCTTCCAAATTTCTGTTGGCCATGTGACTGTCCTACTGAGTCATCCTCCTCTTCTTCATCAAGCAGTTCAAGTGAGGAACCACCAACTAGTAGCTCAAGTGAAGAACCACCAACCAGCAGTTCAAGCGAAGAACCACCAACTAGTAGCTCTAGTGAGGAACCACCTACTTCTAGTAGCTCCAGTGAAGAACCACCTACTTCTAGTAGCTCCAGTGAAGAGCCACCAACCAGTAGTTCAAGTGAGGAGCCACCAACCAGCAGTTCAAGCGAAGAGCCACCTACTTCTAGTAGTTCAAGTGAAGAGCCACCTACTTCTAGTAGTTCAAGTGAGGAACCACCAACTTCTAGTAGTTCAAGTGAGGAACCACCAACTTCTAGTAGCTCAAGTGAAGAACCACCTACTTCTAGTAGCTCCAGTGAAGAACCACCTACTTCTAGTAGCTCCAGTGAAGAACCACCAACCAGTAGTTCAAGTGAAGAGCCACCAACTAGTAGCTCTAGTGAAGAGCCACCTACTTCTAGTAGTTCAAGTGAAGAGCCACCTACTTCTAGTAGTTCAAGTGAGGAACCACCAACCAGTAGTTCAAGTGAGGAGCCACCAACTAGTAGCTCAAGTGAGGAGCCACCAACCAGCAGTTCAAGTGAGGAGCCACCTACTTCCAGTAGCTCCAGTGAAGAGCCACCAACTAGTAGCTCTAGTGAGGAACCACCTACTTCCAGTAGCTCTAGTGAGGAACCACCAACTAGTAGCTCCAGTGAAGAGCCACCAACTAGTATTTCAAGTGAAGAACCACCTACTTCTAGTAGCTCCAGTGAAGAACCACCTACTTCTAGTAGCTCCAGTGAAGAGCCACCAACCAGCAGTTCAAGTGAAGAGCCACCAACCAGCAGTTCAAGCGAGGAACCACCTACTTCAAGCGAGGAACCACCTACTTCAAGCGAGGAACCACCTACTTCAAGTGAGAAACCACCTACTTCTAGTGAGGAACCACCTACTTCTAGTGAGGAACCACCAACCTACAGCGAAGAACCACCTACTTCTAGTGAAGAGCCACCAGCTCCAAGTGAGGAACCACCCGCTCCAAGTGAAGAACCACCAGCTCCAAGTGAAGAACCACCAGCTCCAAGCGAAGAACCACCAGCTCCAAGCGAAGAACCACCAACTTCAGGCGAAGAGCCACCAACTTCAGGAGAAGAACCACCAACTTCAGGAGAAGAACCACCAACTTCAGGAGAAGAACCACCAACTTCAGGAGAAGAACCACCAACTTCAGGCGAAGAACCACCAACTTCAGGAGAAGAACCACCAACTTCAGGCGAAGAACCACCAACTGATTACCAACCTACTGAGCCAGGACAGCCCGGCAACGGTGATGATAATGACCAAGACGGATCAGGGGCACCAAACCCTGAAGAAGGTGAAGCTCCTTCTGGTGCTACTCCTAACCCTGACGATGGTGAAGCGCCTTCTGGTGCTACTCCTAACCCTGAAGATGGTGAAGCGCCTTCTGGTGCTACTCCTAACCCTGAAGATGGTGAAGCGCCTTCTGGTGCTACTCCTAACCCTGAAGATGGTGAAGCGCCTTCTGGTGCTACTCCTGGTGCTGCAAACCCTACGGATTCAGCCCCAGGTGTCGAGGCAAGTTCAAGCCCTGTTGATGGTGCTGAAGCAAGTGCTGGGTCCGAATCCGGTTCGGAATCGGGCGAAGCTACTCCTTCTGCCCTTGAAGGGTCTGCTTCTTCTCATGCTCCCTCTAGTGTATTGATAGCAGTATTGAGTTGCGTTATCATGTTTGCTTAATACCGTTAATTTTTTTCATTGATACCCAGGAATTAATTTTACTTCTCATTTTCCACAAAAATTTTCGTGTGCGTCTACTTAAGATTCTTTATATATTATTTCTCTTCTAATATATTTTTCTTCTTTTTCAGTATTAATCCAGTGCATACATGTATATTAAGATTATGCTACATGTTCAAGAACTTCGCTGGCCAATTTTCCATCCTTGATAGAAAGTTTGAATTGCTCTGGAGCTGCAAGTTCGACGTAATCGTCCTCTTTAGGAATGTTAATGTTCAAAGCCGTAGTAGAACTGGTATAAATCTGAGTATCATTGTCAATACTTTGTTGGGATAAATAGATATTAACCTCATCACTTTGATCAATACTAACATCAGCCACAGTACCAGTAATCTGTAAGCCAAATTTGTGGGATTTAATGACTTCAAGTCCAGAAATTAAAGAATCTACTACAATTCCACAATTCGAAGTGTTGGAAAGAGAGATTGCGTTGGCCTTTCCCTTAATTTGAAGAGTGATACCATCACAGTTTCCCACAAAGATGGATTGATGCATTTCAGCCTCGATGGTAATAAAATCTTCTCCTTTGAGATCAGATTTGGTATAATTCTCAATAATCCATTTTGAACCATCTACCAATTCCTTCTTAGCGGGTTTCTTAACTCGCAAAGACGAAGAGCTTGATGATAGAGAAGAAGGTTTCTTGGGTGGAGTTGGCTTCTTCGCAGCTGAAGGTGCAGATTTTCTTAACTCGGGGTTCTTATGGGTCATTTGGGACTTTTCAACTTTTTTCAAAGACGATGTGATGCCCTCACCTCTATTAATATCAGCAAAAACAGCTTGCATACCGGAAGCTGGAGCTTCTTTAGAGTTATCTTGAGGATCATCAAATAAATTAGCAGGTGGAGGAGGTGGAGGAGGTGGAGGGGCACCACTACCACCTGAAGTTGAAGGTGGAGCTGGAGGTGCGGATTTAGATAGCAAGTCACCTAACGGTTTTCCGTTAGTATTCCACTTAGGGCCCTTCGTATGAAATTCTTTCACGTAATCTTTTAAAGGATCGAAAATGCCCAAAAATTTCTTTACCCAGTCGACATGGCTCTGATCCTTCTCCTTGTACTCTTTCATAATTCTATTGGACCAGAATTGAGCACTATCCTTGAACTCAGGGATCAATGACACCGGCGTATCACTAACAATCCAACCTAAAACAGGGGCCCCCTCAGCAATTGTGTTCAAATGATTGAAATACTTGGAAGTCCGATTTGCATCCTTAATGGATCCAATGGCTTCAATCTTGGTGTTAGTAGGTTTGACCGCTTCCATGAATTTTGGATCAGTCATATCTGGTTTTTTAGCCTTACTAACCACATCCAAGAATTGGGCTTGTGCTTTGAAAGCTTCAAAGAATTGTAAAGCCGAGTCTCCCACTACAGAATCGATAGTTTTAGATAATTCTACAAATGGCTTGACATGCTCTTCAATAAATTCCTCGAATCTAACCGTCGATTTAGTCTTTTCTTCTGGTTCATCACCACCATCCTCTTCTCCACGACTAGCAGAATCAGCAATAGCTGCGACCCCGCCACCAGCAAGTGCACCAGCACCCACTCCCAGTCCAACGTTAGTAATGGTCCCAGCAGGGGTCTTCTTCTCATCACCCTTTCTGTTTGCTTCTTCTTGTAAGATAGTGATATCTTCTAGTCTGGAGGTGGCCGTCTCCAATCGCTTAAGAATCGTGACAATGTTGTACCCTTGTACGTTCAATTGACTTTCCTCTGCAGACATTATGTGTAAAGTATCTTTATTATCCCCCTGTTCTCTAATCAGCTCAGATTAGTTGGATCTGTAACTAACAAACAATGACAACAAATCAAAACCCCGAGACGATAACTCGCGCGGTTGGTGTCACAAAATGCGTAGCACACGCCCTACGATTCTGTGCTTTTTTACTGTTTCGAATCAATCCAAGCATGTCTATGAGGCAGGTTGAATGAATGTAGACTCCAGTAGTTAAGCATAGAAAATCAAAGACATCTAGGTAATCAATCGCAAAGATTACACGCACGCTAAAAGATTAAATATCGAATCGGTACCAAAAGCATTGTAACCCAATGATAAATTTCTAAGCAGGTTAACTGGTACCCAATAATATAAACTAAACAGGATGAACCCAATGAAATAAAAACATAAGCTGAATTGAATCAAACAAGAAAATGCCATGAATTGAGTTGAATAATGACTAAGGAAACGAGATAATTTAATTGAATAAATAATAGATCAATGAGAGAAATAAGGAAGAAATTGTTGCGATCCTATCAAATAAACAACGGAAATATTCCGGTATTTATAATTATTGACATTGGAAGATCCCGAGTTATCTATCACTCAATTGTTTCCACCCACTAAACACCCTTAGAAAATTGCAGCCATTTGATGTAAAATGTGCAAATGTGCACCTACCAACAATATATAGGCGCGCCAAATCTATGGGCATAAATCTACCACCGCTTAAGCAAATACTATCCTATATAAACCTATTGGTGTTTCTTCATGAGTCCTTCCAAACAGAACGGGGACGACGAGGAGTTCCCTCCACAGAAAATATATCCCTTGAGAGATTATTCTCCGCCAGCTCACCCCGAACCATTTTATCAGCACTACCAGCCAAATGTTCCCATAGCGTTGGATGTTGGGTCTTCACAGCTTAGAATCGGGTTAACCAGTGAACCTGAGCCTAATAATGTGTTCCCCACCACTGTTGCTCGATACAAGGACCGTAAGTTGGCACAAAATGTCACTTTAGTCGGAAATGATGTGTATAGAGATGCTTCCACCAAATCTTCAATCCGAAGTCCCTACGATGGCCCTGTGATTACCAACTGGGATTACATGGAACTAATGCTCGATTATTCTTTGGAGCATTTAGGAGTCACCAGTGATAACGGAAGCGTGAGCAATCCCATCATTTTAACAGAACCAGTCGCCAGTACTTTGAACCAAAGAAGAGGATTCTATGAATTATTGTTTGAGACTTATCAAGCTCCTAAAGTCACCTTTGGAATAGATCATTTATTTTCGTATTATGCCAACTGTAACGGACAAATGTCCAATGGTTTGGTCATTGGAGCTGGTAATCAGCTGACTCATATGATACCAGTTTTAAATGGGAAAGGCATAATGCTGCAGACAAAAAGAATTGATTGGGGAGGAGAACTTTGTCAGCAATATCTTCTGAAGTTATTGGCTTTAAAATACCCTTACTTCCCCTCTAGATTGACTCCTACTCATGCCACGAATTTATTCCACGATCATTGTTACGTACTGGAAGACTATCAAGAGGACTTGAAACACTATTTGGATATGGAAAATTTGGAAACCAACGATATAGTGGTACAAGCCCCTGTTGAGATTGCCCCTCCTGAAAAGAAGAAATCGGAAGAAGAATTAGCCAGACAAGCTGAGAAAAGAAGAGAACAAGGGAAGCGATTACAAGAGCAAGCCAAACAAAAACGGTTGGAAAAATTGGCACAAAAAGAGGAAGAGCTCGCGTATTATTCCAATCTTAAACTTGAGTTGGAAGGCTTATCGGAAGCGGAGATTCAAGCAAGAATGGAAGATGAAAGTTTTGAAAATTTGGCTGACTTTAATAAGTATGTGACTAACCTAGAAAAGTCCATAAAGAAGCAAAGAAATGGAGGAGAAGAAGACGAGAATGACGAAGAATTGGATCCTGCCACTGCTTGGCCATTGGCAGAAACTCCTGATGATCAATTATCCCCAGATGAAATAAAGGAAAAAAGAAAACAAAGACTACACAAGGCTAATTTTGAAGCACGTCAAAAGAATAAAGAAGCCAAACGAAAAGAAGAAGAATTAAAGGCACAATACGCCAAAGAACAAGCAGAATGGAGAGAAAGAGATCTTGAAGGATGGTGTTCTACTAAGAGAATAGAACTTGCACAATTGATCAACAAAATCAAAGAACGTCAAAAACTCTTGGAGTCGTTCAAAGATCGGAAATCTGCCGCAGCCCAACGAAGAATGAAGAACATTGCTGATTTAGCTAATGATGAAGCGGGCTCCACTAACCCTAATTCGAGAAAGAGAAGACGAAATGCAAATGTCACTGTTGATAATGATCCAAATGATACCTTCGGTGCTAATGATGACGATTGGAATTTATATCGTGATATCACTAATGTCAGTATTGAAGAAGAGCAAGCCGAAGATAATGAGACCATTCTAGAACTTGAGGCCGAATTATTAGAACACGATCCTAATTTTCATCACGAAGACACACTTGCAGCATCTCAAACCTTTGATTGGAAGAATCTGGTGCTTCATAAATTTATACATGGCCCACGTCCTAACATTTCATTGGCCATGCAAATAGAAGGACTAGAAAAGGATGAAATCGATAGCAAACCAGAAATAATTTTGAAAAATCACCAATTACATTTAAATATTGAAAGAATTAGAGTACCGGAAATATTATTCCAACCTCACATGGCCGGATTAGACCAAGCGGGGATTTCAGAGATCCTGAATGATTTGTTCCATAGAAGATTAGACGGCAGATTTGAACCTGGTGGACAATCTTATGACATGGTTCAAGATGTATTTTTAACAGGAGGTGTAACCAAATTACCCAACTTCAAATCGAGAATTGTCAAGGAGTTCACCAGCTTTTTGCCGGTAGGCGCTCCTTTAAAAGTTCGTGCTGCTCAAGATCCTATTAATGATCCTTGGAAAGGTATGCAAAAGTGGGCTTCCACAGAGGAATGTGAATCAAGTTACGTAACAAAGGCTGAATATGACGAATATGGACCAGAATATATCAAGGAACATGGACTCGGTAATGTGTCTTTACTTTGAGACCCTTATCCCTATAGAACCAAGCGTGTTAGAATGTACAATAAAGGCACACGTAAAGCAATAGGACTACATTTCAAATAGTCACTTGCTTAAATTTATGCTACTACTTATATAATATACAAGAACAGAATAGTCAGACCTGGTAGACTGATTCGTAATATGGATAAATGGTAAGTTGTACTTAAACCGGTTTAATTCCCTTCTTCCTGAGAGTTCTCTTGACAGATTTGTCTATAATCTCTTGATCATTTTCGTCATCAAATTGTGCAAAATCGTCATTAATAATCCCTTCTTCTTCAGCTTCGGATCTAGCTAAGGATTCTTTCTCTCTGGCACCAGCTTTAGAGACATCATGGGGAGAAGAAGCAATCTTCTTGAATTTTGCCACGTAAAACCCATCAACGTTATAGGTATGAGGATAATATCTTCTGGTTAAGGATAAACTTGGGTCAAAATGTTTCCCCCGGTAAGACACAAAACCTTCCTTACCAATTTGCAAACCAGACTCCACCAACTTAACATTTGGTCTCTTTCTCAAGGCATAATCGACCACGGCTTCATTTTCATCTACAGCAACAGAACAAGTAGAGTAGACAATGATTCCTCCCGTGGCTGAATGAGCATCAACAGAATCAATTGCTGATAAGATCAACTGTTTTTGCAAGTGAGGAATTTGTACAAAATCTTTTTCGGTACGATTGACTTTAACCGATTCATCTTTGGCAATAACCCCAGTCCCCGAACATGGAGCATCTAATAATATTCTATCGAATCCACCAATGACTTTTGGGAATTCTCTAGCATCATAATTACACACAATAGTGTTTTTACAGCCCAATCTATGAATATTAGCTACCAAAGATTTTGTACGAGCCTTATTAGCATCATTAGCAAACACGCAACCAGTATTCTTCATCAAAGCAGAAATGTAGGTGGTTTTACCACCAGGGGCTGCAGCCATATCAAGGACTCTTTCATTTTCTTGGGGGTCTAAAGCCATTACTGGCAAGAAAGATGAAGCTGCTTGCAAGATATATTGACCAGCTAAGTATTCGGGAGTGGCTCCAATAGGAACTTGAGAGTCAAATACTTGTAAACCGACCTTTGTCCAAGACCCAATTGGTTGTAAATTAACACCACGATTAACCAAGGATTGAGCCAATTCACGACGTCTCGTTCTTAAAGTATTGGTTCTAATAGTAACTGGTCTAGCAATTTCATTAGCTTCAAAAAATTCCATAGCTTCACTAGGAGAGAAAAGATTGAACAATTTTTCTGCCAAAAATTCGGTGTATCCAAAATATTCACAGATATCTTTAAGTAATCTTGCTGTATAGTCAGCCCTAGATTTCCCTTCCTCTGCCAATTCTTTAAAGTTTTCCAACACCTTAATAACCTCAATCATTCTGGTTCTGACCATGGTCACATCTTGTTTTCCTTGAGAAATCATCCCTTCTTCTTCTTCGGTGGGTAAAACTTTGGCTCTAGGTTGAGTAGTACCTTCTTCCAATAATTCTTGTTCTGCTTCCTCGGCTTCCAATTCGTCTTCTTCTTCCAACTTCCGGGATAATGCTTCCATATTGGCGGCGTTAAGATTTTCCATATCGTCTTCATCATCGGAAAACATGGGTCTTTCCCTATCATCTTCATCAGAATCCATAAAATCTTCTCCTTCAAACTCGTCATCTTCAAATTCATCTCCTTCAAGTCCATCTAATCCTTCCTGTACCTCAGCTTCCTCATCCGAGTCATCAAACAAAGTCTTCTTGGTACTGGCAATTTCTTCTTCTGGAATTTCTTCTGGTTCTTCTTGTGCAGCTGCTACCGGCTTTGACTTCTTAGTTCTCTTGGTACTAGCCACTTTTTCGATTCTGGGTTCTTCCATGGCATCGCTCTTTCTTTTTTGCAACTTCTTCTCCTTTCTGTCTTTCTTAGCTTGGAACTCGTCCAAAGTAGGTGGGACACCCTGTTTATTCTTAGCCCTTCTTCCCATTTTCTTTCTATGTCCGTAGTTTTCGGTTTAGCTATAACTGTAAGCACTGAAAAATTCGTAGCTCATCGCGCAGCTCATCGAGGGAAAGGTTACCGCGCACGACTCGCTTATTACAACGGTTCATTATCAGATCTTCAACAACAGAACATTAAGCATGGCTAAGGATAGGAACGTTATAACGGAGGGCCAACATGCCTTGGTGAAGCTCCCGTCAGCAGGAATGAAAATTGTCCACCTTAAACGTGATGGGCACGTGAGCTTGGGGAAATTTGGGGCATTTAATATCAAGGATATTTTGGGGTTTCCGTTTGGTCAATCGTTTGAAGTGGTGGAAGATTGCAAGGTCAGACCTATTGATAGCTTGACGGGCTCTGCAGCTACTAATGACAAAGAAGAGCTGGGGGAAGAGCCAGAAGAAGTTACCAAGGATACATTGACGCAGATGTTTAGTAATAATTCTGAGAATAATCAGAATATCATTAATATCGGGTCTAAGATTCAAAAATTGTCAAACGCAGAGATCGACGAATTGAAACGGTCAGGAGCCACCTCTAGCATAGGGCAACTTATTATTCAAAAAATGGTCGAGGGACATGAAGGGTTTGATAAAAAGACCATATTCTCTCAACAGAAATATCTTAAGCGGAAGCAACAAAAATTCTTAAGAAGATTCACGGTAGAGTACTTGGGATCATCTCAAATGTTACAATATTACTCGGAAAAAGATAACTCCCGGTTGATGGACATGAGTGAAGAAACTTTGGGGCTATTAATGACGTATTCGAATGTTAGACCTGGAGGCAAATATCTCTTGATAGATGAAACTGGGGGAGTAGTTTTATACTCGATGTTGGAAAGAATGAATGGACAAGGTACAATTGTTATGGTCCATGAACACGAGCACCCTAATTACATTGTTTTGAAACATTCGGACATCCCTGAATCTTCCATTAAAGAAACAGTGAAGACCATAAATTGGTTGCAAGTAGTAGAACCGGAAAATGAAAAGATCCAATTTGACGAAATACCCCCCGATGAATTGTCTGACATGAAAGCCCCTAAAAGATCTCAATATTACAGACGCCAAAAGAGATCTAGCGACATTAACTCTACTATTGACTTGTTTGAAATGGGGAACTTTGATGCACTCATATCCGTTTCCAGCTTAGATCCTGTGAGTTATTTGCCGATGTTGATCCCCAAGGTAGGAGGATCGAGGCCCATCACCATCTACAATCAGTTTAAAGAAGTACTATTGGATGTGCAGCATTATATGAGTAATGATAAGAGAATATTAGCTCCATCTATTTTTGAAACCAGAGTAAGACCTTACCAAACCATTCCTGGTAGAATTCATCCAGTGATGACTATGAAAGGATACGGAGGTTATATGTTATGGGGAACTAGAGTGTTTCCTAAAGAACATGTCCAAGCTGTTGGTAGAGGAATAACTAAGAAAAGAACTGCCACTCCTCCAGAAGACCCAGAACCTAAAAAGCCTAAAGAGTCGGAACCAAGCACCGAACAAGACTTGGAGTCACAATCAGAACCGGCGCCAGAATCAAAACCATTGTAAATCAAACTATAGTCTATATTTATATACATTAATTATTGATATCATACTCGCAATGTTCTTTTACTCCCATTATACACCGAAGATTTCCAGCAGAATCATTCAATGTCTTTGTAAACCAATTCTGTGGTAGCATACTCTTTACGTGGTCCGCTTGAGCCTGGTATCCCAACTCAAATACAAATAATTTACAGTCTGTAGGCAAAATCACCTTGTTAACAAGAGCTGTGTAGAACTCTAATTCCCCAATCAATGCCATTTCTGGCTCATATTTTCTAACGGAAACCTCAACTTCGGGTGAATGGTAGTCTTTTAAAGGGATATAAGGAGGGTTAGAAACAACAATATCATATTTCCCCGTAGGTGAAAAATCAAACAAGTCCTGCCTGTAGAAATTGACATTCAAGCCGTGTTTGTTCATATTCTCACGGGCTAGATCTATGGCAAATTCGGAAATGTCCATTGCTTCAATAAAATGAGGAATCTTACTAGTAGATAAGATTTTATTCATCAATAATGGAATACAGCCAGTTCCTGTGCAAACATCAAGAACTCGAACAGGAGCCTTTATGGGCGTGCTTGCTACTAAATGAGCCAAGTTATGGGTCCATTCTTCTGTCTCCCACCGTGGTATTAGAACTCCTGGCTTACAAATGATGTCTAAGTCACCAAACGGCTGTGTTCCTAAAATATATTGTAACGGTACGCAGCGAGACCGTCGTATTATAGCATTTTTCCACTCGTTCGGAGGAAGTTCTCTTTTGATCCACGCCAATTCCTGTTTGGCTGCACTTAAGGATTTATTAGGACGGAGCAAGGGAGGCAAGAACCTAGAAACTGCAGCAGCCTGTCGTATTAGAGCTGGTGATATTCTCATAGTTTTAAGTGATGCGAGTTCTTCGCAGTCTTAAGTATGGGGATTTTGTTAGTGAAACTTAAAGTCGATTTTGTTTGTGAGCTTTCACTGAGCTGGTTGCTTGTGTCTAGTTAGGTTGAGAAATGACTGTGATATGTGTAGTGTTAGGAACCTCTATTTAAGTAAGGCGAGTACTTTTAATACGTTTATTTGGGTTTATACTAGTTCAAATCTCCCTAAGAGCGATTTCTCTACCTCAAGTATAGTTCGACAGAAGTTCTACGCTCATTTCTAACTATTCCTTTATTAAGTATTTACAAGAATTACATTCCGTTTCTAACATAATACATATATGCTCTTTCATGAACATCAGTAGGGAACGGAGTGGTGACCTCGGAATGACCAGGTCTTGCTACAGGATCTCTCAAATAAATGGCATGGCACGTAGCAAAAGATATTTCAATATGAAATGGCAAGATAGCAAAACAACCAATGAAGGGCCTTGGACCCCAAGGAGTGAAATATGGTTTGGTGGGTTCTTGTCTTCCAAATAAGGACTTTTGCCATGGTAAATGAATAGAGGCTTTGGATTCATCTTCCATCACCTCTTCTTTATTCAATTTATCGTGGTATGTCAAATTTTTGGCAAAAGATGGAGTATAAGGGATTTTGGTAGCATCTTCAGGTAATTTACTATTACCAGCTTTGATCCTCAAATATTCTTGATGTGTCTTTACTAATTCAGAAAGGATCTGTTTAACTGAAGAAATCAACTTGAATTCTTGGGTACTAGGAAATTCTGGAGATTTCTTCTTGAGCAAAGCATCACAGGCACTTAAATCAGGAGTTTGAACTATTTCGTGTTTGGCGTCATACAATTTGGTATAAATATCCAAACATTTGCCAGCATTTTTCTCTCCTAATAACTCCTTAAAGGGTTGAGGATCGGTGATTTCTTTTCCATTTCCAACGGCCAACACCTGGGACAAAATAGAGGACCTGGAGGTATTTTTTTGATCGTATTTCATTTGTTGTTCAATATTTTCGTTGAAAGTCTTCACAGCATTCTTTAATTCCTGTTGATTTATAGTATCCAAAGATTGGGGCTTCAAAGTCTTCATATCCCATATTTCTTTGGGGTTTTCTTTAGCAGATCTGACGTACTTGTTCCACACCGTAATTTGCTTGTTATCTACTTTAATACTGCGCTCTAAACTGGGCTTTTGTTTCCCCATAGCTAACAACACCTTTTCAGGAGTTACGTTAAAAATATCTCCACTTTGCAAAGGATATGATGGATGTTTAATAGTAGTACCATTAACCTTGACGTGACCTCCCAAAATGAATTGTCTGGCTTGTCTTATAGAAGATGCAAACATAGCTCTAAATACTGCAAATTCCAACCGTTTTTCTAAGGTAGCGTAGGTTTGCAAAGCCATAGGAGTTGGTTCTACACCAATCCCTTTCAATGAAGCATCCAACTGAGCTACAGACTGTAAATTAGCATCAAACAAGCTTTTCCATCTGCCTTCTGTTAAATGTTCTCCATGATAAGCTCTGGTCTCAGCTTTAGAGGTCCATTTTTGTTGGTACAAAGTCTTCCCGTTGTACCGGATTGCGGGCTTTTTGTATAAATTAAACAAGTTATACTTGTTCATAGAGGGCCGAACACGTCCCCTACTTAAGGAGTTCATGTTCTGGGTTTTCCGTGGCATGGCCGCTGATTTGTGATTGGTTTTGTGACTTAGGAAGATTAGCTGAAAATTTTTTGAAGTTTGGTCGTGGGCAACCTGTGCGACTTTATGTATAGAGTTACATAGTTAATCTCTATTAGTATATAATACAAGATAATAACGAAGAGAATAGCAGATGAAGTGGAAAACGGGAGATGAAATCAAGCTTTTCAACTTGCTTTGTGACTATGCGCCCGTGGGAGACAATAAGGATAAGAATTTGGCATTAATAGTGGAGAAAATGAACGATAAAAGGTTTAAATTGAATGATATCATCGACAAGTTGGGATCGTTGTACGATATGAAATGGTTTGAAAAGAGTGATTCAAGTGATTCCAGTGAAGGATCGGACCAAAATGTGAAAGGTGGTGACGATAGTGAAAACAGTGAAGATAGTGACGGAGACAGTGAAGACAGTGAAGGAAGCAAAGCTGATAAAGAGGAAGATAAAGAAAGTGAGGTGGAATCAGACAAGGAATCGGAGAAGGAGAGGGCCAAGAAAGGAGAAAGAACAGAAGAGCATGAGGAAAGTGAAAAGGAAGAAGAAGTGGAAGACGATGGGGAAAAGGAAGAACAAGAACAAGAGGAAGAGGAAGAACAAGAGGAAGAACAAGAGGAACCAGAACAACAGGAAGAAGAACCTAAACGAGTTACAAGAAGAGGCAGGAGGGCCAAAACCGAAGAGAAGTCACCGGAGCCAGCAGAGATTCCGAAGAAACGAACCAGATCTGTCTCTGTCAAAGAGAGTAAAGAACCTAGTGATACCAAAAGATCTAAACCCAACAGCAAAAGAAGAACGCGAGCCACCGACGAAACCGAAGATAACGACGATAATGAAGACAATGAAGAACCTGAAGATAGTGACGAAAAAGACGAAGGAACAGAGGAGCCTGAAAAGAAAGAAGCCAAGCGCCGAAGTAGAAAAGATAAAGAGGACTCACCTAAACCTACCAGAAGATCAACTCGGAATGCTCCATCACTGGCTACAAGACGAAGCAGTAGAAAGAAGTAAATTTAAACTTATTAAATATTAATTAAAATACACTAATGACAATAATTTAGAAGAATATCCGAAAATGAATGAAGGAAATAAATGTATGTAAACCCCAAAGTGTAAAATGTAAACATCAGATTATTATAGGTATCACAGTTGCTTAAGCAATAACCAACCAGATCTTTTCCCATAAGTTCTTAGGTTCTGGTTCAACATAGTATTCATCGATTTCTCTAACCCCGGTATCAATATCACAATCTTCAACAGGGACCCAGAATGAAGACAATTTGGTAAAGGTAGTAGCCTTAAATCCATTGAAGAAGAAGTGAAAGAAAATCCACATGGCAGCAAAGAAAATCAAAGAGATATAAGCAGTTAAGAAACTGGAAGCAGTAACATCCCAGAAACATTGGAACCCTTGAATAAACACAAGCACAAAAATAGTGCAGGTGGCATATTGAGACAAGTAAGGTTGTAAGAATCCCTTGTAAGGTAACGAATTTCTAGAAATACCTCTATTCTTCAAGATAGACATGAATCTTAAATGAGTAGCACAAATCCAACCCCAAGAGATCAACCCGGCCACGGCAGTAATGTTTAATAACCAGTTGAAAACAGTGTTACCATCATTGTCTAACACTAAGAAAGCTAATAATCCAAACAAAGAAGTGATGATAACCGTTACATATGGAACACCATGTTTGGTGGTTAAGGTCAAAAATTTTGGTCCTACACCAGCTTGTCCAAGACCATACAAAATTCTGGATCCACAATACACGTTGGAGTTACCAGCAGAAATAATGGTAATTAATAAAACTGCGTTGAAAATATCTGGTAACACGGGAGTTCCAGCTAAATCCATAGCAATGACAAATGGAGATGCGGTAGCGTAACCATCCCCACCCAATTGAGGATTATCAAATGGAATAAGTAAACCAATGAAAAACATCGACAAAAGGTAAAATACAATGATTCTAACATAAATAGATCTAATGGCTTTTGGTAAAGATTTTGGAGACCTCATTTCTCCAGAAGCAATCCCGATTAATTCACACCCTTGAAAAGTAAAAGCCGAATTAATTAAAGAAGCTAACCACCCTAAAAACCTGGAGGTGTCAGTGTCATTAACCAAAATCCCTGGACCCCAAGGACCTGGGTTTCTCCAGTATCTGAATCCAATAGGACCAGTTTGACCAGCACCACACACAATGCAAAGAGCGTAAATTAACCAACCAAAAACGGCAATAACTTTTAAGAACGAAATCCAAAATTCAATTTCCCCAAAGTATTTCACTGGGAACATGTTAATGGAGGTCAAAATCACAAAGAAAATCCCAATCCAAGCCCCTAAAGGAACAGCTTCAGTCCAATAGAAAATGATTTGTCCAACAATCGACAATTCCAATGCATAAGTAATTGCCCACGAAAACCAATAAGAATACCCGTTGGCAGCCCCTAAAGCTGGGGAACACCATCTAGCAGTAAACTGGGTGAAAGAACCAGAAATAGGAATATATGTAGCCATTTCCCCCAAAGCTTGAGTCACAGAAAACGCTAAGGTCCCGATGAAAATAAACGAGATTAAGGAGGAAACTGGCCCAGCAGTGGCCAAAGTTCCCCCGGTAGAGATAAATAACCCGGTACCAATGGTCCCCCCAATGGCAATCATAGAGATATGTCTAGGTTTTAATTGTCTGGCCACCTCTTTATGTTGGAAGTCTCCCAACAAATTGTCATTGGAGTTTGTTGAAACAACATTAAGGTCTTTCTCCATGTTAGTGGCTTTGGATGAATGAGCTGGGGTCATGCCCACTTCTCTCTCGTCGTACATTGTTTTCAGAGTTTGGAAAAATCAAGGGGATAAACCAGTTTAAATAAGAAAATTCACCCCAAGGAAAAGAAAAAAAAGAGTTGTATATGTGTGCCCCTACCGATTCCGATGATAATGCACAATATGCAAAGCCCAAGGCAGGCGCAAATGCCACAAGGTACACCACCTACTCCGGAGATATGATGGAGGAGAATATTATTGGATAAGAGGGGTGGTAACCCAGGGTACAGTTATTAACGTCACCCAATCAGTCATAATCAAACCTTTGAGAAACCCAAAGCGAATAGTGGTTGTGTACGGCAATGCTTAACCTCATCGCTGTGAATTAACTTTAGGAAAATTTTGCAGCAGGCACTTTATCCCGAGCCGCAAAATGAATTTCTTTTTTTGACAAGACATCCAAGAGCTCGGATCCAGTTAAGGAACTTATAGCGTGAGGATAGACGGCGTCTACTGAGTAGAGCCTATAGAGGGGAGATTAGAGATGAAAGATTAGACATGATCTATTATTTAGTTAGAAGATGCTGAAATAAGTCGTAAAAGCTCTTTGGAGCATGCAGTCGGTAGACGAGACGGTGAAAATGTGTCAAACGGCATTTGGAGTATTTTGAACCCTCACACGCCTGGTCTCTTTTTTGGCCGGTACCCTTTTTCTTGTTAGGGACAATTTATTGTCTAAGATGTCTGGATTTGTATATATTAATATGACTGTTTCGGAAAACTGTTAATAAATCATTAATTAACTTGAATGGGGTTGTTATTAGCACACGCGTTCAGTCGGTTAAAGAAGGCACGGGGGAAGAATGCATGGAAAAGAGACAATATGGGAAATGTGTTTAATGTATTCAACAAAATAATGAACAAGTCAACTTTTTAACGTTTGTGTTACTTGAGTTTGTGTAACTAACTTAATTGTGCCTAATATTAGTCTCAGTAGTTTGACAGATTAGTGAAGTTTAATTGAGTTTGATTGAATGTCTTTGTGGAGTTCATTTGAGTTCGGTCTTAATATTGCAAATGTGAAACTATAGACGTGAAACTTGAGCTCTAAAGTCTAAACTTTCAACCTTTCGTATGATTGGGTATGTACACGACAGCTAATTCCTTGATCTGGTGAATACACGAGTATGATAGCTCTATGAAAGTCCAGTGATTCACAATAGATTGGTATATCGGTGTATCGACGCATCGATCCACACCTCCTTGTAGAGTGTCTATGAATCAATTTGGTGTTGTTACTCGTCTCTTTGAGGTTCATTTCCATTTATACTCGCGCTTATGTAATCTAATATGATGGTGTTATGTAAGCAAGATCTGCGACACTAGGTATAACATCTTCTATATTGTCTAAGACAGTATATTTTGAGTTCCTTAGATCCAAAGCTATTATAATAGCGACTAGGAGACTCACAATCTTTCTGTGAGGTGTGCTTTAACGCTGTAATTGTTTAGTGTTATTCTCTACAACAGGTCCCAAAACAAGTTTAATTTAAAAATACATAACTATAAAAGGATTACATTTGTCTAATACAAAACAAATTTAGCTTTACCTTTAGTAACACCAGCAGTACAACCATCACCACCGTTAGTGTAATTACCATCTTCATACTTACAATCACCACTAACAATGGAATCATCACCATCAGCTACGATCTTGACATTGTAATTCAAAGGATTTTTGTTGTTAGGATTTGGAATTAATGATAAGTAAGCAATACCATTATCATAACCAGCACCAAAGTTCAATGGAGCCCAGTTACCAAGTCCACTACCAGGAGAACCCCAAGCACAACCTTCTTTCCAATCAATACCAGCATCATTAACATAATATTGGCAAGAAGTTTTACCACCTCTCCAGGTATAGTAAGAAGATTGGTCAACGGTAGTTAAAGGAGAAGAAGATCCACCTTCAACAACAGTTGGGATAACCATATTTTCAGTACCAGGGTAATCGGTTTGACAAATAGCCACGGTTTTATCCAAGTTGGATTGAACACTGGCTTTATCAATCCCCCATTCACATAAAGTGTCTTTATCTTTGTTAGATCTGTATAATTTTCCGTTTTTACAGAGAAGACCCCCAACAGAAACACCATTAGCTGGTTGTTCAGATGGCCATTGAGTTTTGGCCATCCCTGGTTGACAGGCGTAAGAACAGTATGATCCATCTTTACAAGAACCTCCAGTAGAAGTATCAGTGTTGTAAATACCGGACCAACCTCCGAATCCTAAGTGATCTAAAGCAACCACACCGTCTCCAGATGGGAAACTGTCACAAGAAATCACCCCATCTTCGAAAGATCCAGATGGTGGTTGGTAAGGACCTAAAGTACCCTGGTTGGGTGCTGAAGAAGAATCATCATCATCATCAGAATCATCAGAAGCACTCGAAGAAGAAGCTGGTGCACTATCAGTAGAACTACTAACAACACTACTAGAACTGGAGGTAGGAGCAGCAGAACTAGAAGAAGTGGTAGTTTGTTCAACTAATTTCCCGCTACCATCGACAGTAACAGTAACGTAAGCATAATCATAAACCACATCTCTTTTATGTTTATGATGGGCGTGAACTCTGGCATTGTCACAATCATCTAAAGGAGCAGCATTGACCACAGTAAAGGCCAAATTCAAAAGAACCGCTAAACTAGTGAATTTCATCTAAAGATTAGTTAGTAATAGAACAACTTAATTGAAACCAAAACAATAGCACACAACTCCATATCAAAACAAATCCATGTGTTTCATAAATTTGCAGCCTCGCAGGAGTAATGTTATTGCAAGAAATTTCAACCAAACACGAAAACGAAATGTCGCACGTTGCAACCTAAATCACCATAGTTAAGAGGTCACGACATTCTCCCGCAACCAAATTTCGCGTTGTTGCGAAGCCAGTATTTCTTGGACCAAACTCTGTGCAGGGCAACGCCGCATATGGCCAGGCAATAACTCGATCAGGAATCACAACCGCTGGCTCGCGTACGTTAATAGTACTCAATGTGCAGGAGATAATCGTTTTAGGTAAACCACTAGCCTTTTCTGGTTAGCATCCCTTTCACAGCCAGCCAATCATGGTATTTTGGTTTGACATCTCGCCTATTGTGTTTACGACGGGATTGTAAATACTAAGATCTGACTATAGCCAGGAACTACTGGATTCACCGATTGTAGAATTGCTTGGTTTGCTTGGTAAATCAGGTTAGGGGATCAGGGATGTGGTAGTATCAACCTTTAGTAGACTGTAGATGTTCTTCTGCTTCTACTAAAGGTCTCTCAACCATCTCTCGATGTCTTCAAATACATGGGCGACTTGCGTGGGTTTCGTGTTTTGTGTGTACTTATCGTCTCGCGTAGGGGAGCTCTGGCTTCTTTCTGGAGCTCTGGTATTTGTTTTCAGGTTTCTGTTAAAGCTCTGGGACTCTATTTACGTAAGGTATACATACTTTGTACTCAGGTTAAAGGAGTGAATTAGTTAACAAAAAAAAGGAATGACAGGTTAAACCAAAAGAACTATAAAACTTGAGTGTGTTAGTTAAAGAAAACTTTTGTAAAGGGGATCAAACGACTTTTATATTTCCCCTTTACTGGCTGACCCAGAATTTTTCTCAATCGGGCTTTGGTGCTAGCGGCTTCCACCCCTGCACATAATCGGTATTGTGCGGTACCGGTACTAAGAAATATCTGCCTAGGAAATTCTGAAGCTGTGTCGCGTTTCAGAATTGATTCTGAAACGGTGACATTTCTGTATTGGTTAATATTACTGTGTTGCAATGCTCAACCAAGTTGATTACATTTCCGCTTGGGGGGTACATTACTACTGGGGACAGCTACGGATGTCGGGTAATTTTGGAGGATTTTGAACCGCAATCTGTCGTTGTGTGGTTTGGTGCTGTTGTTCTGACGTGGTTAGCGGCTGGATATTTCGTGGTTGGTGCACGCTGCTGGCGATGATATTTTTTGCGATGAGGCCGATGAGCTTTAAGTGATAAAAGATAAGCATGAGTGACAATCAGGAAACCCCAGGGGATCATGTTCCTGTAGATAGGCCAATTGATGGGAGTTTCGAAGATGCAGAGTCTAAAGATGAAGGTAATGTCTCTGCTGCTGTTGCTAATACTGAAGGGTCACATACTGAGGATTTGTCTCATGTTGGAGCAGCTAATACTGAAGATTCTCAGAATGGGGCTGCTGTACCGGAAGCTGGTGCACCTGAGGCTGCCTCTGATGAGAAAATACCTGTCTTGTCAGATGACGAGATTGAGATAGACGGAAATGTAGATTCTGATTCAAGTGACTCCAACAGCTCCTTTTCTGACAGCTCGAGCTCCAGCTCAGAGTCCGAGTCTGACTCTGATGATGAAAAGGACAATGAAGACAACGAAGACAACGAAGAAGAGAAAATCACTGGTCCTATAGTTTCTAAAAATGAAATTTTGCATGAGGTGGCTCCCAGCTTACCGGAAAATTATGAATTGGGCGACAAACCCATCGAACCTTTAGGTGAAATTACTGGATTTGTAGATAATAGCATCATTATCAAAGGAAATATTTCTGCTGAGTTCAGAGTATTGAAAGAAAACTCCATTCTATGCTTGAAAGATCAAGTATTAGGTCCGTTATTCGAGATTTTTGGGAACCTCAAGACTCCTATATATAGAATCAAATTCAATGATTCTCCCCAAGATATTGAGAAATATGAAGCATTAAAGCCTTTCAAAGGTCATCAGGCGTATTATGTGGTCCCCGATTCTGAATTCATATTTACCGACTCCATAAAAATCATTAAGGGGTCCGATGCTTCGAATTTCAACGACGAAGAAATTCCCGAAGATGAACAAGAATTTTCCGACGATGAAAAGGAAATGGCTGCAAAACTGCGTAAGCGAAAGAATAAAAAGTCTGGAAAGACAAAGACTGAGGATAAGCCGGCCGTTCCCAAACGAAGAAAGAATGATGAACCTCTGTTTCCACAACATTTCACTTCATATAACCTTCCACAGCAACCTCAACCACATCAACAATCGCAATCTCCAATTCCACAACCTCAACAATCACAACCGTCAATCCCACAAACTCAACAGACTGGACCCTCTTCACTCCCACAAGTACCTCCTCAAGCTCAACAGTTTGCTCAGCACTTTGTTCCTCAACAATTCAATCCTTATCAGAACCAGGTACAATATCCACCAGCACAGATGAATATGCCTTATACACCATCTCAAGTGAACATGAATGGACAGTTTCAACCACAAGTCAATCAATACAATAATCCCTACGGACAACCTTACCAAACTCCACAGTATCAATTTCCAAACCAGTACAACCAATACCCTGGTCAATTCAACCCAAACCAAGCCCAACCTCAACACCAAAATCTTAATACTGCATTGGCTAATGCCTCTCCGGAACAATTACGTCTCTTGGAACAACTTTTAAAAAATCAACTTAATAAGTAATCCCTGTATATATATATATAATACACAGTTATATATGCAACCTACAAATTCTTTAATGCTTGGTTAGCGATTTCTAAGCTGGCCCTGGGAAATCCCGCTAACTGAGCCACTTCGATAGCGTAGCTCTTTTCACTTATCCCCTCTTCTAGTTTGTGATCCATGATCAAATTCAACTTGCCGCCGCCTGGCTTTGTTGGATCATACTGTTTTATGATATTAGTTTTGTAGAACTTAACTTTGTCCAAATAATTTGGCTGGGTCTCTTTTTGTAACAATTGCTTGATCTCGTTACCAAAGTGTGTGGCAAATAATGTCCTACACTTATTGACTTTCAATAAACTCAACAAGGTCGAGTATGCAATGGCTAATCCTTCCTTACCGCTAGTGCCTCGCCCTACTTCGTCGACTATAGCAAGAGATTTCTTTGTAGAATTTTTCAAGATATTACTAACTTCCATCATTTCAACCATAAACGTACTAAGATCATTAAACAAATCATCAGACGCACCTATTCTGGTAAATAGTTTATCTACTATCCCCATATTACATTTGGAAGCAGGCACAAAGCAACCAATTTGAGCCATTATTGTTATTAAAGCATTCTGCCTTAAAAAGGTGCTCTTACCACCCATATTAGGTCCTGTGACTATCCAAAGCTTCTCCGAGGTTGTTAGTTTGGTATTGTTGTGAATGAAATTACCTCCAATGCTTTTCAAGCTGGACTCTACTACGATATGACGACCATTTTCGATTGTCAACTGGTTTGATTTTAAGAAGGTGGGACAGGATAAATTATACTCTTGTGTCAAAGTGGAGAATGATAGGGTAATATCTAAGAAATCCACTTGCTTATTGGCTCGTCTAATATTGATAATCTGATCCACTGTTTTCTCTCGGAGGCTTTCAACAATAGCTTTTTCCAAATTATGAATAATTTCCAATCGATGATTGATTTCCAATTGTAAATACTTCCATTCGTTGGGTTTATATAAGATAGAGTTCTTTCGCTTCTCCCTGATGTCTGACTTGTAAACTTCATTCAATTGTTCAATCAGTTTGTTCTTCCCATTGATATATATGATATCATTGAATCGTCCATGCACGGGTTTAATTTGAACCACCAACTTTTCATCTATCTGTTTTATTTCGTTTTTGATTCCAGTGAATAAATCTGCTTCCTTAGCTCTTAGGTCCTCTAAAAATTTGTGGTGATTTTCCAACTCCGTCGAATAATCCTTCCTAATTACAAATGCCTCTTTTCCACTATCACCACTTTGATTTCTATACTTGTTCAACTCGGGTTGCTCAATGACTTCATCGTTTAGTTCCAATCCACTCAGGTCTCGGAAGTCATCAATAATAGTATCATTGATCTCGTGAGCTACTTCAACTGGGACTTGAAAATCTTTTAGAAATTCGTTGATTAATTCTTGATACTTCTCAGGGATGTTACTTTCAAGGAAGATTCTCAACTCATTCACATTCCTCAATCCTTGGGATATTGCTTTCAAATTACTAATAACATCACCAGTTCCTAATGCTAACCTTTGACCACACCTCACGTAATCTCCCAAAGTGCCTAATATTTCCTTAGTAACTATGCTTTGATGAGGATTGTCGAGAAAAAATTTAACAAAGTTTTGGCGATGTTTCAATTCTTCCACATCTAGTATGGGAGACTTGATCCATTCTGTTAATACCCTTGTGCCTGATGGGGTAACGGTTCTTTTGATAGTATTCATTAACGATCCAACAGTTAAATTCTTCCCACTTGTGCCGCCAGTTCTTTCTATGAGCTCTAAGGAATCTCTGGTTCTGGAATCCATTTGTAAATACCTCTCGTTCCAATATTTTGTCGGAAGATCCAAAGAAGGATTCCGCTCAGGAAGATTCACATTTATATAAGAGAGAATCATATTCATAGCTGCCTCTTCTCGAACACTGAAAGTCTCGATCAATTTCCTAATGGAATTCAAGTTAGACTTGAACAGCAACTTTAAGTCGTTATAAACGGTTTTGTGATATCGAAGAAAATACTTCTTCAAATCTTGTAAACCAGGATACCAAGTAGTCAAATCATCTTGAAGAAACTCCTTAGAAATAACAATCTCGCTAGGATTGATTCTAGAAATATCCGAAATCAAATCTTGTAAGGTGGTCAGTTGGACATAGAAATCCCCAACAGATAAATCGATCCAAGCTATTCCTACAGATAAATCAGGATCATAAGGTTGTTTGGTGCAATTAGCTGGCAATGAAATAGCCAATAAATAATTGTTTTCGTTGTAGTTTACAAAGGTTTCATCCACCAAAGTCCCTGGTGTAATAATCCTCGACACTTTCCGATGGATAATCTTATCTCCAATGATCTTATCTCCCGGATATTGATCTATTATGGCAACATTAACTTGCAAATCTTGTACCAACATCTTCACAAACTTTTGCAATTGGAATACCGGAAACCCAGCCATTGGGATCATGTAGTTTGTAGTCTTCCTGGTTGCCACTTTAAGTCCCAATTTCAACCCATACACCTCTGCTTGTTCAAAATATAACTCATAAAAGCTCCCCACTTGAATCAAGCATACGCATCCAGGATTCTTATCTATCAAAGTTTTCATAGAATTGTACAACGGCGTGAGACTGTTCTTGTCTGTCTTTCCACCTCTATCCCATTCATCTGGTTCTAGCGCCTCCTTATCTGAAGCAACTTCTGTGGCCATATATCTCTTCGATCTATACGACATTGATCTAGCTGCTAAAGTTGCAGCGCCAATTGGTGAACTGCCCCAGCGACTGCTTGTCCGGAGATTGTTTAGTATATGATGATACACATGGGGCTTAATAGCTCTAAGATAAGGTACAATGTGTGGGGTAATCATCTACGTCATGAGAGAATCAAGCGTATAGAGTGGAATGGATTATACGCGCGCGTAGAATAACGTCTATTAATACGATGATCTAGGCAATTGTTACTCAAAGAAAACATAAACTCCATAAACTTCATAACCCATAAGCTCCATATTTATACTACCCTATAGTTTGTGGCACGCTTTTTCAATCATTTTAGGCTTTGATCAATGATATTATCTTGTATATTAACATGACTATTACATCTAGTTCTAGTTCAAATAACCCTTACAACCTGGGGCTCCACACAAACATCTAATCCGTTCATTATCATTAATCTCTCTCTCGAACTTATAATCATAAGTCAACTCTTCATTGGCATCGATATCTCTCAATGCATAGATAACAATTCTCTTCTTCCCTTCAACCTTAATGATCTTGGCCGTACAACTAGGACTACAGCAATGATTGATAAATCTAGCGATGCCTCCTTTCTTGGTAGCATCAATCACAGTATTTTCATCGATTCTAAAAAGATATGACGAACCAATCCCTGTCTTTAAATATGATCGTTCTCGGTGTTCAGCCACTTGTTGTCGAATACTTTCTCCAACATACTCTATAATCATTTCTTTTGCAGCTATCGGTTCCAACGCATATAACCCCCAATTATGAATGGCTGATCTAGCAAAAGATACCGGTTTCTTTCTCTTGGTTAAAGCATTTAAATTAAGAATATCGGTTTCACTCCCGATCATTTGTTTTTGGGCACTTATATCTGCGGCAAACCTTCTGTTGTTGGCTCTATTGACCCTGGAACTATGAGTATTTTGGTTATTACTCTTATCATTTTCTATGTCATCATGTTGAACCGTCTTTAATGGCTTATGAACCTTACGACGATGTGGTAAATATTCAATCTTATCATTGTCGGGAATCTTTTTATAACCATCGCTTTTGAAGGCCCCGGTCGTTGAATCTAATCTAGAATCCAACGAGGTGATAATCTCTTCGCCTTCCTTAAGATCCACTTCGTTTTGAACAATGGCTGACTCGTGTCTATTAGCTTCCTTAAGTTTCCATGCAAAATATTCTACATTATTAATGTTGGTGGTGTGGGGTTTATCTTTGAGGACTTCCTTAAGTAATTGATAATCTTCGTCATCCTTGACAATATCTTGTAATATATCAAGATCCAACCTATCTTTAGGTAAACTCGGAACCCCTTCATACACAGGATGGGGGAAATCATACGTGGGTTGGTAAATTTCATCCAAATCAGAATAGTCAATCTCCTTCTCAGATTCCTCTTCTGGCTCCTCTTTGTCCTTGTCTATGTCCATATCATCTTCCGATGAATCATACATTAATGGCTTTTTAACCTTTCTCTTCTTAGGTTCTTGTTCGTCTTCTTTCTCGGCAACGCTTGTGGAAGCGGAGCTATGCTGTCTCTTCAAATTAGGTGTCAGTGGAGTCATAGACCGACTTGAATCATCTTCAGATTCTTCTGACTCGTCATCGAAATTAAGAGCATGCAGCATTGGGATCACTGAGTTTTTCAGTTTCTCTTGAGCGATGCTAGTTCCTCCATTTAACTTCTTCTTCGTTATGATTGTCTTTTTCCTAAAACTTGGTAAAGGCTGAACAGTATGAGATCTTTTCGAAGCCAACACAGACAATGCATTTTCTTTCAATTTAGGGGTGGTGAAAACTGGTGGAGCAATCTCCTTCTTAGAGGCCGCTTCTTTAGCCTTGAAATCGGCTACTAATTTTGGATATTTATCTTGACTCAAAAGATCTAATACCACAGGAGCGATAACTCTTTCTCTAATATCTTTTGTTAAATAGGTTTCGAATTCCTTAAGAAGCATATTGGTTGCTTCGTTAACAACATCGGTATTTCTATAAGTATCGCCATTCAATTTATCACCCTCAAATCCTTCAGGAATACACATGTCCATATATAATTTATGGGAGAAAAAAGTAGCCCCATCTTCCTTATAAAAACAACGTTCACACTCTTTCAAAGAGTTAAATACAATATAGAATCCAGTTCTATCAGGAAGAACCCTTCTCCAATTATACTTATTCAAAAATCTTTTGAGATCCATGGTGGAAATTTGTCTTGTGGCAACAAATTTTTCATTAATCAAAATATAAGGACGGTCCTTAATGTACTTGGACAATTCCAATGGTAAATGAGCCCCTGGTATCACTCTGTTACCATTTTTCATTGAGGTGATGGTGCAATTCAGTTTGAAATTCTTATCCCTAGGAGTTGATTCCTTAGGAAACTGCTTAATTGTAGACATTCTTTCTTGCTCTGCCTGCTTCCTTCTTAACTCCTCTGCTTCCTTGGATCTCCTCTTTTCTTCTTTTTCTCGTTTAAGTTTGGAGACTCTTAATCTTCCTTCAGCGATTTTGATTTTACTTTCTAACATCTTCCCATCATGATCATTCAACTCTATTTTGATTTTGACCCCATCTAACTTAATTCCTTCAGTTTTAGATTCATGCACAACTTTCCCCGCTAGTCTTGCTGCTTTTTCAGCACTCCCCTGGAATCTAAATGTAACAATTCCTAATGGAACCCCATTCTCCGAATCATTGATGAATTTCAAGTCTTTAATTGAATTGCCATAACTTCTAAAGAAATTTGATAAGTATATTTCACTGATACTCGAGGGAAGTTCCCAAATAACTAATTCATTTAACGGAGCGGGTCCTAATGAGTGAGAATCATAGATAAATTTTGTCTGGGGTAATTGTCTGAACGGGAATTTTTTAGACCGTTTGTTGGGTTTTTTCAAATAAGAGTCCAAGCCGCCATTGAATGAAAGTCTTGGATCGGTAATTGGTGGGTGCTCTGCAATAGTTTCTCCATAATACTGCTTCTTCTTCAACTTCTTTTCAGATTTAGGCACCCCATTATCTAAGTCAATTTCTTCGATAACTCTATAGTTTTTGTTCTGATCTGGTGTTCTGAATTTAGATCCCGCATTTGAAAAGTCAGAATGTATCAATAGTTTTGTAAACTGGTTATCGTGAATATTTTCTCCTGTATCCATATCTGTTCCACGTAGTTCGTTCTTAGCTATATTAAGTGAAGGATTAAAACCATTCAAACCATTTTGTAGTGAAGCAGAAGAAGAACTATGTGCTGGTACTGGAGACAGAGATTGTTTTGACTCTTTGGAACCACTGGGACCCGTAGGAATGCCTCCAGAACGAGATGATGGCTTATATCCATTATGAGTAGCGCCGTAGTGATCATAGGGCTTATTCAGTCGAAATCCGTTATCCTTGTAGAACCCATTGCCCGAGTGTTTATGGCGATTTGCATAGCCACCCAGGGGGTAGTTTTTGTATGACATATGTAACAAACAAGAATAGATTGGTGTGTTATCTATGGCAGAACAAGTTTATAAACGCACAAAATGTGAGGGTTTTGTAGTGTGAGCGTGTTATAGTGTGAGCCTTAAAGTGAGTGTTATGGCACGTAGAGTGCTTCTATGTACATAACCAAGCATATAAAAGAGCTATATAACGACTATAACATGCCTACGACGTCCAAGGAATATCTATAATATATAAGGATTACTTTTTCTGGTAACTTATTGATAGTATAGATGTTATTATTTAAAGAATAAGTAGAATACGTAGAATACGTAACTCTAAGTGGATATTGGCCTCAATATAAGGCTTAACGTCCCTAAACACTCCAACGGTACAAGCTGTAATCTATATCCTCTGGTACTCTACGTTCGAATTCTACTGATTCTATATTGTCTTATGTATTACTATGCTACTTGGTTCTGATATGTTTTAAAGGTCCAGCAGAATGATAGAAATTGGTAGAATATTCCTTCTTTCTAAACTTTTTGTTCTTTGGCTCCGATACATAGTAATCCCATCCTTGTCCTTCTGCAAATCTGATAGCACTTTCTTTAGACTCAAACCGAATATTAGTAGCATTCATAGAATCTCCTGTGGATTGCCATCCCATCAAATCATTTTCCCATCTATTACTTTTGCCAAGGATATCAAAGTCCAATCTCCATGTACGTCCATCATTATTGCTTGATTGAGTAGCTGGCTTAGCTGGCTTATAAATCTTGACGATTCTATTAATTACCGATTCTGGTGCTCCTGAAACGATTTCTTTAGGAACTTGTGGATTATAGATATCTGGGGTGGTCTTGCGTAAAATGGTACTTGTTCCGAAACAACGCAAGGTGGTTGTGGGTATGCTAGCTCTGAGGCACATACTTCTTAAAGGAATCATATTTGGTGCTTGTATTACTATAGCTGTTAAAGCTCACTTCTGGTTGGATGAAAATTTGCGGTGTGTGCGCACCACGCGAAATGCTCTATAGTGGGTTGTGTCTTACATAGAGATTATATTACATACATTTATGGTTCATGAGCTTCCAGGTCAAAAACGCCCTAAAAGATGTCTGCCCTGGGATTGCGACGCTCCCTCCTCAATTGGTTTCTTACTGTGACCGTTTATATGGCCAAAGTCTCCAAAAACCTCTAAATAAATCTATTGAAATTGGCCGGTATCATATATGTGCATACTTAACTGTAGAGAAATATATGGATCAATACAATTTACCGGCACCCGACCTGTCACGAATCCCTATGCCTCCTAAAAGTGCAACCAAAACCATCAAAGACTTCAGAACGTACTTAGATCAAGTCAAATCTGCCGCCAGTACTCCCAAAAAGAGGAAACCAGATTCTGCTGCTTCTACGCCTAGCACTGGTAATTCCACAAAATATTATTCACCCGAGTCATCTCCTACTAAATATTCTACTCCAGTAAAGAAGCCTCGGTCTTCCCCTTTGAAGAAGCAAATTCCTTTAAAAGAAAAGCTTCAGGCTCTAGCCAGTGATACTGACATTGACAATGATAATGAAACCGATCCTGACAACGAAGAAAGTCCGTTTATAACCAAAACTAAATCCACTTTAAACAAACCTCCGCTTACTATTCCTAAATTAATTCAAGCATGTAACCGGTTTTATATTCCTCCACCGGTCACAATAGAGATTATTCAAGCTTATATTGACCAGAAACATAAATTTATCAAGAAAAATACCTGGTATTTGGCTCTAGGTCTCATATATGCTGCATGTATACGGATCAATCATAGAATTGCCAGTACAAAGCCCGATTATAATGACATGTTATTGGCTCAATTAACTCGACTAGACCATGGATTGAAGAAGCCTATAATTAGTTATTGGTGTAGTACTGTGAATGCTTCAGTGCTGTATCATCCTTGGATCCTTGAAATCGAAGATATTTATAGATTCGGAGCCAGAAGGTCCGAAAAACTTCACAAAGAACTAGAGTATAAGCTAGGTACTGGTTATCAAGTATATGATACTCTAGGAGCCATGATCAATAGCCATACTAATGTCACCTCCGATTCTCAGACTAAATACTATGATACTTGGTCTCTGACTGTCCTAGAGGGCTTAGGTGACTAGATACACTTCTGTCTACACTAAATAAATTATTATCATCATCTTCTGTCTCTTCCATCTTCAATCTCTCACATATCTTTTCAACTGTCGTTTGCTTCTAATCAAATCTGTTGCAGTCGGTTCGCAGCCCCAACCTCTTCGCTCGATTTTTTTTTTCAGCTGTACTGCTATAGCCAAATATTCTTTTGGATACACTGTTCATAGATTCGTACGGAGCTTTCACGGGCCACAACTAAGCTACCGCAGTATCAAATCCATCTGTACGCAAGTGCGTCGTTCCAGGTATTTTCAGCGTCGTTTTGTGTTCATTAGTGTAGTGCTTTTCTCAACACTACTGTAGTATGACAAACTCAACTATACCGACGAAGAGGCGGAGAACCTCTACCCAAATGAAGGTGGATACCCCTGAAACCGGATCTGAATTGAACGACATGGAAGTTGTGTCTGATTCGGACTCCTCTTTTCAGGATAACACAGAAGTGGCGGCTATCTTGCAAGAGGCTAGTGATAAAAGCTTATGGCAAAAAACCATCACTAAAGTAGTTAAGGCGGTGGTATCGATCCAGTTTACTCATGTGGCCAACTTTGATACCGAGACAGCCATAGTTAGTGAAGCTACGGGGTTTGTGGTTGATAATAAAGCAGGAATAATTTTAACTAATAGGCATGTGGTGGGACCAGGACCATTCTGTGGATACGCCGTTTTCGACAACCATGAAGAAGCAGTGGTCAAGCCTGTATATAGAGACCCCATTCATGACTTTGGGTTCCTTCAGTTTAACGTGGCCGACATAAAATACATGAAACTAGCACAATTAGACTTGAATCCCGAATTGGCTAAAGTAGGAACAGAGATCCGAGTGGTGGGGAACGATGCTGGAGAAAAGTTGTCAATTTTATCGGGATTTATTTCTAGATTGGATAGAAATGCTCCAGACTATGGGAGCTTGACATATAATGACTTTAATACTGAGTATATTCAAGCAGCTGCAAGTGCATCAGGAGGATCTTCTGGTTCTCCGGTTATCAATGAAGACGGGTACGCTATTGCTTTGCAAGCTGGTGGGTCTTCTGAAGCTTCTACTGACTTTTTTTTACCAATGTTTAGACCTTTAAGGGCATTACAATGTATTCAAAAGTCGATTCCTATTACGAGAGGAGACATCCAGGTAGAATGGCAGTTGAAACCTTATGATGAATGCAGAAGATTGGGATTAACTTCAGATGCAGAAGCTAAAGCTAGAAGGTTGTTTCCTAGTAAAATTGGTTTGTTGGTGGCCGAACTAGTGTTGCCCGAAGGACCAGCCGACGGGTTAATTAAAGAAGGTGATACTTTAATTTCTATTAATGATGAACCCATTTGTACTTTTATCAAGGTAGACGAAATCCTCGACGAAAATGTTGGTAAGGATTTGAAATTTGTTATTCAAAGAGGTGGAGAGGAGTTGACTCAGGTAATAAAAATTGGTAATTTGCATGATATAACTCCAGACAAATATGTTGAAGTTGCGGGGGCTTCGTTCAATAATCTTTCTTATCAGATAGCTAGATGTTATTGTATGCCAGTGAAGGGAGTGTTCATAAATGATGCCTCGGGATCCTTTGAAGTGTCCCAGTTTGAAAAAAATGGGTGGTTGTTGGAATCTGTTGATGACAAACCTACTCCTGATTTAGATACATTTGTGGAGGTCATGAAAGCCATCCCTGACCGCCATAAGGTGACGATTTCTTATCGTCATGTTTCTGACTTGCATACCGAATTGATATACGGGATCTATTTGGAAAGGCATTGGAATTCTACTTTTAGAATTGCTGTTAGAAATGACGAAACCGGGATTTGGGATTATATTTCTGTTCAAGATAAGGCGATTCCACCGAAAGCAATCGAGCCAAAATATGCCAAATATATTGATATTCCCTTTGATGATGATTTCAACGTTAATTGTTCATCCTTGTCAAGATCGTTTGTCCAAGTAAGGACTTTCAATCCAATCCCTTTGGACTCTTTCCCTCATAAGCAACAAATTGGATATGGGGTTGTAGTAGACGCTATCAATGGATATGTGTTAGTATCCAGAAGAAATGTGGGCCATGACTTGTGTGATATTTTGGTTGTGTTTGCTGAATCGGTAGACATTCCTGGGAAAGTTGTCTTTTTGCACCCAAATCAAAATTATGCGATTGTTAAGTACGACCCCAGTTTAATTAGAGCCGATGTGAAGACTCCCAAATTCAGTTGTAAACCTTTAAAAAGAGGTGAAAAGTGCTTATTCATTGGTTATAACTATAACATGAGAATTGTCACTGAAGATGTCAAAGTCAGTGGAGTATCATCATTAAATATTCCTCCAGCAGTTTATGCTCCTCGTTATAGAGGTACTAATCTTCAAAGTATCTTATTGGATAGTAAGCTATCACAGGATTGTAACACTGGGATTTTGTGTGATGCTGATGGAACTTTAAGAGCATTCTGGTTAACCTTTTTAGGTGAGACCAATAGAGAACTAACTGCGGATAAAACATACAGAATGGGGTTGGATGTAACGGATGTCCAAGAAGTTGTGGAATTACTTCGTAAGAATGAAGTTCCTAGACATTTAAATATTGTGGATGCCGAGTTCACTTCTATGACCATTCTTCAAGGAAGAACAAGAGGGGTTTCGCAAGACTGGATTACAAAGTTTGAACAAGTATGTGAAGATCAAATCTCTTTCTTGACAGTAGATAGGGTTGTGGCAGCTCCATTAAATAGACCTCAACTTCCTTTGAAGACCGGGGATATCCTTTTATCGGTCAATGATAAAATTGTCAAAGAAATGAGAGACTTGAATATTATGTATCAAGCAGAAACTCTTAATTTCAAGGTCATCAGGCAAAAGAAAGAGATTGATTTGACGGTTCCTACTATTGATACCAATATTCTCAATACCACTCACATTATCTTTTGGTGTGGGGCTTCCATTCAAGCCCCCCATCATGGAGTTCGTCAACAAATGGAGAAAATTCCTTCGGAAGTATATATAACAGGCAGAAGCAACGGAGGTCCAGCTCAACAATATTCATTATTACCTATCAGTTTCATTACTCATATTAATGATCAAGAAACTAAAGATTTACAAACTTTCATAAAAGTCATTAAACATATTCCTGATAACACATATATGAAGGTCAGATTGGTGTCGTTTGATAACATTCCTGCTGCCATTTCCATGAAGACTAACTATCATTACTTTCCTACTTCTGAGTTTAAAAAGCTGAACGGAGAATGGGAACAAATTGAACATAAATAGATTTATAAATGCACATAGGTTAAATCTAATGATTTTACATTTAACTCCATACGATCCTACAATTCTGTTCCGCTTTACAATCGTATTTATTAACCTATTTACAAGTTATGCTTCGTTTACTTCTTGCTTTACTTTGATCATGCATTACTTCAAGTATTGCTTCAACTTCTTCAAGTGTTTTCCTTTGTCGGTCACTGGTACGGAAGAATCCAAGTGAGATAAGGTACTAGAACTAAATCTCCCGTTTCCATGGTTTCTACCAGCTTGCTTTCTCTTGAACCCATTCCCAGTCTTTATAAATCTTTTGGCAGCAGCTTTATGAGTTTTCATTTTGGTTCTTGTTTGTAAGAGCAAGGCGGTGGGGTTCTTTTGGAACACCACCTTGACGGTGTTACTTATTAAAGACCCTATCATTATCTTCTTAGCTACTGCTATAATGAATTTTTCACTTTTTTTTTCTTCCTCAATAAAGTCGTGTGTTGCAGACTCTGGAGAAATAAGTGATTATAATGACGGTAAATATGTCTAAAAACTATTCTGAATCACTGGAATATCCCAAAATTATAGAATTGGGGGTATCACTATGATTCCCTGAATCAGAGGTGTGTGTGTGATTTTTTTCAGAATTTTTAGGATTTTTTTCACCCTCATTATGCTTGATTTCAGCCTTAGTTTTCAAAGGAGAGTTAACTAATTTACGACTGAGGGTATGGTTTAGTTTTATGGTGTTAATGACTCCCGAAGATCCAGAACTAGGCTTTTGTATGGCTTTTTTGATCCGATATCGGTGCAATTGTTCAGTTTCTCTTTCCTTGTCAATTTTGTCGGATATTGCTTGTTGCTGCTGTAGCTTTTGGTAGTACTCCAATGATTTATTATCAAGCTTGTATGAAGAGTTTTGGGCCTCTAGCTGTCTCCTATACTCTAATTCTTTGATTTCTACACTGGTTAGTATCTACATGTAAGAATTTAAAAATTCTATCTCTACATACTTTTACTCTCTCTAATGTGTTCTGCAAGTGTTTTACGATCGTGATTCTCTTCCTGGTGTGATTCCTGACTTCCAAATATTGTAGATTCCGAACTATCGGCTTTAGCTACACCATGGTTTTCTTTTTGGTCTGTAAACTCCTTCATTGTGCTTAAAACTTTTTGATATATCAAAATCATTTTCCAATTGTTGCGAAATTTGCAAATCAGAGCCCTAATTAGATTATGCGAGTAAACAGTGATGGAACACAAAGGAAACAAATGAGAGTTCAAAGCAAGCTGCTGGAGTTATAAGATATAAAGAAGCCAATACGTCTTTGTAGTGTGTCTAGTTTCATTACTATGCTAAAAATCGCACTATATTACATTAACTATTAACATCCAACAATTAGTGAGCAGGTTCCAAAGCAAAGTATCTAGGCTTTTTAAATACATGGTATTTGTGACCTCTCACACCTCTACCTTTAAATAAACGAGGCATCCTTAACTCTTCAGGAACCTCATTCTCATTGATGTAATTGTTGCCATAAAGGAAATCAGGATCATTCAACGACTTTTCTGTTGATGATAATGGTCTAAACTTTCCGATTTGTAACTCAGTATCGGTGATGGTAGACCTGGAAATCCTGGCATAAGCAATCTTTTTAAGGTCTCTAAACATAATGTATTCACACCATCTGTCCCAATCAGTGTTATCAATATCATGCATTCTGGATTTGTCACTGGCATAAGTTAAATAGTTACCTTTTAACGGCTTGGTTACTAAATAACTCAACAACACCATGGGATTGGAGGAGTTGGCCATAATGTCTTGCAATGCCAAACTTTGTAGTCTCCGATCTTCTTTGTCTTCTTCTTGGCCCGAATGGAATACAACAATGTCCACCAACTCCCCGTAAACGTCCAAAGTAGCCTCTATTGCCGGAGCCAATTCTCCAACTGGCGATGGTAATAAGTGGTGCTTGGATTTGACAATAGGAAACTTGGATAACAAAGCAGCACCCCAGGTATGCTTGTTAGGACCAGGACCATAATCCGCATACATGTGTAAGTCTTCAGCGATTTTTTGAGTAAAATCTCTATTACCACCAATCAATCTTTGAGTGTCTGTTTCTAATAAGCCAATCACGTCTACTTGAGCATCTCTTATTAAGTCTCTCATTCTATCATGACTGGACCACATATTGTTATCTAATCCAAAATGCACACACCAAATACCGGCTGTGAAAGATTTCAGTGATTCATTGTATGGTCTGATGGATTCTGGATTAGGATATCTTTGATAAACACCAAATCCCGATAATGCCAACAACACTACCAACAATTTAATGGCTTGCAGGAGAATCCTTTTACCGACTAAGCCTTCACTAATAGGCTTAATTCTCAAGTTATAATTGTAAATACCTAAAAGAATCAGGGCATAAGAAGAGAACAATATAATATCAGTTCTTTCTCTTAATACCCACCCTAAAGGAACAAAGGCGTATGCAACAATCCAAATACTTCCTAAAGAAAAGACTATCATAAATACAAATCCCAAGGAGAATATTAATGGTGGATTATAATGAACCGTGGTTTGCAATACGATAGGAGCGATAGATGACAAATATAACGAATAGATGCATGCGCCGGCAAACCCATACCAATCGCTCATGACATATAGAGTTACACAGCTACCACCCCCGACAATCAAATTATATGGCAAACCAGATAATATTTTAGGAGACAACTTGATAGATAAAATAATACCGGTTGAGATTGCTGCTACATGGAACATTGCGCCAGTAATAGGAGTTGGGCCGGTAACTGGATAACCAGTCCAAGCCCAAAGGGCCAAAGTAGAAGAATCAGTAACATAGGACATTAAGCTGAAAAAGAAGGCACCAAACCCTAAAGCGGCTAATATAATGGACCCACCTTGTCTCTTTGGTGTTGCCTTTTCACCAGTAGGAAAGTTGAATGAAGGTGTTAATAAAGCAGAAATTACCCCAACGATCACCCCGATTTCATTTTGCCCACCATTTTTATCATTCATAATGGGCCACACAGGGTTGTTAGAATAATGCAAGAATTTAATCACAGAACTAGCTAATAATCCCAATAAAAGCGAAACAGTATAAGAATGGAACTTTTTAGGGTGGTTATATAAACCGGATAATTCATTAACGAACGATAAAATGACAAAAAATACTCCTCCAGACACAGATAACAATTTATCTTTAGGTTTATTGAATTTGTATGCCCCAATTCCCAAGATAACTGACAAAACTCTGGTAATGAACGGAAACCTCAAATATAACTTCGATAAATGAGGTGATAATAACACCAAAGGAGCAAGGAAAAACATCACAATACAAGCTTCATAACCAGTAAGACCTAAATCCCACAAGGGAAAGTGCCACACACATACAAATAAAGCTGAAGTGATGGAAAACAAATAGAATGAATTAATAGAATTAATTACAACACGGAACAAATCATCAAAATCTTGAGCTATTACTGGAGCTGCAACTTTAGTTGAAGGGCCAACGGAATCAACAACTTTAAAATCAATGGAATTATTAGAAATCGAAAAGTTGATGAACTTAAATTCCAAAATCGACCAAGTATCAAATCCAATATCAAGAATAATCAATGCCCATTCAAAGTAAGCATAGATTGAGTAAGCTCCTGGCCGAACATGGACTTTATGTTGAATAAACCAATAAACCAAAGGAATCAACGTCAAAAAGAACGTAGAGGCAGTGAAAGCTCTTCCTTTCCTAACCAGAGAGTTTTTAGGAGAATAATAACTAACACCAAAAGTCCAAGGGATAGTCAACACAATGTAACTGATCATAAAAATATCATGCCAATCATGATCATCAGTTGATGTAATATAAACCCAACCACCACAAGTAAAGGTTCTGATGACTCCAGCTAAGCAAGTCCATTTACTTCTGTTCAACAAATAATTACAGAATAACAATAGAAACCGAGGTCCCGAAGTTAAAGCTATTAAAATCTGAAAGATGGATCTTTCGGGGTACCGGTCTCCAATAGTAGCTGACACAGACGGGAACCATTCATCGGGATAGCCAAAGGAAGAATTCTTAACGATTTTTTTGTAATGTAGCCAACATCCAACTATTAGGGCCGCAAAGAAGGCACTATAAGCGAAGAATCCATGAGCGTAGGCAATGAATTTACCGTTAATGATTATGGGGCTATTTACCACCAGAGGGGCTTTACCCGTGTCCATTGTCAGAGGAATAAGACTAGGTTGGGAAATAGTATTGGAATTGGATAGTGTGAAAATTTATCAACTATGCGAGAAGTACGCGATTCTTAAGTATGGAGATTTTGGCTGCGACGTTTATATGAGGCTCTAATATGAAACTTTAGTATGAGACTTTAGTATGAGACCCTTAAGGTGAGGATAATTGTGTGTTAGGATTGTGTTCTCAGCTCGTTTTTTGTTCTTTTATATAGTAGTTCCATACCTTTGAAAGAGACTTCTAGATATGGGGGTTACCCCAGAGATTCTAATTAGAGGTTGCATTGTGATCCCTAGACTGTTAACTATGAGAGTACTATGCGACTGAGATTCAGTAGAGACTTAACTTATAGTGCAAATGTGATCGCACACTACCCGCGATTAAAACAAAAAATCTCATCATCCAGTTATATTAAAGGTAATTACAACTATGGGTATGTATATTTAGACACACATTCTCAAGCTCTAGGGAACTTGAATGGAGCCATCCACGGATCCACCCAAAATGAATACACAGACCTTCAAGAGCCCGCTCAAAATAGTCCAATACTAACAATGTTTAGGATCGTATGACAGCCATAATAGACCAGAGTTAGTATCATTTGATGATATAAACTACGATAATCTTGCTGATGTCCAAAAGGCAAGAGCATCTATGACCAGAGAACAGTGGATTAAGACCATGGAAATCAAAGTAACCCACGACGCCTTAAGAAAGTGTAAGAGATATCACGGAGAAGACGCCCAAAAGAATTGTAGACCTTTGATATTAAAATATATGAAGATGATTGAAAGACCAGCATTGCAAGGGTACTTGGGATACCAAAAGAACGATCCTACTCAATAGACGTGTATAATTAGCATAAATATAAGAGATCCATTTGATGAGTATCGTCTCATAGTTATTGTAAAAAGAGAATACTTCACAATCATAGTTGACTACATAATTCAGACATGAACTAACAATCACACAGTTAGCGAACGCTTTCCTATATGACAGTTAAGCACGTCGTTACACCGATTTAAGCACATAGTTAAGCACATAGTTAAGCACACAATTAAGCACACAGTTAAGCACACAGTTAAGCACACAGTTAAGCGCATAGTTCAGCACGCACACAGTTATGGCCCTCAGTTAACACACACCAAAGCCAGTCGTGCCTTTCCTATTCGCGCAGCCAATGAAAATGGACAACGCTGGAAGGCCGAATCGTGAAAAAGATTTCACTACTAAATATACATCAATATTATCACCATGTTTCGCTTAGGAGTTAACCAAGTAGCTCGTTCAGGAGTTAGGTATGTACATACACCCGGCCACTCCCACCATCACTGGCAATAGATCCAAACCTCACATCCATTCTTCTCATAATTGGGCTTCCACGGAATGGGCCAATTGATTTTGCCTGACAAACCATATCCAACAATTCGTTGTCAACACGAGTACTAACATCATCTAGAAACTATGCCACCTTACGTGAAATTGAAGACCGTTTAAAGTCTATCAAAAACATCGAAAAAATCACCAATACAATGAAAATTGTTGCATCTACTAGATTGAATAAAGCCCAAAGAGCCATGCAAGCTTCTAGAGTTTTCAACAAGTCCGACTCCGAATTTAATGAAAATGCCGAATTAGAAAAGCAAGAATCGGATCAAAAAACTTTGATTGTTGTAGTTTCTTCCGATAAAGGGTTATGTGGATCTATCCACTCCCAAATCTCTAAAGCGGCCAGAAACAGAATTGCAGAATTAAACGGTAACGTGGATGTCGTTACTGTAGGAGATAAAGTTAGAACCCAATTATTGAGAACTCATGCCAAAGATTTGAAATTGGCTTTTAACGGAGTTGGTAAAGAAGCTCCTAACTTTACTGAAGTTTCTTTGATTGCTGACGAAATTTCAAAATTGGGAAAATATGAAAATACCGAAATTTTATATAATAAATTTGTTAGTGGGGTTTCTTTCCAACCATCCAACTTTTCTGTTTTCGCCAAAGATGCCATTGAAAAGGCTCCAGGTTTTGCTAAATATGAAATTGAAAATGAAGAAGCTCCAGAAACTATTGCTGAATTTTCTTTAGCCAACTCCTTATTGACTGCTATGGCCGAAGGGTATGCTTCTGAAATTTCTGCCAGAAGAAATGCTATGGATAACGCTTCTAAGAATGCTGGAGATATGATTAACTCTTACTCTATTTTATATAACAGAACTAGACAAGCCGTCATTACCAACGAATTAGTGGATATTATTACCGGGGCTTCCTCCTTAGATTAGGTAACGATCTAGAGATACATAAAATATACACCATAACATTTATGACGTTGTAGTAAGAAAGTGTATTAAGTGTATCATAATTTGTTAAAACAAATCAAAGTCTATATAATATGTATTAGTCGACCTTTGTTGATCCGTAAATGTTTCGGATGAATACTAAGCCAGTCAAAACTGACATTGATCCACATGCAATCGAAATCAACAACGAGACTAGTCCCATATAGCCAAAATATAATAATATACTCACAAAGTCGGTCACATGTAAATGGGTGAAGAAGTAGTAAAATGAATATCCGTAGATGTATAACCCAATACTAGATCCTATTCTGAAACATAACCATTGCCAGTTAGGATTATTGTTAATGACCAAATTCACATAAAGTCCTATTAAACTTGACTCACATACCACTATAGTCAACATCACAATAGTCAAAAACAAAAATCCATACATGTAGTAGAAAGTGGTCTTCTCCAACCAAATAGAATTTAAGATGAAAGAAAGTTCGACATACACAATGCCAAAAGGAATTAACCCATAGATAATCATCACGAAAAAGGAGTTTTTAATCAAGTTGGTGAAGCTAAAGCCGGTGGATTTAGCAGTAAATGGCCCGTTATATTTGATGCCATTTGTGTCATCTTTTGATTTGCTGGAATATAAAAGAAAAGACCTATCGCTGAATTTGGTCCTGTTCCCATAATAACCACCAATTATCCCTAGTGGTATTACGATCATAAAGAATAACAACAACAATACCACTATGGTTCCGAATGGTAAAGCATTGGAAGATTCTTTGGCGAACACAAAGAAATTGAAAAACAACATGAACGACAACACTAAACAAGGCAAAAATCCACATAAAATCATCGACAATTTATTGGCTTTGGAGCTAGGATATTCCTGATTCAAATCGTCATTATTGAAAATTTTGTACAAAATCATACCGAAAAATGAAGGAATAATCCCTGATAATACAAAACACGATAAAGTAAATGAAGTCAAAGCTCCCAGGTAGTTATTAAATTGAAACCCGTTTGAGCGATTGGCTTCAAATTGGGTCTTAATAATTATAGCAGTAATAATCCCCATGGTGGCAATAATCAATTGAATCCCACTGGATACTACTACCGACAATAACAAAGCATAGGGTGGCTTTTTGGTAACTTCAACACCTAAATTCTTCCAAGTGCCATTATAATCACCAGCAAAATTATCATCTACGGGAGATGAGCTCCCACCAGAAGGTTTCTCATTGGTCAAGGGTAACGTAGAACCATTAGAATTAGATTTTACTAACCGAATCATAAGTATAGCTGTAACCAAACTAACTAACACCAACAAAACCACGGAATTGAAAAAAGAGATCCAATGGATTTGGTTGGAATGCTTGTTAGTATCATTAGCATAATATAATTCCCATCTATGGTCATAATCAATAGAGTTGTCTTCTCTCCAATACACAGAGTAAGTATAAGGAATTCTTAATTTGGATGCTTCTCCTTTAACAGATTTCTTCAAGGTTAGGGCCAAATTATCGTAATCCTTAGACGACCCTGGACACGTTTCATCTACCACCAGCTTAGGATAAACTTCAAAGCCCACAATGGTATGTAGATTAGGATTGGATCTTTCAGTATGGTATCGTATAACCAACATAAAATGATTATATAAATAGCTCATACTTCCTTTGAAAAACCCCAAGGGAAATCCCGCTGCATAGTATTTGGAGTTTTTATTACTGGACACAAATGTGGTAGCACCTGGTAACCCATCAATTGACCAATGTGCCACATACCCATTCTTAATCAAATTATCAGCAAATTTAATTTGCGGCTCTTTAGCATTAAAGTCACATAGTCTAGCACAGGAAACATCGTGCCCAAATTTTAGCTTATAATCACTTTCCCATAATCGATCTCCTCTTAAGATTTCTCCTAATGATAGATGTAACGGTTTCTTTCCCTGGGAATGAGGACATACAAATTTCAAATCGTAGTACCCGTAAGGTAACTGAGTATGATCTGATTCCACTTTGTTCACTAACAAGTCTACCTTGTCGCCCCGTTTATAGTATTTAGGGGACAATCCAAAATCCGTGGACCGAAGTTGCCATAGAATGATTCCACTTACTATAAGGTAACCTAGTATTCCCCAGGCCCTCATATTTACTGTTTTTACACTATTCAATACAAAATAGATATGTTCCGAAATGCACTAGTTTTATTCAACTACTAGAGTAGGTCGATCGGCGCTACTGAGACGTGGTATTGATGTGTCTGGGACGTTCTGGCTATATATCCGTGTGTTCTTTTAGCACTGATAAACTATGTTGACTATAAACACGGTTGGAAAAAATGAGGTAGTGCGACTGCTACTGCGGACTATAGCTCAAAACCTATTGTTAGAAATGTTTCATTGGCAGATATATTGGCTATTTGGGGAATAATTAAAGATTAGTAGATATTCATGGCTCGTGTTGGTTGTATTTCATGGCTTGGATTCATTAACTGTATGGTTTCTTGGTAAGTAGTTCATCTTCATGCCATGTCTCCTAATTGACTAGCAGCCAGGATTATTCTCTCGATCGAGATCATTTGTCTTGAATTTGGCGTGATTCACTTGTCTTGATTCATTTGTCTTGCAATGATTCCATGGCCTCTCGGATTAGATAATTCCCTTTGGGGTCGAGATTTAAGGCGATAGTGAACTCTCTTATGGCTTGAAACTTATCGTCTTGAATATTATACAATTGACCCAATAAGAAATGCACCGAAGCTTCGTCAGGAGCCAAGTCTTTTAAGATTTCAAACAATTGTAATGATTGCTTAAACTGCTGCATAGTAAATAATAATTGAGCCTTTTTAAATATGGGCAAAGGATTTAGTGGTTGTAATTTGTTGGCTAATTCATATTGTCTTAGAGCCAAGTTCTTCTTGCCCAATTTCTCTAGCACCATTCCCACACAACAAATTAAAATGATATTAATTGGATTAATCGATACTGCTTTCCTGAAATGATAGTCTGCCTTTTGATAATCTCCCAAGTTGATATACACCATTCCAATTCCGTATAGGGCATTGTAATGCCGAGGATCGATCAATAGACTGATTCGGAAGTTTTCCAACGCCATTTCGTAATTATCATTCCCAAAATACTCATGGCCCTTTAACGTGTATCCATAAGTGAAATTTTCATCAAATTTAATCGACTTATTAAAACATTTAATTGCTTCATCTGGCTCTCTAGTCAATGAAAATAAATTCCCAATGACGCACCAAGTGATAGCATTGCTATCATCTAGATCATACAATTCATTGGCTAGATAGGTCAATTCAATTTTCTTATGTAAATGCCACAACAATGTTGAATAATATTCCATATCTTCCAAACGAGTTCGATCTAACTGTCTCAATTTAACGAAAAAATATTCCGATTGCTTATAATTAACAATCTCATAATGTAATCGTCCTAGTTTACTTAGCACCCAAGGAGTATTCTTTTCCAGATCCGGCAAAGACTCCAAGATTCTGATGGCCTTATAACAATCATATTTACTGAAGCATTTATAACTTTTGGCAAATATCAAGTATAGCAGGAGTAAATAATTATTACTACTCTCAATCTCTTTTGGATTCAAATATAACAGGGTGGAATTATCAGCACTATTATTATTATGAACATTGCTTTTGGAATTATTATTATTTCCATTGTTATTACCATTACTGCTTCCATTATTATTTGCAGAATTGTTATTAAATGAATTGTGTCTTTTTAGTCCATTTGGTCGGGATTTCTCTGTAGACGGTTGAGGTTGAGAGATTAGCCTCGAGGTTATTCTAGAATAAGTACTCTCACGTTTCTTTTCATGGGGAAAGTTTGGTTTAGTGAATTCAAATCGATTGGATACGCTCTCATGGTTATTCAGCTTTCTTAAAGGAGCACTTGGGATATTGGTGGACTTGACTCTAGGTGTAGATAGACTAAAAGAATCATCTGGATGCACAGATACATTTTGAAATGGACTATTTGGACTTGTGCTTGTACTAGAATTCTGCGGGTGTCCTTGTGGCTGATTCTGAGGAGAATTTAGATCAATTTCATCTGCCCAGGCGAAATTAGACTTAAACAATGCCTTGACTTTCACCTCCACTCCCAATCTACATAGCTTTTGAAACGCTTCGAAATCAAATTGATTATATTTCAAGCAATATGAGTAATTTAACGATGCAAGTTTGGTATCATTAACATGATTGTATAAATCTCCTAAGAGGTGATAAATGCTAGACAGATCCACATAGATAGACCGATTAAATTCATAGCTATACCTCGCTTGAGGGGTCGAGAAGTAGTGAATCTTCCCTCCAGGGTACCCGTTCCCTTCTTCTGCACCGATGGAACTCTGGCCGGATAATTGTGGTTGATTTAGTGGTGGTTGTTGGCTATCATTGTATAAATAATTGACTTTGAGTAACAGAAAAATGCCTTCCTTGTATTTTTTTAACGCCAAACACAGTCTGGCAAATAAATAGGAACAGCCTAGATGGTCCTGACATCCATCCACTAACTTGTTGTAGCATGATTTGTACTTGTTCTGATGGTACAATACTAAACAGTATAGATATGTAGAGTCGAGATTGTCAGGGTCATGGGCAAGCAATCGCTCACAGGCAAACTCGGCGTTACTATAGTTGAAGGTGTCTATAGCATGGATGATGACAGACCGTAGTTGTTGTTGTACTAATGCTCCATGTTCCAACATTGTGCCGTTAGATTTGGGTTTGTTATTGTTGAAGATTACAAACTGAATTCGCGCTCTCAAAGATAATATATAATACACACTATACAAAACTGATGAACTACTTAGATCTCACTTGATTTCATTTCTCTTCATTCTCCTGATAACATTATGATCTGCTGTCATAGTTCGGCAATCACCAAACATATACAGCTGTTTATCTCTTCAAAGCATCACCTCTTCACTTGTTCTTTGGCTGGATCACAAACGTATGATTTCCTGATCCATCACTGCTGTATGCCAACATCTTCTCTGAATGCCGTTTCTTCTTTATAGGATTATAATGGCCATTGGCAGAATGTGAATGAGACCCCGTTCCAGATTGAGCTGTAGTATTAGCATTGGAAGTGGAGGCACTAACCCTTCCATTTGATCCAGAAAATACCAGCTTTGGTGTAGATTCATTGGATTCAAACTCAGGGAAATAATCTCGACCTTGTTCCAATGGGGTCGACATATTGGTATGCCCTATATTTGAATTGGAGTTGGGATTGGAATAGTTCGAGACATTGGTGGAATTCATGGTATTACTAGTGTCATCATCATGGCCCAGGGGTGGAATCGAAGGGGACAAATTTCCACTATTCTGTCTAGGAGATAATAATCCTGATGCTAATAAATACGGGGAAGCAAACCCCCCTTGACTGCTACCAGCCTGAGGTGTTGTAGGTCCTCTACTAGAAGGTCTCCCTGAAGTATCAATACTTAATTTTGGTTGACTTTGAGTAGAATCTCTATAACCTTCATTATGGCCCGGGGCCACCAAGTTACCATGAGAAATAGTGAAGCCTGCCGCACTACTGGTCCCACTAGTACCAGTACCAATGTTGGGGGTAGCATTAGAGCTAGAATATGGATTACTTAAACTAGACCGTTCTTCCATAGATTCGACAATAGGACTATTTTCTCCAGAACTATTAGGATCCAAAGTATAATTACCAATAAATGACGTCAATTGTGCCTCAGAAAAGTCATCATCTCCACCAAAGTTGTTTATATCTCCTAAAAATCCTTTGGCTTTAATCTCTTCATCCTTCAATTTAGTCTCTTCTCTGGCTTTAGCCAATAATTCTTGAGCTTTAGCTAAGGAGACAGTTGGGGTTGAACAACTAGAAACCACTGGTACGGAATCATCAATATCTATAGTGGATGTCATTAGAGCTTTCATCCAACCTCTCATTTCGTCTTGACTTTCCACCGCAAAATAGTGAGTTTTAGGTTGCGTGAAAGTCAATCCTTTTTTGAATCCTGGAGCTGGCGGGATCAATTTGAAACAATATCTTCCCAATCCAGTTGAAGCAGCATACAAGGCAATATATTTATCTTCCCCGTCACTATTAATTGGAATCACCTTATGAGCTGTTATATCAATCAACCCTTTTTCTTTCTTATCCTTCAAGGAAGTAAAATACAGCAATCTGGTTCCATGTAAAGTAAAGTATCTTGATCTCCAGCTCAAATTATTACCAGATCTTTTGGCCATAAATCCACTATAATTAGCCGATTTAATAGCTTCATCTGGAGTAATATTCCTAATGCCTTCTTGGAATGCACTCGTTTTCAGCTTTTTAGAACTAGTCAAACTCTTGAAATTATTAGTAGATGCAGTTCTCAAGGTCTTAAATCTGGAAATAGAGGCACTATTCTTGGGGGTATTTGAATTTGAACTGGTATTTGAAGTATTAGCTTCACTGGTCAAGTTGGCAGAATCAGATATAGACCTTTTATCCTCTTTCAAATCAGCCTTCTTAGGATCTTCATACTTGTAATTAATGGACTTCAGTTTTCTTGGAGAAAATTGTACATGATCAATATCAACTGCTTCCGAATCAGCCCCATAATTTTCGTGTTGATCGGTATCAGCAAGATTTGCATTGGAATGCTTGATTTTAACAGGAGATATCAACTTTTCTTGCTTCTTCTTATTGTCAATCTCCTCTCCTTTAGACATAAACAGGAACATGGAACTATGTCTTCTATGGTGGTCACCACCTTTATCATTACCTTGAGTAATGATTGAACTATGTCTCCTATGGTTATTAACCCCACTAGGATTTCGACTATGTGTCCGACTATGATTTCGCATATGACCAGCTCCTGGTTGTTGCATGTCAGAAGTATTTGAAATGTTTCTACTATGATTTCTAGAATGGACCGATTGATCATACACAGAAGATGCAGGTCTACTAACACCAGCAACACCATAATTAGGATTTGAAGGAGCATTTAAAGCCGATGTACTACCAAACTTATTCTTGTAAACATCATTAGACTTATCACCAAACTTAAAATTCTTATCAAGATTATTGTCTCTTCCATAATTATTTTGCACTGGAGTAACCACATCATTAACTTCTTCCATAGATTGAGATCTCTTACGGTAATGCCCATAAGGATTAGGAAGTTTAGAATCAGGCTCATCCTGATCACTATTCTTATTAAGCACAGATCTAGGAGAATTAGAACTAATTTGAGAACTAGGAGTTTGAGGTTGAGAAGGATGATGAGGAGGTTGAAGACCGGCTAACCCATTATCATGTAAATTTTGTTCTTCATAACCATTAACAATCTTTTTCAAATTATCAATTTCTTTATGAATCTCAAATCTAGTCCCAAACGAATCAATATCTAATTCTTTTAGGTGAGCTAAATCTAACTCGAACAATATAGCCCCCGTAATTTTATGTCTAGCAAACTTCCCAGCTATGCTAGCATCAAACCCTAGCCCCAAAGCAAAGTAAGACGTTACTTGCTTAGGAGTCCACTTCAAAGCATCTTTAGGATTTAAATCTTCAGTCAAAGATATATTAGAAGCCGTTCGTTGGTGGGACGACCCATTTTTAACCGGAGGTGGGGCTTGAGAAGGAGGGGCTTGAGACGGAGAATGGGCAAGGTCTTCAGTAATATTATTATCACTGTTATTAACAAAAGAATCCGACTGTAGTTCTTGCAAAGCTCTATCTATATCACTCATAGTTTTATGGACCGCTTGATCATTACCGTTCTTAGCGCCCTCTTTCTTCCTGGTATCATTAGATTCATTAAAGTCATTATGGTTGTTTTTCATCGACAAGTTTTCAAAAGTGCTGGCTAGCTGAGAGATTTTAGAAGGAGTAGTAGGAGAAGCAGCCCCAGGTGAATTAGGATTAGATGACCCCCCAGAGGGCAACCCTCTAGATCTGGATCTCGACCTTAAGAGATTAGTCTCTTCACTAGGCTCAGGTGCCAATACTTGTGTGAAAGACTTGGGATATAACCCTACTTCATTATTGGATAGATTCTTCCCCATATACCATCCATCGTTATATTCCGAGTCATCGGACAATACTTCGATTTTATCACCGACTTTCAAGTTGAGCTCATCTCCGAGCCTGGAGTTGAACTGTTTGATGCAAAGATATAGGGACGATGTATCCTTCATGGTGTCCTTTACCCGCTAGATTACAAATGTTATGTTTGTTTATAAGTGCGAAAATTTTTTGTGCGAGGAATGAGTTCTCGAACTGAGGTTTCACTATAAAACACAACGCTCTCACTATAAAGTTAGTCTCGCTACAAAATAAAACTATAATTGTATAGTGAGACAGGGCCATTATCTATAAAGAAAGAGGATAATGAGAGGGTATAAGTAGCTTAACTTGCCAACATTCTAGACACATAAGGCTCAAGTATTTAGCAGTACAGTCAGAGCACGTAGTTACACATAGCCAACTGTGTAACTAGGTGGGAAACATACTAATTGCAATCAGATGCTACATACTCTGCCGCGACACAAAAACCACCACCAGCCGTCTAAAATGGCCGCGACATTCAAGGCCCAAACTGGTTAGGGTTCGTGGGTTTTACACGACCACATATATCTTATCTTCCGCGCTATCACCAAATTAATATGCCGCCACATAGTAATTTAAATCTTATTAATATTGTATCATACTCCTTAGATGAAACTCAATCTAGTCTTTCGCCTCGGAACCAAGCTGTAGATACTGCATTAATGAGCGACAACCACCGGGAACAGCTGTCTCGGCCCCTGTCCGGGTCTCAGCCCTTGTCCCGGGCAACAACCATGGACCTGGACCTGGTAGATCGCTCGGATAATTATTATATTCAGAACGAATTAATTCCTATTCAAATCCGAAATATTCACATTTATGATTCGGTTGACAACGAAGGGGGAGAACCAGAGTCTGATGTTCATAGCACATTCCCAGAACCGCTGGTAACACAAGAACCTGTCCTAGATACTCTAGGCAACTATAGATCCTTATCCCGATATCGGGTGAATCAACTTCGGCGTAGAAGGCATTCACGACTCCATCCAGAGGGGCTTTCACGTTCAAATGCAATACGAAGACCCAGGAATTCTCAAAGAGGCATTAATCAATTCATGTTGGGGTACCCGGATTTGATAGGGTCTTCAGGTGTTAAGTCCCAGTTCTTTCCACAATATAATAGGTTTGTCAAGTTTTTGACCGCTCAATATAAAGGGGGCGATAGTCCCTTGTTTAATTGTGTTTTTGACCATCATACTGATAGGTTTTCTGTCACCGAAGTTGTTAAAGTATTGGATGAGATATTAGAACAGAATCAATATTTGGATAAACATGGGGCCATGCTTGATGAGCCTTCACATAAACGAAAGTACAAGCAGTCTAAAGCTGCTGATAAAAGAAGTAAGAACACAAGGTCTCAGGTCAAGAAGAATGGAATCAAGGAAGATGATCCAGACCTGGAGTCGGAATCTTCTTTTAAACAGCCGGTACATCCACAATTGACGACCCCCGAACTACTTAATCATAGTCTGTTTTTACGGGTGGGGTCCAGTTTTGATATACGTACCGATGACTTTCTGATTAATTTGATCGTCACTGAAATCAACCCTGGTAAGAAATTGAAGTTTACTTTAAGTGTGTTACCTCCAGCGAATCCAGCTCTGGAAACAGACTATATTGATACTTTGCAAGCATTTCTTCGGTACTTGGTGCCGACGCATGATAACCTTAACGAGCATTTGGTTCAAAAATTCGAGTTATTTGATTACATAGTGGGAGTATTACGGTTTTGTTATAGAAGTTTAAGACCCCCTTTGAGCAAGGTTATACCGGAGAATATTTTCAAATTTGACATTGATAGTGGCGAGTTGATAGATTTCACTCATCGGGATTTGCGATTCATCAACTTGAAGAACAGATTTACATTATTGAACGTTAAAAACCACCGATTACTTCGTTTGGACAGATTCAAGCTTTACTTGCAAACGATTAAGTGGTTAAATTTATCTCCTTTCAAGTTAATAGTAGGCAACTTTATTATGAAATTAATGACTCCTATTAGACTACGTCCACTGGATTCAACCAAGCTTACGGTTTGCTTAACAAAATTTTATAAGGCGTATACTTTATTGGTTTTCTTGGACAAATTTAACCTTCAGAAAAAGAGTGGCAACGAGGAAACTCCAAAGTTCAATTCGGACTCTAATGATCCTATTAAGGACAATAAATTCAATACAGATTTGAAGCAATTGCTTAATAAGGGACACCGTTTGGATCGGTTATTCCAAAAGCTTCCTCATTCATCTGTAACAGATGGCATCCAATTCCCCAATGTGGAGCTTAAACTTATCAGGTTGATATTGAATTATATATCTTGTACAAATGGGGTTCGAGAGGGAAAATATAACCCATGTTTAACTAATCTCCGTTTGAACTTCAACTTCTTTCATTTTGAACTTCCTGTATTGTCGTTGATTAATCAGCTTTTGGAAAATTTGTTTCGCATGACTCCTACAGTCAACCCAAACCCTCTAGAGCAAAAATACAGAGATTTGAATCGCAAGTTTGCCGACAGGTTAAACGAAGGTACCAGTGAAGAGGCTTTGTACTTGATCAATTCCTTGAATAAGAAGACCGGTGTTTGGGAGTTGCACAATACTCAAATCTTAACCATTCCAGAGCCAAAGCGTCTAAATTATCGAAAGCTATATACCCAAAGATTCAACGAATTGTTTAATTTTCATCAGAGAAATAGCGACAGTGACTGGAGCGCTGACGAGGACAATGAATGGGATGATGATTCTTACGAAGAAGGCGATGACGGCCCTGATGCCGACGACGAAGACTTTGAAGAGGAGATGGACGATGACACAGAAGATGAAGAATTCTTCAATATTGGTATTGGCAGACAGCAAAATCTACCTGATGAGAATAGCACAAGAACTGATAATGATAGTATCACCACGTCGGCCGATGCTAGTCTACTTAACGAAGTTCGGCAAAGCATATCAGAAAACAGTCTCGAAGGAAATGATGACGAAACGAGCAGCGAAGCAGAAATTGAATCAATGTCCAGTATGAACACCACTGCCAATCATAGCTTGACTATTTCAAATGATGCCCGTAAATCCATTACCCAAGGACCCCAACCAGCAGATGCATTTATCTACGATGACTTCAAAGAATGCTTACTAGCCAGCCCCACCAGGAAAAATAAAAACAAGTACTCTGGTGGAGGTGGATATCAAGACTTTACAGTTCTTTAAACAATTTTACGACATAACGACATTAAAATCCAAAGCCAATATGACATAACATTCACTATATACATTTAGTTAACTATTCACAATTCACCAAAAACCCCAACCTCCCTTACCTTGTACTCTATCGTCTCTTCTTTTTTTAAAGAAGTCTCTCCTACATTCCTTGTAAGCATCAAAGAAATCTTGACAAACAGACCGGTCCTCCTGATTTCTCAACACACAATTGATTGAAGCTTGTCTACTCTCTTCACAAGGATCATAGAACTTGGTGGGTTCTTTATGGACCCATCTGTACTTGTGGCGATGGTTTTCTGGGTTGTCTGGGTAAAACTTATAGTTTTCAACTCCACCTTTGGTGAAGTCAATTTGGTCCTTATTCGTCTCTACGGTATCAGAACCTATGAGAGGTTTTGAAGTGGCAGAGGAACTGGTGTCGACATTATCATGATTCTCGTTGCCGGATGGAACTTTGTCTTCACCAATTTGTGGATGTGAGTCTCCAGAAGTGGCTGTCATGGCACTCAATTGAAGATTAAAGTGAGTAGAATCGGTGAAAGTTAGCATTCGCACGCCGCTACAATCTCATCTCATCTCATAATGAGCTAGCTCATCCATCGCATTTTACTTCAGTAATAAGTAGACATACAGTATGATAGAGGTGTTGCAAAATGAGCAGACCTGTCAGAAATGTACGGTCACCAGAGCCACCATATTAAACAGGAAGGAAACTATGTGTGATGGTTGTTTCTCTCGTTCTGTGGGAGGAAAGTTGAGAAAACTGTTGCAATCAGATATTTATAAGATTAACTCTCGTCATGGGATACACCGAGTTTTGATGAGCTACAACGGGAATAGCAGTACTGTTGCTTGTTTAGACATGGTCTTAGGGTTACTTAAGAGCCAGGTGGAAAGTTCCGGGAAACAAGGGTTTGAAATCGTAGTATTGAACATCAAAGAAGTCGACCAAGATCAAGACATAATACGCCATTTTCAAGATCTTAGTGAACATTATCAAACTAAATTGAAATACAGGATAGTGGATATAAATAGTGTGTTACTGGGCAGCACCATTCGTCGATTAAATATTGATAAAAAGTTTAATATTCTAGTTGAAGAGGGACAAGATAACCATACGCTTGAGGATATTATTGAACTAATCCCCAATAAATCTGCTTTACAAGACTTCATGGAAATTATTTACACAGATATTATTATGAGACAAGCAATGGAATTAAACTGTGGAACTATAATCTATGGACATTCCATGACAAAGTTATCTAGTATAAGTTTATCCAGCATCATCAAAGGAAGAGGAAGTAGTTTGAATGAAAAAATAAATGATACCGATATACAAGGGATCCATGTGAAGCATCCTTTGAGGGAGCTATTTGACAACGAATTGGAGTATTATAATAAAATCAACGGTCTTGATAAGTTCGTTCTCCCAAGATATCGGGATGCCAATAAACTATTATCCACTATCAACAGGAACTTAACAATTAATCAATTGACTGATAAATATTTGCAACAAATCGACCTTAACGGTTACTCATCGACAATTCCAACAGTTGTGAAGATTTCCGAAAAGCTTGTGGTACCCAGTAAATTTGCAAGTGATGCCAACCCTACTTGTAACGTGTGCCATCAAGCTATATACCAATCACCTAAATATTGGTTAAATAAGATTACCGAGAACGATCCAGTAGAGTTGGAAACAGAACAAGAAAGACAATACTTCGAGGAGTACACAGAAGTGTTGGGAATGAAAGGAGCAGAACAAGTCAATTTTAAGGAATCCGATCTTGATATATGTTATGGATGTATGGTAAGTATGAATGGGGTTAAGAGTGATGGATTTCTATGGCCCTTTCAAGACGATCAAAAAGTGCTTGATGAGTTTATAATTGATGAAGACAGTGAGGATGAAGAAGAAAAAGAAGAACCATGTACATAGAGGATTCGTAGGGTTAACTAGAAACCCTTCCATAAACACACAGCGTACAACTACTCATGGTCTTTAAATTGGCATAGAACTAGCACTAAATAATATAACTGTACGCCAACTTTATAGCTGCGTAATATATAAATACTTTGGGACCCTTGGAAAGCTTTTATGTTATGCTATTGAGCGACTTCTCCATTAAAGAGTCACTGCACAGCACTTTCTCTAACAATTATTATTCACAATTATAAACCTTCACACTATAAAACGTAGTTCTCACCACCACACGACATCACCAAATCCATTTTGCAACCGCACAAATACAAAACATCTTGATCCTTAACATGTTCTCTCCTAACTTCAATATTAACGATTACTACGAACTCTGGAATGATCATGACAAGGATATATACCAAAATCAGCAGCCACCGCTAAATGCATACTCCCCGGAGTTCCCCGGAGCATCCAAACTTCATATGATGGATAATAGAAGAGATCACCAAGATATGTCTACGTATACACATCTCAAGCTAAACAAGTTGAAAATGGTTCGGTACTACGGTTATAAGAACATTAGACCTATAGGAATTAGCAAGACCATGGAGCAGTTGGAAATGGACCGCAGTGTTTCTGGAGAACAGAGTACTACCCACACAGTAGAAAATGAACAATTGGGAATCCAGACTGCCGAAGAACAACAACAGGAACAACCACCGCAAGAAGTAGGAAATGTCGACGTCGACATTGACGACAATATGCCGAATTTGGACTCAGAAGGCGATGACTTTGACTTTGACATCGAAGATGCTGCACAACCGGAGCCTTCAAACCCAATGAATGCTTTAAACCAAATGAATGAAGAACCTTTAAGCCAAGTGAATGATGATGAAGGATTCATGGCGGAAGATGTAGAATATCAGCATGATCATTCAGGAGGTCATATGACAGTCAATTTAGGGTCGGGGTCTCATTCAGCGGCTTCGGGTGTTCCCAGCGTTGACACCGCTAGCACTGTTGGAAGTACAATTGGGAGCTCAGTTGGTGGAGCTAGTCTTGCAGGAACTACAGCAAATACTGCTACCAGTACGAATGCTACTAGTATAGGAAGTCGACCTATCGGAGGTAATAAAGCCTACGAAGGAGAGGAGCCAGAAGAGGACATGGTACTTGATGAACTGGATTAAATTGTTTTATAAATACTTAATGATCTGGGTTAATTTATACATATATACTGGGCCAAAATTTTGGAAAATGGATGAAATCATGTTCTCATATAATCAACCTTTGAAGTCAGAAGATGAAAAGATGGAATAATCCACTTCCCACAAGAGCATCGGGATCCTTTCCAACTATACCCCCCTATTTTGGAGTGACATTTGATGCAATCTAATCTTCCTTCAAGGTCTTCTCCTCTACCAAGATTCATCCAGTGCAATGGATTCCGTAAGAAATAATGGGAGCAATCCAGGGACGCCTTCTCACTGGCATAGACGAAGTTACCAGCTTTTTTGTAGAATACTGATTGATGAGAGGATTCTGTAGGCTTTGAATGATTGGAAATTTGTGATCCTCTGCCCAAGATCTCTCGACACTTTTTACACCTGAGCACGCCATTGGATGATTCTTTTGTGCTTTGATTAAATGCATGGTTTTTTATGTCTTGATTGAATTGGTCTAGTACCCATTTTGGATCCTGATCCTTGTGAAATTGAAACATGAATTCTTTATACGGGTCTTCATTGGCAACCAAATCGGCGTTGCAGCTTTGATATAACTCGAGCTGTTTAAGGAATTCTCGATTGATATTAATAGCTTGTTTACGAGATATGGCATGTTTAGCTTGATCTAAACTTAAATTATAACACTTCATTAAATAACCAATCAATACTGCCACCAGCCGACTTAAGCCTTCATGACAATGAATCAAGATAGTTCCCTGATGAGCCATTTTCCGACCTTCGAATGCAAATGGGTCGCGAAACAAACACGAATTGATGAACTGGAAACATGTCGGGAAATAGTGGAGGATATTGGTAGTATCATCATCATTTATAGGCACTTGTAGATGTGTTATAGCTTTTGAGAAAACAGGTATAGAACCAGGGAGAAGTGATAACACGTGAGTGATCTTGTGCTGAGAAAGTTGGTCTAGAGATTGATCTAGCGACGGCTCCACATCCAGTAGAGCCCCTAGGTAGATGTTACCTATGATCCTACTCAACATAAATAAAAGGAATGCTACTATCTATGAAATATGAGATGAGATGAGGTGCGACTGCCGCGCAGAGAATCAAGATGGTGAACGTATGAGAAATGTATGAGAAAATGTATGGGATAGTACTAATAAGTGGGAACCCATCAGATGGAAGGACAATTCACAAACCAGCAAGGACAACAAAAGCTCTAGAATAACCAAATGCCCAACGTAAATACCGCAATATAAGCTTTGTTTATCGGCACACTTAAAATAGTGTAAGTGAAAATCGATTTTCGTGCCACTACCGTTGTCAACGGTTCGTGTGGGGGTGACTCCTCGGATATAGAGCCTTCGGATGTTTAACGCCGGCATTACGTCATGGATCTTGAACCTTCAAGCACGGAATATCCTACTTATTTATTCATTTTATCCTATTATACAACAGGGGATACACAGAGGAAGACATGGTACTGAAGCTACCACCAAAGGTGAAGATGCAAATAGAAAAAAAAAGAAAATCATAGCGCTTAAAATCCCCACCAGTGGGTGAATGCCAAACTGGTCTCACTCCGAAATCTGGGGATCCGTGTTCAGCCAATAGAATCCGGTTATCCACATAACCGATTTACCCCAGGTACAGGTTCATAATGGTGCCAATCCTCTGGTGCGACGTTGGAAGCACCACACTCACTACCACCACACTGTCGCTGTGGGAAGTTGCAAAAATTGCTATGCGCTCGGCCTTCTGATTGGTCAATCACCAAGAGTGTCCAATTTAACACTATAGTAAATACATCTCTACATCATTTTGATTACACCAATATACACCTGAGGGCACCACCATCAATCTCGCCGTCCCAAACTGCCTATAGTTCCTACGGTGGAGGACTGAATTCGGCCTATGTGCTCGGGTCACGTACAGCCAATAAAAAATATCCGGCACGCACGAAAATTTTCATCAACTAGAATCACATAAATATCTCATGAAATTCCCTTCCTCTTTTTTTCGGGCCCTAACATTTTTTTTTATAGAAATTCATAAAGTTACAAAATGTCATTGATCAACACTGTCAAAAGATCCCAAAGTGCTTTGCAAGCCTTAAAAGGGTTGAGAACCTATGCTACTGCTGAACCATCTTTGAAACAAAGATTGGCTGACATCTTACCAGAAAAAGCCGAAGAAGTTAAACAATTGAAAAAGGAGCACGGTAAGACTGTTATTGGTGAAGTTTTATTGGAACAAGCCTACGGTGGTATGAGAGGTATCAAAGGGTTAGTCTGGGAAGGTTCCGTTTTAGATCCTATTGAAGGGATTAGATTCAGAGGAAGAACCATTCCTGATATCCAACAAGAATTACCAAAAGCTCCAGGTGGAAATGAACCATTACCAGAAGCTTTATTCTGGTTATTATTGACCGGTGAAGTTCCAAGTGCTGAACAAACCAAAGCTTTTTCTGAAGAATTGGCTGCTAGATCCGCTTTACCAAAACATGTTGAAGATTTAATTGATAGATCTCCAGCTCATTTACACCCAATGGCCCAATTTTCCATTGCTATTACTGCTTTAGAATCTGAATCTCAATTCGCTAAAGCTTATGCTAAAGGGGTTAACAAGGCTCAATATTGGGAATACACTTATGAAGATTCCATCGAATTATTAGCCAAATTACCAAATATTGCTGCTAGAATTTATAGAAACGTTTTCCACGATGGAAAATTAGGATCAATTGATTCATCTTTAGATTATTCTGCTAACTTATCCAACTTATTAGGATTTGGTGGTAATGCTGAATTTACTGAATTGATGAGATTATACTTAACCATTCACTCTGATCATGAAGGGGGTAATGTTTCTGCCCACACCACTCATTTGGTTGGGTCTGCTTTATCTTCTCCATTTTTATCCTTAGCCGCTGGATTAAATGGATTAGCTGGTCCTTTACATGGTAGAGCCAATCAAGAAGTATTGGAATGGTTATTCAAAATGAGAGAAGAATTGAACAATGATTATTCCAAAGAAAACATTGAAAAATACTTATGGGAAACTCTTAACTCTGGTAGAGTTGTTCCAGGTTACGGACACGCTGTTTTAAGAAAAACTGATCCAAGATACACCGCTCAAAGAGAATTTGCTTTAAAACACATGCCTGACTACGAATTATTCCAATTGGTTTCTAACATTTACGAGGTTGCTCCAGGTGTATTGACCAAACACGGTAAGACCAAGAACCCATGGCCAAATGTCGATTCTCACTCTGGTGTTTTATTACAATACTATGGATTAACTGAAGAAAGTTTCTACACTGTGTTATTCGGGGTTTCCAGAGCCTTTGGGGTGTTACCTCAATTGATCTTAGACAGAGGTCTTGGATTACCTATTGAAAGACCAAAATCTTTCTCTACCGAAAAATACATCGAAATGGTTAAAAACATTGCTTAGATCTGATACTGCCAGATATATTAACATTGTATTTATTTATTTATTATTTATTTATTTATTTATTTGACAGTGAATGAAGAAAGGAACTTGTTTATATAGATAGTTGTAATATACTTATCTACTTGATAATTTGACTCTGATACTCTGATGTGCTTAACTATACGCCTAAGTGTGCGCTTAACCTGGACACTGAGACCTCCAGCTTCTTAACTATGAGTCTTAACTGTGGGTGAAAAATTCGCACAGTCTCGTACTAAACCAATCTATAAAGATACTTTAAACCTCTTGTATCTCCAGAACCAAGCCCAGCTGGTAACCCGAAACATCACTCGTTATGTCAGGCCGGCCAGGATCATTATCCGCCTCTTTTTCTCGAACGAAAATGAAGAACTGGTCGAGATCCTTGCACTGCTTCAAATCACTGTACTTGGTGATAACGGGCCCGAGAAGCTATTCCACAAAGAATTATTCCGAGACTCTACATCTTCCGAAAACAAAATTTAGTCCCAAGATCCCCTCAGGTGATTTGGCGGCAAAAATCCAAGGAACTGCCACGACAACGTTGTATAAATGGCAAAAGAATGAGGAATTTGATTCCAAGTTTACTTTACACGATGGTCCTCCGTACGCAAATGGAGACTTACATTTGGGACACGCTTTGAATAAGGTGCTCAAGGATATGATAAACCGATACGAAATGTTATACCACCAGAAAAGCGTGAACTACGTTCCTGGGTGGGACTGTCATGGCTTACCCATTGAATTAAAAGTCTCTAAACCAGGACTTCTGGCCCTGCAGATTAGGGACGCCAGTAGAAATGTCGCCAACGAAATGATTGCCAAACAAAAAGAACAGTTTCAGCAATTTTCTATCATGGCAGACTGGAATCATATTTATAAAACTATGGACCATTCGTTTGAGATCAATCAATTATCTATTTTTCAACAGCTTATAAGAAACAATTTGTTGACCCGACAACTTAAACCGGTTTGGTATGGAGTTGACACAAAAACGGCCTTGGCTGAAGCGGAATTGGAATACAAAAAACACAAATCGATTGCGGTGTACGCAAAGTTCAAATTAACACAAGATCCTAATACTTCTTTATTAATCTGGACTTCCACTCCTTGGACGTTACCAGGAAATAAAGCGATCTGTGTTAACAAGAATTTTGAGTACGTCAAGTTATCAGATGGTGAAGAACTGGTAGTTGTAGAACGAGCCTTGGGGGAATCTGTTAAGAGGTTGAATCCCAAATTTGATAAAGTATTACCGTTTGAGAATTCTGAATTGTTATCTTCGAAATATGTGAATCCATTAACAAATGAAGTATGTCCTGTTTTACACGGAGACCATGTTACTAATACTGCAGGTACCGGACTAGTCCATACAGCCCCGGCCCATGGTATGGAAGATTATTTGATTGGGCTCAAGAATAATTTGCGTATAGAATCCATTGTAGATGAGAATGGAGTGTTAATTAATCCTGAACTTCCTCAGACTCCAGTCAATCAAGTGGAAACCATCAAAGAGCTATTGAAGATCTACCACTGCCAAAACATGATCTACAAAGTAGATTACAAATTCGTCCATAATTATCCTTACGATTGGAGATCTAAGACGCCTGTTATTCAACAAGCAACTCCTCAGTGGTTTGTAAATGTAGAGAAAATCAAACCCGCTGCTATGGAAGCTTTGGAGAGGGTACAGTTTGTGCCTGACATTGGTATCAACAGATTGAAGTCCTTCATTAACAATCGTTCCGAGTGGTGTATCTCAAGACAAAGATCCTGGGGAGTACCAATTCCAATTATCTATTACAAAAACGAGCCTTTATATGATATTATTGACCACGTTGTCCACAAACTCGATGAATTAGGAACTGATGAATGGTTTAAAGATGACAGTGTCTTGAGGTGGTTACCTAATGGTTACACTGAAGAGCAAAAGTTGGACGTCAATTTCTTGAGCAAAAGCAAGGATACTATGGACGTATGGTTTGATTCCGGAACATCCTGGAAAACTATGGCACAAGATGAAGTCGCTGATGTCTACTTAGAAGGGAGTGATCAACATAGAGGCTGGTTTCAAAGTTCATTGTTGAACAAAATCATCTCCACCGGTGAAAATGGCCAGTTCCAAAGCATAGCTCCATTTAAGAAAATCGTTACCCACGGGTTCATTCTTGATAAAAAGAGTGATAAAATGTCCAAGTCTAAAGGTAATGTTGTATCACCAGGAGATTTGATCGAAGGCAGCCCATCAGTGGGAATCCCAAAATTGGGAATAGATGGGTTAAGGTTATGGATTGGGTCTTCTAACTATGTTAATGATATTTCTATAAGTAATGAAATATTAAAACGTGTGTTGGATAACTTGAAGAAATTCAGAGTCACTTTCAAGTACTTACTAGGGAATTTGAATACTCTCCAACCACAGGTATCCTATAATGATTTGAGCAACTTCGACAAATATATATTGTCAGACTTGAAACAGCTCCAAGTGAATTGCGAAGCCAATTATCAAGAATACAACTTCCAGAAGGTCTTGAAAGATCTCAACAATAACATGAACAATACCTTATCAGCCTTGTACTTTGACGTGTCCAAGGATTGCTTGTACACAGACGCTGACAATTCACCAAAAAGGAATGCCATTCAATTTGTCCTTCAACAGGTTTTAAAGACTTATGTTGGGATACTTTCTCCTATATTACCAGATTTGACTCAGGAGGTCTGGAACGAGTGTAAGGAAATGTTTGGTCAAGTGGTTGAGTCTCCTTTTATGGTTCCCTACAATCACTTCTACAGATTACCAGAAACCTACTTGAACCCAGAAATTGACAACCAGATAACCCAATTATTAGAACTACGTATGGGAGTGTTCGGAAAACTCGAGTCCTTACGAAAAATTGGAGCATTCAAGAAGAATTTGGAGTTGATGATGAAAATCACTACCCAGAATAAATACGTCTTGGACAACCAAAATATATTAGAGGACTTGTTTTTGGTTTCCAAGCTCCTGACAGACAAGTCTGTTACATTCACACAAGATTTGTTGATAGAGACGTTTACCATTGAAGATAATGTGGTGGAAATATACCATTCAGATTCACACAAATGTCCTCGATGCTGGAAATTTAATTCTCTAGAGGAGCAGGAATTATGTCATAAATGTGACGAAGTTGTAAATAGCTAACACTGTATATATGTAATTAGATTGATACATTTATAGTAAATTATTAATATAGACCTAAATATTATCTTTTTCCACTCATTAATTGAGTTAACAACTGAGAGCTAGAAGTATTACCACCTAAGCCAGGTGGAGCCCCAGCAGGTTGGCCCTGAGGTCTAGAAATGTCCGTCTGGGGCGGTTGTGGATTCATTTGGGGTGGCTGTGGTTGAGGTTGAGGTTGAGGTTGAGCAGGCAAGGCATTTGTAGAACCAGGTGTTTGCTGAGCTTGCTGTCTTTGTAACTGTTGCAATAACATCAACTGTTGCTGTTGCTGCTGTTGTAAACCATTGTCCACAGGTGTTCTTTGCTGTTGTTGCTGCTGCTGTTGCAATAATATTTGTTGTTGAATAATAGGATGATTTGCATACGCTAAATGATAATTTTTAACTGGCCTCAATAAATAGCTTTCAATAACTTTTTTGGCCAATAGCTTTTCCTGGTCAATATTGATTCTATTGTTAGGTAAAGATTTGTTAAATTGGAACAAGGGTAATACACTGCCCTCTGAATCATTAATATCTTCAAATTCCTTACTAAATTTAACATTCAATTTCTCCTTATGAACAGTTAAATGCTTCAAATTATCCGTTAAGCTGCCCAAAAATTGAACAGGGGAATCAGATTCATTGTCGCTATCATCAAGCGAATCTTTCTTTCGTTTGGATTTAAGAATTTTGGATTGTGGAGCAGCTTGTGGTTGTTTCTGTTCTTTGAAGATCTCTCCCAACGTAGGGAATGCAGAAGCATTTGCCAAAGGAGCATTGTTATTAACCGCTGGCGATGAAGTATTTGAACCATTAGCTTTAGCCCAGTGCGCAGTTACTGGTAATGGAGCACTGGAATCTCTATCTTTTTCTCGTTCGTCCTCTTCATTAGTCACACTACCATTATTGCTAGTGCTATAAGTATTCTCATGAGTACTACCATCGATATTAGTAGAACTACTGACCCGAGACCCCATCATTCCCATCTTGATTCCTTGTTGAGTGGATAAGTCCTTTCTCGTAAAGGAATCGGCCTCTTCACCTGGTTCATGCAAAAACATACAATTTGGATTCTGACATGGATGTCCTCTCAAATAGGAAGAACAATACTTTGTGGTTCCATGAGCAGCCCTCAACACTTTACCATCTAATAAAGATCCATCCATGTCATTAATACATCTCAACGCATCTTCCTTCTTACCGAAAGTTACATACACCACCAATCCCGGATTCAGGTGATGATGTCCTGGAGGGGCCGCCGTTGGGTTCTTTCTATTAATCACAATCTTCAGAATCTTCCCGTATCTGCCAAAATATCTGTCAGATCTTAATACGGAATGCAAATCTTCAGGTGTGCAAGGAGGATTCAACCCCGTGACATACACCAAGTTCTTTTGAACCACACGAATACCGGCCAAATGCTTCTTACTAGCAAGTTCACTTTCCTTCTTTTCCTTTTCCCGTTGTTTCTTATCTCTTTCTCTCTTTTCTCGCTTGAGCTGCTGTAATTTATATTCTTCGGGAGTTATGGTCCGATACTCCACGCTGGAATCATCATAGAGCCGTCTACAACCAGGACATCTTCCGTTCAACTCAGGGATCTGTTTGATATTGTTGTAACAAAATTGACAGATTTGGTATCCACATGGACAAGGTTTGAAGTTCTTATCGGAGATGTCCATCTCCTCCACACATAATGGGCAGTATTCTTCTTCTTCGTCACTTATAAATGAATCGTCTATGGAAGTCATTGTAATGTAAAGATTATTAATGTGCCATAAAGATCAAAGTTCCATTTCGTTGATGGGCGAATCGTGTCGTTACCGTGCGCGCTGTCAGAGTTTTTGTTAAAAATTGATGTTAGCATGAAGTCATAAAGTACTGTAGAGACATAGAGGAGAAACATATATTAGCATTTATTTGTTAGTATAGTACATATTATAGTACATATTATAGCGCATAATTGATAGAAACATCATAATTTTCCTTTTTTTCCTGCAAAATGGCGTCGTTTATAACAGAATTATGGGAATCTGTTTTCACACCGGGAACTACTCCAGCATTGATCAAAGCTACTCATGCTAGCTTTATCTTATTGATAATATCTCTTTGTTGTTTGATATTTCTTAGTAGATCGATCCATTTTATAAACCTCTTGGTAATCTCCATTCTTCTTTACGCCTCTGTCATATGGTTTGTCCATGAGTTACAGCAGGCAAAGCTCAAAGACAATCCACAATTGGAAAAGGAACAGGAGGAAGAGCAAGAGAAAGAGAAGGAGAAACAAGGGAAAAACTCAAGTGGAACTGCTACAGAGAAGCCTCAGACTCCAAGGAAGAGAAAAGTGTAAATAGTTAATATAGCATTATGATAAAAAGTGTAGAAGTTTTCGTTTGTGCTCTCTTATTTTGTGTGTGATTCTTCTATTTAGTATTTTTAATGTCGTTCAGAAATGTGTTTCAAGCCTATATAGACAACCCCCTGAATTATCAGGACGTTGTGATTTTTGAAGACTCCAATGTGTTGATCATCAAAGACAAGTTCCCCAAGTCATTACGACATTATCTTGTAATCCCAAGGTCCCCACAGTATACCAAAATCCATCCACTAAAAGTATTTAACCAATTCCCTCAGCTATATAAGTTATTAGTAAAGTATGTAGAACAAGCTAAGAGCCTTATTGTAGACGACTTGGTTCTGTATGAATTGATTGATGTCGACCAAGCAGAAGGTTTTGCGGCTGATTTTATTCAATGTGGTGTACATTCAATTCCGTCATTGAATAATCTTCATATTCATGTTATGACCAAGGATTTCAATTCTCCAAGATTGAAACATAAAAAGCACTACAATTCCTTTAACACGAAGTTCTTTGTGCCGTTTGGGGCCTTGAATCCTCATATAGAGTCTGTGAGTTCGAGATCTTCTGGTGATACTGTGTATTCTGACGAGACTCAGTATTCAGACTCAGACTCAAGTTCGGAAGGGTTAAAACATGAAACTGACCCTAAAGTACTTGAACTGCTTATAAAAACAACCCCATTGATGTGTAGATACTGTGGGGCTTCATTTGGCAACAGTTTTGTAAAGTTGAAGCAACATCTTCTGGTGGAGTTTAGTAAAAAATACAACCAAGGAAAAGATAAATCTCCTAATGGACTTTGAATACTATTCAATTGAACTAATTATATACAGATATAGTACTACACAAATAGGACAATAAACAAGATCAAGCCGAGTTCAAATAAGCCGTTAGCTTGGTCCCAAAGGACTTTAAATCTTTATTTGGAACTTGACATTTGGAGTTGAAATCGCAATACTTACATTTGGATAAGTCGTGGTTTAGTTTGGGAGGTTTATTGCCGTTCCAAAAATCAGTGGCGGACTTAATGGAGTATCTTAATGCAGAAGGGTCATATTTATATCGAATTGTTTTAAAGTTGTAATTGGTCTTGACATTGTGATATTCGATTGAAACCGTGTCTGAATGAGTGGAATTAAAGGAATTGAATGGCTTGAAGATATTGAAAAATTGAGTGCATCTACTGATCAAGTATCTCAAAGTCACAGGTTTGACCCAAGGTTTCAAGATGTCTGTGTTAAGAATGGTGTCATAATTGAAACTATCAAGGATCTTAAGGTCTTTAATCTGGTCGTCAGTGAAAACCTTTGTAAAATCGTAACTATCCACCCTCTCTGACTTATGTTCGTCAAATAAAGGGAACTCAAGAGGTTTACCTGCCGCCAAAGCTTTAAAATCATTTAATAACAACCCTGGATACTTCCTTAACAACCCAAATACAACTCGAGGATCAATAGGCTTATCAAGGTCACAATGTCGAGTGTTAGCATTCTTAGATAGCATGTCAAAACACGTACCTATGTCATTACTCATAGCATCAAAAAAGAACTTATAATAAGAGATTTGTAGGTAGGCAGACTTGATAACTGATTCTTGGTTTGGTATCCGGTTATATTGCCTAGTTTTAACGTCGGCAAAGCTCAATCCATACTGATCTTTATAGCTGTTGATAATATTATTTGCAGTGATAAAAAACTCATTCAAATTTAAAAAATCATTGTTAAAATCGACATAGGCTTGAACTTCTTCAAATAAGGAATAGTTATAACGACTAAGTGGTTCGAGCTTAATGTAATCGATAATTCCACTAATCAAAACACTTTGTTCATCTACATTAAATTGGCCCTTACTTAAGTCGAGGAAATTATGGACTAGTACTTCTCTTGTGTCAGATTTCAAGATCAAGTTGTACAACTTGTACACCATGTTCTCAAACCAGTCCACAAATAATTCGCTTTCAACATCCAACCCTTTATCCCCAAACACTTGGGTCAAGACCTTTTCAAATTCTTGGATGTTTATGATCTCAAAATCCTCCAATTCGAGATCTTCATGATACTTGCTGCCTAGAATTAACGACTGGGTTTTTTCCTCCTTTAAAGACCCAGAATAAATGTTGTAGTATTCTCGAAGCTCGCACCAGCTTTCCGTCAAGAGCTTCGTCACCGAAAGTCGGCTGGTATGAATATAGCTTTCATTATCATTTACAGTGGAATGGAATTGATAAGGCGATTTCTCCACGTAGGGCGGCTTTTCTACGGGAAGCAACTGGTCGTAGCTCAACTTGAAGTTGTCGTAGAGCCGTAGTAGCTTTTCATTCTTGATGGTTCCAGAGACTCCACCTTTGACAAGCCGGAGAAGGGATTGATTTGGTTTCGGTACCATACGCGTAGTTGCAAAATTGCAGCCAGTGCGCAAAAACTGATTTATAATAATAAAGAGGATAGAGTATCGCTGCAATATATTGCTAGTGCTCTCTGTATACAGCCAGATTTATTTATATATTAATGCAGTCTATAAACTAATGAATTCCTCTCTTCAACTTCAAAGAATCTCTCTTCTTCTCACTCAAACTGACCTTATTAAAAGGTAGAGCTCTATCGTCTTCATTAGGACTTTCTGGTATAGGATTATTGAAAAACCCATTATTTTGGGAATTACCGTGCATCATCATTTGAAAGTCATCAGAGGGGGTTGTGGCAGACATGAATGGAGAATCCAACGTATCTCCATTACCGGTCAATGAATGTAAGGCTTGTAAGTTAGCATTGTCTGTGTTAATTGTCAATGGTTTGGGGAAATTGTTCCCTTTAGATGCTCCATTATTAGGTCTGGTTCTATCGTTGGTGAAGTTAAATTCTTCAAAATCCATAGCATTAGGAACATGAAGATTAGATCCTCCGTGAACTATTTGAATGTTATTATCATTACCTGAAGGTGGGGTAGAAAACGAAGACTTATTAGAAGCTGGAGGTGTCTGATAATCCATCATCATATTACTGAATCCTTGGTTATTAGGAGTGGTAGCATTATAGCCCCCATTAGAAGAACCAGGAGCGGATCTATTGATAAATGGTTGAGGAACAAAATCTTGCATTGATTGTAAGGAGTCAGTTGATTCATTAGGATTCTTGATGGTGTTCAAGTTTCCTACATGTAGCCAATTATTGCCGCTGTTATAGCTATTATTCCTAGTTAAGGATTGTTTTCTCAAGTTAACAGAAGGAGCTCTGGATCTGTTTTGTTGATTCTGCTGATTCTGTTGGTTTTGTTGTTGTTGCTGCTGCTGTTGTTGTTGTTGTTGGTAATTCGATATATTCAAATCTGTCAAAGATAAATTGGAAATGGATGATTGTCTCACATTGGTATTGTAAGGATTATTGGAGCTAGATCCATAGGGATTGTTATTCACAGATCCATAAGGGTTACCACCACCATTACGAGCACCGGGCCCATTAGAAATTATAGCACCATTAGCTGTGTTAACAATAGTGATTGATGTAGAAGCAGGCAATTTATTTAGATCATTTTTGCTTCCACATAGCTCGAGCAATCTTTTCCTTATTAACTGTAAGAAAATCGGTTGATAACTATTGTTATTCAACATTTCATTATTAATAATCTGCTGGTGGTCATAACTAGGGTTTTCTTTATTGGAAGTGTCATTAATTAAGTTTATCATGGTTTCATTAGCTACTTTACTAACCAACCCACTTGGAGGCATAGCCCCTGAAAATGGAGTAGTGGTAGGTAACGCCAATATGTGGCTGTAAATAGTCATAATCAAATGATCGAAATTGGCGGTGAAATTCAAGGTATAGTTCTTTGAGTTCTTGGAACAATCATCAGAGGCTTCAGTTAAAATATCGTCAGATTCATTATACCGGGGATTCCCATACACAGAATGACTCCCAGTACCATTTGGCTGAAAACTGCCATTTGGCTGGGGATGGCTATTTTGATGCATCGATAGGTGTGGAGCTCCTGGAGGTAGAAGGCCATTGGCAAAGTAATTGCCAGGAGGATCTATGGGAGTCTTCAAAGTTTGGTCTAACGGAGTATAAGGACCAGGATCCTGGATATTTGTTAAGGATTTGTTCAACTTCAACAGCAAATTCATATTTTTATTGATCATGGTGGAAGAAAAGAAAAAGATTTAAAATGTTGAACCCAAAAGAACATATATAAGGAGAACTTATTGGGAGACGCGGTTGAGATTTTCTGAAAATGGAGAAATTATGAGATTCCAGGGATGCAGGAGTAAGGTGGAAGATACGCGTAGGATGAGACAAGGAGACAAGGGGAACAAGACACTAAAAAGTGACACAAAGAGGTTGTAGATCCAGGATATTGCTGTATCGAGATTAAATGAGATGGGATTTTAGCAGATAGGGTTAAAGAAGTGGATTGTATTTGCAGAGTGGTTTTTGGATCGTATTTGCAGAGTTGTAGAGTTGTATTTGCAGAGTTGTAGAGTTGTATTTGCATAGTTGTAGAGGTGATTTAGTTTAGGAAGTCCGTTACTTCATTTCGTGTTTCACTCAATAGCAAAACTTTCGGTCACTTCTCTTTGGTCACTCGCCTCGCTGGCACTCTTCCTCTGCTTACTTGCCTCACCAGCTCCCTTGGCTGTTGTGTGGGTGGATTCCTTCTCCTAGTAGAGATCGTTGAAAAGCAACAAACGCGAATTTCAGAATTTGAACTGGCTAGAGGAATGGGCTCTCTTTTGCACAACACTACCTAAATTCTTTTCTATGCTATCGTGGGTTGTATAGAATGGTTTCTAGAGCAATTATTGTAACTATTTTGTAAAAATATTGCCTTGTATATGCTTTAAATATTGCTGACTGCTATTAATGGTCGATACAAGTATTGAGTGCTTCATGTTATCATTTATTACTATCTATGCCTTTGTGCTGTCACTTATTACTATGTATCCTCACTTCGTACTTCTCACCAAAACAACAGAAGATTTGGTATCTCATCATTTTTCAACGTTCCTCACATTGATTGGTAAATATTCATTCACCGGCTCATTATCTATTATGTAATCTCCTGGATGGCTATGATCAGAAAATATCGTATTCTCGTACTTCTTATGGTTGTACTTATAATCTTTCTCTATCAAATAATCTAACCAATGCAATTTAAAATTCAAATCTTCTTCATCTTCTATCATGCCATTATCCATTTCTACTCCATTCGGTCCTTCTGAGTTAACATTATTGAAATTATTATAAAAATCTTGCTTTTGCTTAAGTTTCTTCAACTTTTCGTCTTGTTCGTCTATGTCTTGGTCAAACTTTCGATTCTCTACTATGGTTTTTTTAAAGGTGCTAGGCACTTGGTTTAACCGATTTACTGTAGTATTACTAGTAGATTGTAGCCAATTTTTAAAGCTTGTCATACTTTTAGTGTTGAACTCATCATGATCATCTGATTTAATAAGGCCTATTTCTATCATGGCTTGCATTACATCTCGACTTTGGGGTGGTTCATTTCGTAGATTGGAAGCCTTCACGGTTTTATTAACTAACATCGTAAGCATTTTCACATAGATATCAGTAACAACATTTAAGGTCGATGGCTTGACTTTATCAAACCCATTAGCTTTAAGTATCTGGATTACTGAGATCCGTAACAATCCATAGTGAAACGTTTCTTCCATGGTTGATAGCTTTTGATAGATGAAAATGAAGTGCCTTTAAAAGTGAGAAGGCGTGCGAAACCCACAAAATCGGTTTGGCTATAGCCGGGACATATGAACAGTGTTCGATATAGTAACGTAGAGATATGGCAGCGATAAGAGTCAGGGAACTGCCAGGGAACAGAGAGGACCAAGAGGAATGAACCATAACATAGAAGCAAGTAACCGAGCATCACACGACCTCAAATTACCTCCTAAGACCACACAAGTACTACATGAAAATAAGGCACACAAGTCCTAAACCTCTTCAGTATACTTTTATTTGAACTATAAACCTTGTTGTAATCTCTCACCAATCTTTTTGGAAGCAAAAGATAAAGCATTAAATAGTCCCTTCTCCGATAAATCAATCTTATTCAAATTCAAATCTTGAGATAAATTAATATTAGCAGGGGGATTAGTAACTCTAGATACCAAAACACTCGAATCCATTTCCAAAATGATCCCATCATCAATAGCTTCATCAATGCAAAGACTAGTCATATCATATTTCTCCAAAATGGTCAATTTATCAAACGTGTTATCTAATAAAATATTAAGAGCCTCATACAAATTATATAACAAGGAAAAGATTAAAGACTCATTTTCGTCCAAATTGGCCACAAGCACCAATATAACATCATTAACTTGTTTATATACAATCAAGTTGGAATTATATAACAAGATATCTTGATTCAACTTATTGATCTTGCTGAAAATCTTTTTTTCGAATTCAAACTGTTGACTTGTACTTTGGAACTCGGGATGAAGATTGGGGGCCTGGTAGTACTTAGCGAACAAACGTTTCCCCTCATTATCTAATATTAGACATGCTGTGATGGTGTATAATGATATGTTTGTCATTGTGGTGTTCAGAATTCAACGATGTTTTTTTGGCCACGCCGCGATTTGGTGCGATTTGGTGCGATTTTGGAGTAAGTAACTGTATTTTATTACTGTGTGTGCTATAGATTATTATATTAAAGAGTCACAATTATTTCCGTATTAATTACAAATTCTCCGCCACAAATTTGTGAATTTGGTAGTGAATTGGATGGGCAGCATAGAATTCTACATCCACTTCCTTATAAATTCTCTTGAATCCAAAAGAAAAATTGAGTATTAATGACAAAATTAACCCAACCGCCACCACCAATGGTCCAATCATATTATCTAAATGCTTAGCATCTCTTTCCATGATGATTTCTCTTCTTCTGTTGAAAATATAATAGGCCCAAACACCTGAAAATAACGTTAATCCAAAATAAATATACGCCAAAGTATTGGATAATTGAGTGTTATTGGCTTTATTAGCCGAGGAATAAATGATGAAAGTAATAGATGACATTAACGTTGTAACATGTAACCATCTGTTGAAGGTTCTTTCATTGGCCAACCACACTTTGGGTTCAATCTTTAAAGGTCCGGCGTTCTTCATGTAATGGTCTGGTTTAATGACTCCTCTGGGCAACTCGATTTCTTCGTCTTCAGAATCAATATCCAACTTATTAGTGACAGCGGTCTGATTCCCAGTTCTATTTTGAGAAATCCGTCCAGCTTCCTGCTCCCTCAAGAAGTCTAAATCTTCTGATGATACTTCGTTTTCTAAGTCCTCGTCATCAGAATCATCATCGTCAATTCCCTGTTTGTTATCAATCTTTTGGATATGTGGGTGTTCTCCGTGAAAGTCGTTTTCCAACAAAAGTGATCCACTGAATGATTTTCTCAAATTCAAGTTGTTAGCATTATTCACCATTAATTTGAACTTATTCAAGTTTTCTTCAGGATCTTGAGTTTTAACGGCAGCGGCCTTTTCGGTGAAATATTGTCTTGGATCCATTTTAATATCTTGTTCTAATTCATTGAACCAGAATGGGATATTGTCCAAATGATCATCTTCTAAGAACAAGGAGGAAATCCCATGAACGAACTTCGAAAAGTTAGGGACTTCTTTAACTAAATGAGAATTAATCAAATCTTCAATCCATACAACCTTCTTTTTAGAACTGAACTTCTTGATTTTGATTTCCATAACTGAATAGGGGAATCTAGAATACTCTCCGGTTCTGAGATACTTTTCATAGTTAGGATTATTGTCTATATCGGATCTATGCCAATCCTTAGGATCTCTAATAGGTCTTTGTTGATCAAATGAATCTTCTCTAATAAACAACAAATTAGAATCGATAGTAATTCTGACCTTATCGTCTCCAGGAATTTGGAAAGCAGTTCTTTTGTAAGTACTTCTTAAGGCTGGTTGTAAATTATGACTGTGAATAAATTCGGCAAAATTAGTGAAGATTTGGCTCTCTTCCTCCGACTTTTTCTTCAAAAAGTTCAATTTGTTATGAATTAAACTATTGACGTTCTTAGGCTTAATCAACACTTTTTCATTGATATTAAAGTTTTCACTCGAAGGGTCAAAATTCTTCTTTTCCATAGAAATTTTGGTGGCCTTATTTAAATTACCCAACCATTTTAACCGCAATGTCGAGGAATCCGAAGACTTGATTAATTTCGAGTTATAGATATCAAAATGAGAATTGTCAAAGTAAAGACAATTAACAATAGGATCATTTTTATTATAGTTGAACGATCCCGTTTCTTCGTCATCATCGTCGTCATCATCGTCGTCGTCGTCATCACCTTCATCACCAGCAGAAGAAGAATTGAACACTAACACTGGCAAATGTCTCAAGATGGTAGTTTTCACTTCCATCAAATTATCTGGATGGATCCAGAATTTAAAACTTTGAAAATTAGAATTATCAGTGTCGTTAAAACTGGATAACTTATTAACTGACTGATTAATATCATAATTCTCTCTCAAGAATTGAAAAAGGGCAGAAATCTTATATAGAAGCGGACTATAATCCTCCAGATGGAACGGTAAGTTCTTCAATCTCACATTCAACAACGGCTTCACACTGAATTCTGGGTGTATTCTGTCATGTTTTTTAACAATTTTGGTAAACCCTGTATAATTTAACCGTTGAAATCGATCCAATTCTTGGGCCAACGATAAAATCGAGTCCAATTTCCCTAAAAACTCTTGCAAGTCAAATTTATTGTTAGGATTCTGGATAACCGCTTGTAACTTATTCAATTCCTCGTTCAACTCATCATACTTGTTCAGCTGAAACGTGTAAACCTTTTCCAAGTTTTCATCCAAACTCGATACGAATTTCTGTTCATCGTTTTCACACCAGTTGTCTTGCAAAATGACATTCTCCTTCAACAACCGTTTTAATTCGTTGTAATTAATATAGTACTGCTTCCAGGGATCATAGATCTCCTGGCCAAGCTTGGCGCCAAATAACATCTTCGTAGTGGGTCCAGCGGTTGTACTATTAACCATAACTATGTGGGTTCTGCTTCTCTTCTCTGTGGTAATTAGAGAGAAACAAGAGAAACAATAAAGTTAACAGAAACTTTAAGGGGATGGTGGGGGGGTGAAAGTGGTGGCTACACTAAATGACTCTGGAACTCGTTGGAATTAAGATACTGCAAACCCTGATGTCTAAAAGTTTAATGCTTCGGTTTGCTGAGTTTTATAAATGGAAGTATTGTTGGATGTAAGGAGAACCAGCGGTTTAACAACGTGGGCGGTGGTCGCACAATCAATGATTACATAAGAGTTACATAAGCAGCGAGATGAGGTTGCAACTTGAGAGCAGCCCTTTGAATAAGCAGCAGAGCTGGACTCCAGGAAATGGGGTAATAGAATAATAATTGTAACCAAAGGGTGAAAAGCGGTCTATATGGTAGATGTCTAGTGTAGGAGCAGTATTTGTTAGACACTATAGGGTATTACATGAATATTTAAGAAGTTATATGGAACTATATAGCTCATTTTATACGATGCGCTATCTCCATACATGTACTCTCTAATGTATATTCTTAATCAACCTAGAAAGCTGAATGGTAAAATGTACAGGGGCGTATATATAGTGAACTGCATAATAGCGAGCTACTATATAGCAAACTACTATATAGTGACTCTAATAGTTTCTAGTTTGTCCTACTTCACCAAACTCTCGATTAACACAAACTGGTTCATCAATTGTGTCAATTCTTGTTCATAATTATACTTCCTATGGTTCTCGTTGATTAGTATATCCTTCTTGATGATACTATTCTTCAAATCATTGAAATGAATCAATAAATTCTGTCCTTGGACCTTACTGGGCTTGTAGTTAGGACCCATAGAAATCAACAAGATGGAGATTAGCTTGAACACCGGCAATAAAAATTCATAGTAGTTTATAAAACTCAATTGACTGTCTAAGGATAAGTTGACTTCGTTTAGTTCATCGATCTTGATATTTATGCCCAATTCCGGGTCAATCATTAGGAACTTCAATTGCTTTATGATGGAAAATAATTCACTTTGGATCAAATATGAGCTACCATCCCTAACTTGGCCGATTCTTATCAACAAATTGATGATAGATTTGAAGTTAATTAATTCATATAAGATGATTGACATGTTTCTGTCGTCGTCGTATAAGATCTCGTCGATTCTCTTGAGACTTCGGATAATCAACAATAACGAGTTATTGTTGATCAACTGGGTGATGATATACTTGTTGTCGAAATGATTGAACAAGTGGATCATTGATTCTAGCAAGATTATGGAGATGATCCGAATGGATCCTTCATTAACAACAGAATCGTTACAAATAATTTCTAAAAACTTCAAATCGATCTTTTGTAACATGGCAATCAATTTCTTTAGTAAAGTGTCATTCTTGAACGACTTTTGCAAGAAATTATTCATGATAATATATAGGTCATTTCTTAATTCAATGGTGGAATTGGAACTCATCACTCCTTTTATACAAGTGGAAAACAACGAGATTAACCGTTCCACAAATACTTCATCTTGTTCATAGTAATCAAATAATATCACACATAAGGAAATTAACTCCTCACTAAATATTATGTCGCTTTCAAAGTAGTCATTGATTTTGGGTAAGATACTTGATAAGACCTCTAAGATGAAATTTTGATAATCTTGTTTGGGCAAGTTTCCATCGTTAATTATAACTTCAATTAGTTGCACCCAACAATGTAAATAATTCAATTGGAGTTGTTTCAAATCATCACTGACGATGAACTTTGTCAAATAGTCTTTTAAACTGCTGATTTCTTCAGGTCCATAAATCTTTACTAATTTATTCAATAATTCCTCATCATAAATATTGTCAACGTTCTTAACTTCGGGCAATACTAAGTTTAAATTGATATTGGTGAATTTTTGATAGTTAAATTTCTCAAAGTTTTTGAAGTTGAAGTTCAATACGTCTAAGAAATCCAAGATCTTGTTAGAATCGGTTAAAAATTGGTCATCGTTCATTAATTTTTTCAAGTATTGATTCTTTTTATAGATAGCTCCCTTTTGTGACAAGCTATGGAATTCCAACGTTAAATACTGGATGATAAGGACTCGAGATTTGAAAAAGTCAAAAAAGCTTATAAGTGACGATTTGTCGTAAATGAAGGGGTTTTCCTGGTTCAAATCATCGCAGAACTTTTGTCTATTCCAGATGGTGTCATTATCGATCTTGGGCTGACATTTCAATAACTTTTCAAACAAATTCTCTTCCTGGTCTTCAAAGTCTCTCAAGTAGTTTAGAGTAATCACTGATGATATTGGCTGTTGAAATAAATTTATAATTACCTTCAAAATCAACGTGGTTATCTGAATATAGTCTTGCTCAATGACGGTTATCCCATTGTTGTAGTCAATTGTCGATATAAGATTCAAACTCCCCATCAACAATATGACCAAATTCTTCAATAAACTGTTCTCCTGGGGATTGAGTAACAAATAATTACCTTTAATTTCATATCCTAATAAATAATGACAACAACAGGGTAAATCGTTACCGTAGCTCAAATCCTTTATCAAGAACTTCAAGATCTTTGATTTAATATTGATATTCCCGTTATTGAACTGGTTTGTTATTCCGTACTTCAACTTATTGGACTCTTCACAGTTCATAAATATAGTCAATAGTTTGTTTTTTATTAATAGATTGTCGTCCTTATTATTTTGGTAAAATCTTTCATCAATTTTGTTCAATAGATTTATGGATAAATCAACAATGTCCTCATGGTTAGAATCAATTAACAACCCGAACTTTATAATAAGGGGAATGTTGCAACTCAATATCTCATAGAAATCAATCAAATTGAAGTTGCTAGGATAGTAGATGCTAAAATTATGTGTTAATAATAACGAATTCGTGCTGCTTGTATGGGTCAATAATCTTGTTCCACTATTGGAAGAATTTCCGGCGTTTGTTCCAAAATTGTTTTTCAAAATAGGAATCAATTGCTTAAATATGTCTTGCAAGGACAATAACTTGTGTATAATTCTCAACCCGCTTAAGACAAGGAATTCATCTTCCTCGTTGGTAATAACTTCAAAGATCGATTTATAGGCCCTTTCATCAAAAAGGTAATTAATAAAACTGATGGAATGATGTAATTTGATAAACGATTCGTAGGATAACTCATCTATTAACGTCAGATAATTGAATGCTGCAGGATCATGAGAAATATTGGGCAACAAGTCGGTCAAAAACTTCCAGTCAATCTCATTAATGGAATTGTAGACCAATCGAATTAAATTCTTTTGTAAACTGACTCTAATGGTTCTATCAACAACCTTATGGGAGTTGCTCAAGACATCCAGGATAATAAATTCGATATATGGCCAGATTCCTACTTGGTTATTAAGTCTGTAATTGTAACCCAAGTTGACAGGATATAACAATTTTAATTTCATGGATTCAACGGGCGTTAACAAACTATCAATCAACTCTATGAAATTGGAAATATTCGATAAGTTTAGCAAATTGATCTTAAAGGCATTCTTAATATTCACACTGTTCTTAAACAACCTTACTTTATCATTAGAGTTAGTAGAAGAATGGGACCCTATTTGTGAAGGGAAATGACTTTCCCTGGAGTTTGATGGGCCGCTGGAGTTTTGGCTCCCATCTCCAATGCTATTGAACAAATCATTATCGATTAAACTGTGGAACATCCACTTATCCAAGATTTCCCAAATCTCATAACGTAGGTCCGAATCCAGGTTGAAGTCAAGTAATAATTGGAACATTAAATTAATTAAAATACTTCTGTTGTTGTCGTTTATGGCAATCATGGGGACATCATTAGTCTTGTTTGAATTTTGGAGATTAATTATCAAGTTATCGAACTTCAAAAACCCCACAATTATAGGTTTGAACCTATTGAATAAATTTGTTCTAATATCTTTGGACCTTTCATCTGACCCAAGATTCCCCACAATTGAACTGATTAATAAGGTAAAGCCCGAAATAAAGATCACGGAATCTTCTGCTAACTCGATGGTGATTTGGTTGGAATTATCAATATTAGACCCGTTAGAAAACAAAAACTCCTGCCGCTTTTGTCTTTGCTTAATTTGATTGTTCAAATCGGTTTCAAAGTTTTCATTCAATGCATTTAAATAATAGTTTAATGAGTCAACAATCGAGTCAATGGATATTTTGGAGTAGTCAGTCTTCTTCAAGTTGGAATTGTTGTTTATCAAACTCTCGAATATCTTGGTGGTGGATGCATTTTTGTTATCACTAGATGTAAGGGAACTTAATAATAGGCAAAAAGTAGCAGTGATCAATGGAGATGAGTTGTTATTGACCCCCCACATGATGAACCCAATCAAATCATTGCTGATATTTTCATCTTCCCATAATAACCCAGAGATGTCGTCTCTGAATTTATAAGTATATACAAAAGATAAATAAAATCTTTCCAACTCAGCTCTGGAGTAGATTTCTTCAAGATCTAAATCTAAAGATGGATCAGAATCAAAAGAAGTTTCGGCTTTAGTTAGCCGCAAATTGACAGGACCACTATCTTGACCATTGGAGTCTCCATCCTCATCGATACCAAGCTTGTTTCTGTCTCTAGTATTACGGGCTCCCTCAGCATCAGTTTTATCACTATGACGTTTTTGTAGTCTGTTGATGGACGACAATAGGTAATCCTCTTCATTGTCTCTTAGCTTGGTCAACACTATGGCCACATTGGTAATAAAGTTTATGAAAAACGTGTGCCAGAAAAAGGGTAATAGATTTTCCTTGAATGTGGTGGAGAGAGTGAATTTGCTGTTGAACTGAACTAATTCATCATGGACAAAGTTGAATTTTTCAAACGCCAATCTTGGAAATGTCCGCTGAAGATAGCTTTTGAAGTCACACAAGTTATTCAATTCGAATAATTCTATGGTTTTGCAATTAGAAGATTCACTAGTGAACCTTAATAAGTTCTCCAAAACACCATAGTTAAGGCAAATTTGAATATATGCTAATATATCCTCATTGAAGTTGAACTTTTCAAAGTTTTTAGTAGATTTACACCAAGGAATTAAGTTTGTCAAGAATATAAAATCAATAAGGATTTCGTATTGTTTTAGTTTTGAATTGGATAATTCTATCACGTTGGCAGATGAAGAAACTAGGGCGAAATCTTGAGATAATTTATCCACCACCTGTTTATGTAGCCTAATGACATCAGGCTCATTCAAACGAGCCATGTTATTAACAAAGCTCATTAACCCGGGGAAATAATGCAAGATCAACACATCGTTATCTGAGACGCTTGCGTTGATATGAGTCAAGACTTTGTTGAAAAAATCAACGGTTCCAAACTTGGGGAAATAATGCTCTAACAAGTTGAAATAGATCTCCCCCAAAAGCTCATGGCAATGAAACAATTCCAACTTTGTGTAATTGACGGAGCTTATAAACAAGTCTGTCAAGTTATTGGTAATGATCTGTTTGTTAACTAAATCCGACAAGTTATTCAAGATTTTATAAATAACTTGAAACGATTGCAACAAATTGTTTTGGAAGCCGGCAAAATCTGTCACCATCAATTCCAACTTCTTGTTGACTATCAAATACCCCAAGATATTCAAGATGTATTCGTATCGTTTAAAAAACGCCTGCTTTCCACTGTCAACAAAATTTATTCCTCCGTCGACAGAATCTTGGTTAGCGTAGTATAGAAGCTCGGGACACACAAGTTCATTTAAATCAAGCTCGTTAGATAACAAGATGCTCCCTTCAATGAACTGATTGTTCAATTGGAACTTGTCGCCAGTAGAAAACTCTATGGCGCTCTTATTATCGATCAACTTCTGTTTGGCGGCCTCTTGTTTAGCGGGAACTACCAACACTTGATTCAAGTCATCCTTAATATCCTGGAGTACCAGCTCATCTCCAATGTGATATTGGAGACAGTTGTAGCACTCAGCTAGCACTTCGTTGGACCAGGTAAGCATTGGAGTGATAGATTGTTTTGAAGATTTTTCGTCGCGGTTGAAGAATAGCGAGAGAGCGGGTGGTGAGAGTGAGAGATGAGACGTTGGCTGACCCAGTGAGCAAATAGTACGGACAGAGGAATGAAAGGAGACAATAGAGGCACGAAATGAAGACAATAAATGAATATGGAACTGCTAGGGGAGAAGTACACGGAGAACCAGTAAGCAGCAGTAAGTAAATAGTAAGCTTATAGTAAGAATTGATGTATCATATCTCTTTGCACTGGGGATAAAGATCCTTAGAGTCACTGAGGTGAGTTGAGCTGAGGTAAGTTACGTTGAGTTGATTAAGTTCAGTTAGGTTAAGCTGAGCTAGAGCACATGGAGCTAGTGGAATTTGTTTGTGTACGCGTTATTGAACAGCACTCTTGTTATCTAAAAACAGAATAAACAGCTAAGTCATACTAACATTGGCCCCATTAAGAAGACTCATGGTCAATTGAGCGTTTGTCTTTGGAGGATATTCTTTGTCAAATCCTTGTAAGTTAGGGAATTCTTGAACCAATCTGGTAAGAACATATGAAGCTTCAGTCAAAGCAAACTGTTGACCTAAACAGATTCTTGGACCCCCATTGAAAGGCAAATAGGCCCAGCCTAATTTTCTAGTGGATTCTTCAAACCATCTCTCTGGTCTGAAATCAAGCGCATCCTTACCATAGTAAGCTTCTGATCTATGGGTTGCAGAGATTGCGTAAGAAACCGTGGAGCCTTTTGGAATGAAAATTGGTGACATTCCGTCTTTTCCACCACCTCTTGGTAAGGAAGTGTTTTTGTTGGCACTTCTACTGTTTCTGGGAACAGAAGGATACAATCTCAAGGTTTCATTTATAACGGCCCTTAAGTATTCACATCTCTTCAAGCTTTCAAAAGTGATGTCTTCAATTCTAGCATCCTTACCAGAACCGAATGTAGTATAGATTTCATCCTTCAATCTTTGGAACATATCTGGATTTCTACCTAATTCTAAGAAAGCAAAAGACAATAATCCAGCAGTGGTATCTCTACCAGCTAATAAGATATTCAAAGCCTGATCTCTTAACACTCGGGGATCTCTGGTCTGCTTGGCCAATTCATACAAGAAAGTGTAACCACCAGCAGATTTCTCTTCCAACTCAGCAGGAGAGCAACGCAAGGCTCTGTGTACAAAGAAGTCAGTCAATTCTTTAACCGCTTTACAGTTTTGTCTGAACTCTTTGGTGTCGACCAAAAACCCATACTTTTGCAAAAGCAATCTTGTAGCCAATGTACTTTGAGCTTCATTGAAACATGAAGCGAATTTTTGCTTCAACACGGGATCTGCTTCCCCTGTATTGGGGATATTGATCCTGCTGTCACTTAAACTCTCAACAGATTCACCATATAAAAATTCAGTGGCAGAATCCAAGGTTAATCTGAAGAAAATTTCTTGAATGTCAAATGGTTGGCCGTTGTGCAGCCGAACGTGAATCATAACCCTCTGAACATGAGGCTCCAAAGTCTTGACATGTGCCACCTGTTCTCTAGCAAATTGGGGCCTCAACATAGCTCTGGAATGCTTCCAACCTTGGTTATCCAAAGTGAAGATCCCATCTCCCAATAATGGAAAAAAGCATGGGTATCTTCTTCCCAAGCCAAAATCATAGAACTGAGTTCCCAAAATAGCTTTGATATTCTCAGGATCTCTGGTGCTAATAGCCAGTCTTCCTGCGACCTTTACAGCAACTGTGTCACCATTTATCTTGAAAAATTCGGCCATTTCTTTCAATAACGTACCCTTATTCTTATTCTTGGTCAAGTTCCAAGCAGTTTTAAATCCAAACATCCCATCATCAACCGATCTCTTTGGTGGAAGACACCCCAATTTGCGGGCTTCAGCTCTTTGATGGAAGCTTGTGCCTACATGATAGACTACTGCTGCGACAATTAAGATTCCATACCACGACAAAACATGTTCCATTACTTTTGATCCAACTGTAGACTCCGACATTTTAAAAAGTTGGTTTATAGGAGAAAATAAAAAACTACGTAGTGGCTTTATATGTGTCACTCTCACCAGAGCTGTCAAACGTTTTAACCGAAGGGTTGCAAGCGATCAGAGGACAATTCCCCACAGAGTTGCAACAATATGGTGGGGATGCGCAATTGATTTAGGCGCAATTGACAGGTTTTTAGAAGGTTTAGAGAAGGTTTGAAGAAGGTTGCGCAATTAGAACGCCGCAAGTATGCAAGGAGCATGAAGCTTCATGACGGTTGCAAAGAGAAGGGAATTGCACCGAGGTAGCATCTAGTAGTAAGGCAGCCTGGTGAGTACGTAGGGGCCCCTAGAAGCATAGTGAAAAT
>JAKTXB010000023.1:0-170212 GCA_030582355.1 Yamadazyma spencermartinsiae | reverse complement strand
GGAATGCGAAATTTCGCACCACTTGCGGAACCGGCTCCTTCCTGATGTAGATAGACCGCCATGGGGTGCTTTTCTTTATAATCTTTCTTATACCCCGGAACAACTTTACCATTGCCACAATTATTTGGTGGTTACTTATCGCTTACTTCTTGAATGTCAGAATCGTCATGTTGAGGACGACTTCTTCCTGACTGGAGATTGGATACTGAATTGGTTGCAAACGACTTTTAAGTCGATTTACTTCCGATTTGTATCTATTCTCTAAGTACTTTTCAGAGTTTTTTCACCTTTTTTACACAGGTTTTTCTCTACTTTAACTGATGTGATGATTTTTCCACACAGTAAGTTCTCTGATATGTTATAATTAATCCTATTTGTTAATATATATTGTTGTGCTTAAAATAATAATAGCGCTCGGCTTCATTTTCTCTGAAGCAGCTTATACATAACTGAAGAGAAGTGTTGTGAAAGTATTCAACTGAACAACAACATTGTATTAACATATTAATCCTACAAGAAAGTAACGAAGTGTTTGTATTTTAAACCTAAAACTATGTAGTTTATTATTCGAGAGACCTTAATTTTTTATTAACGGTTTCAATTTGTTCCTCCTTTATAGTTACAGTAGTCTTTCTTTTCTTGGATAATATCTTCGTCTGGATTTCAGATTCTTGTGGTTTCTCTTCGATAGTAGTAGTTATTTGGTTTATTCCATTATTCAAATCTGCCAAATCGGAAGCAAAGAGAACTGACTGGGCCCAGCCCGCATAAGGACCAAATAACTCCTTGAAGTAGCCCCTGATGTCGTCATAAACCTGTTTATTCATAGTCTTTAAATCTTTTTTACCTCTGAATTTAAAGTCCCTTACGGCTATTTGATATACATGTGTATCCACAGGGACAACATCGTGTTTATCGAGAGCCATTAAACAAATACAATCGGCAACTTTTGGGCCCACCCCAGTTAACTGCAAAAGGTATGCGTGTGCTTCTTCAAATGACTTCTCTCTCATTAAATGTAAACTCTTCAAAGAAATATCTGGCACTTTTTGATCAACAAATTTGCAGGCTGTATTATAAATATATTTCGCTCTGTAACCGAATCCAAACTCTCTTAACGCTTGCTCGGTACCGGGTTGAGATAAGGTTTCTGGGGTAGGAAATGAATAAAATGATACCCCCTTATAGTCATTTATATAAGTACCAAATTCGTTGCACAAGCTATCACACATCTTAGATATTCTCTTAACATTGTTGTTAGAGGAGCAGATGAAAGAAACAACAGTTTCCCAAGGATCTTGTCTAAGGATTCTGATACCAGGAAACCTAACAAATGGAGAATTCTTGATGTTTTTGTGATATTTTTGATCAACATCTTGCCACTTATTATATAACTTTTCGAGGTTAGTGGTCAATACAAAATAGTCCTTAATGAAGTCTAAAGTTTCGTTTTCTAGTTTACCAAAATTTTTCGTGTCTTTAGTTGATTCACCCATAATCCAAGCATAGTGAAGACGCTCCTCATCTTGCCTTAATAGAACGATTCGATCATTAGTTGTAAATGACCATACATTATCTATGTTTTTCCATCGAAAAGTCTGTCCACATCTTAAAACCCGAGCCAACGAAAGTTCTATAGGTTTAAGAGGAATACTTCTCCACATAATCTCTACCGTCATTTCGTCTTTAATATATGATAAAAAAAAAAGAGATCGTTATCGCGTTTCACGCGAATTTAATAGATAAAACCCTAACCAATTCCTCAATCACCATTGCTCAATGGAAGCTCAGCAAACAAAGCAAGCAAAATGTCCTATATGCTTCGAAATCTTCTCCACGGGCGAGTTGGAGCTACACGTAAACTCGTGTCTTGATAACCAAGAGAATAAACGTTTAAAGAGGAAGTCTGATCCCATTAGTGATACTAGCTCTAAAAAGATTAATAATCCGTTTGAGGCATTAGGACTCAAGATGGACTCTTCTGACGATAAGAGAGCAAAAGCTGAGAAGTCGGGGAAGTCCAGGCCCTCGTTGACTGCCTTGTTGATAACTGAAAGAAGACTAAAGGAACAGAATAAGAGGGAAGCTGCCCTGCTTATGCAGGGAGATGACTCCACACCTCTTCAAAAGAAGGTCAAGTTTAATGTTCCGAATTATGAGCAATCTCAGAGTGCTAGTCAAGACAACTCCAAGTCAGGAATATCACCAGTGAAAATAGCGCCGCAGGTTCTGAATCCAGCACCTTCAAAATACCTGGAGGTCGTAAGGTTAAGACAGGAATCCAAAATTCCATTAGCTCAACGGTTAAGGCCCAAGTCTTTGGATGATTTTTTTGGGCAAGAAAAATTGGTGGGACCCAATGGATTACTAAGAAACATGATTAGTGCTCAGGAAATACCGTCATTCATATTATGGGGTGTTCCGGGTGTTGGCAAAACTACCTTAGCTAGAATAATCGCCACTTCAACGAATTATAGGTTCATCGAAATATCTGGTCCCTCCGCAACAGCCAGTAAGTTGAGGGAAGTGTTTTCAGCTGCTGAAAATGACCGCAAACTTACTGGTAACAGAACCTTAATCTTTTTGGATGAGATTCATCGTTTTAATAAATCCCAGCAAGATCTATTGCTACCGGTGATTGAAAAGGGTGTTGTAACGGTTTTAGGGGCCACTACCGAAAATCCATCGTTCACTCTCAATAACGCATTATTATCGAGAATGCATACGTTTGTTATGGAATCCTTATCGCATGAAGCATTGGTGAAGATTCTTAATAGAGGTTTGTATTTGCTAAATCAAACAAGAAAGTTGGTACACAATTTGCACTTGATATCTTTAAAACGAGATGCGATTGACTATATTGCTGAATTGAGTGCAGGTGATGCAAGAGTATCGTTGAATATTTTGGAATCTATCAATGCATATTTATCTGGTATTAAATTTCAATCGCACGAGGCCCCAGAAAAGGCGCTCGAAGAGCAGATGAAATTGGGAGTTATAAAAATCGATAAAAGCATAATAAAACCTTTGCTCTCCACTCGAAATTACCAAAAGATGTATGATCATCATGGAGAATCTCACTATGATACCATAAGCGCTTTCCACAAATCTGTTAGAGGATCGAATCCCGATGCCGCTATTTTCTATTTGACGAAGATGTTAAATGGGGGAGAAGATCCTTTGTTTATTGCCAGAAGAATGATAGTTATCGCTAGTGAAGATATAGGGTTAAGGGATAGTTCATGTCTTCCTTTTGCAGTAGCTGCCAAAGATGCTTTAGAATTTATTGGAATGCCCGAAGGAGAAATTATCTTAGCGCATTGTGCAGTAAGACTAGCCAAGTCACCAAAATCCACCAAGTCATACCGAGCCTTGAGAACTGCCCAGTCTTTGTTCAAAGAGCAGGCTGAAATCACGTCGTATAGGATTCCTTTACATTTACGAAATGCCCCTACCAAACTTATGAAGGATATGGGTTATGGTGATACCTACAGGTACAACCCGAATTATGAGAATGGGGTTGTGTCTCAAAAGTATATGCCCGAAGAACTTGAAGATGTAACATTTGTCGATGATAAGCATCTAGGAGATTCTCGGGACCCACAGGTTGGTGTTGATGAATACAAACGAGCAGAGGAAGAAAGACAAGAATATTTGGAATTTAAACAAAAAAGAAAACAATTGAAAGAGAACATGATAGAAGACGCAATCAGAAACAAATCCAAACTAGAAGAAGACTATGATGAGACTTCAAGTATGTTTCCATATGATGAATTCTTGAGCAAAGAGGACCAGCCAGATTACTTTGATGGGCTTGAAAAGGATGAGTATGGGGAGAATCACGAAGAAATGAATTATGAAGATGGCTATGAAGATATCCTACCTGATCTGTTAGATTGATATGTATTGTATAAGTAAATAATGTAGAGTATACGATTAAATTTTTTTTTTCCAGATAGTTACTTTTTTTTTGCACCTATTTAATGCGATAAGAAAAGCAATTTCTGCCAAAAATAAGATTTCAATAGTTTACAATAGAATACATGTTTTAAGAATGTGTGGACGTTATTCCATGAGTGTGGTATGTAATTGCAAACACCGTTACAATTTGTTTTCCCACTAACTCAATTGATTTAGAATGTAAGCCAGCTACCGGCAGAATTCACAAGAACAGCCCTAAGCAACAATGGCAATAATCAGCCACGTCAAGTGTCAAATAACACTTATTCCACCACTACAAAGACAGCTGAAGGGACCGAAGAGGAGGTTCATATTGTACTCAAAAACAGCTTGAATGGATTTAGCTCATCATACAATATACCACCTACCAAAAATTCGATTATCATTTACCAAAGCAAGAATCCCGAAAAGAAAGTGATAGAGTACGTATTTGAAGCTCTGGGATTTGGTTTAGTTCCGATTTGGGCTCAGCCAAAGGACCCGGCACCCGTAAACAAAGGGCTGTATAAAGGGGTTAAATATTCTCGAGAAATCCAAGCCCATCAAGCCAAATACTTTAATTGCAGAAAAGAGACATTGGCCCAAGGATCACCAGTTTGGAATGGCGTTAAAAAAAAGAGATGTGTGGTACCTATAGAAGGGTATTTTGAATGGTATAAACAAAAGAATGACAGAATCCCTTATTATGTCCATTCCACCAAATTCCCCTTGATATTTCTTGCAGGGTTTTATTCTCATAATTCCAACTATAAGGACAATTTTCAAGATCCTGAGAGCGGATACCTATCTACTTTTACAATAGTTACTGGCCCAGCTACCAAGGAAGATAAGCAGGATTTATCTTGGTTACATCATCGTAAACCTTTAATGCTTTTGCCTGGTACAAAAGAATGGGATGAATGGTTAAATCCTGATTTGCCGTGGAATAATAAGCTTTTAGATACCTGTTTAAACACTACAGACAATAGGGCTTACGACACAATAACCAGTTACGTGGTATCAAAAGATGTAGGGAACTCAGCAAACCAAGGAGATTATCTAGTTAAACAAATCAAGAATCAAACGAGTCCTCAAAAATCAATAGATTCCTTCTTTGGAAAGCGCCCTAAAGAGTCCGATTCAAAGGATACTGGCAGCCCTAAGCGAATAAAGAAAGAAAAGGCGTAAGAGATAATAGCTATCTATATAGTATGTATCTATTAGAAAGAGTATAACTTGTATGATAGTTTTAGAATCCGTGTGCGTTTACCGATTTCTCAATTTTTCAAAATTTTCAGAACCAAAAAAATTCTCATTGGATTCAATAAAACCATAAACTATGTTGGGGAGAAGTAGAGTGGCCGTTAGAGGGTCGGTACAACACGTGCGTCATAACTCTTCCAAGAAGAATGAATCCCTTTATTTGAATCCTCATACCTGGCAAGGATTACCCGCCGACAGAATCTTTGAGTTACATAATCTTCGTAAAGATTCCTTGAAAGAGAATTATAATCCTAACGATGAAGAAAGAAGAGCCATATTATCAACCTTCGAATCATTGGGAAAGGTAAGACCAGGTTTGGATTATGTCTATGAGATAGACAATTTCAAAGAAAAGTATATGAATAATACTCCTGTAAATTTAAGAGGATTACCGCCTAAAAGAAGTAATGTAAATGTAGTAGCCAGCGGAAAAACTGCTCATGATTTAAGAAGACGAGAACATTTGAATAGAATAAGCGCTTTTGAAATGCCTTTATTGGCCAAACTCCGTCAACCTTATACTCCACAAAGTGATAAAGAAACACCAATCAAGTTAACTTATCATAGTGACTTTAGTAATGAATCCAATTCTTCTAATCGAAAAGTAACCTTAAGTGTTTTTCTTGAAGATTTAAATTTAAATGAAAAACAACAAAGGAAATTTATGATATTATCAGGTAACAAATTCAATCACAATACCAAAATGTTGAAGTTCACTGTTGATGAAAATGCTGAACCCACGCAGAATGCTAGATTAATAATGACTAGATTTAATAAATTACTCAAGGAGGCTAAAGATTTGACCGATGACTTTAGTGATATTCCTATCGATACTCGTCATTCTAAGCCCCAAAGCCCCAAACCCAAGTTCCCTGAAGAATGGAAGAAACCTGAAGAAGCTCCTGTATCTCAACATAACATCGTGAGAAGATTGGTTGATCATGTGAAGCAAAAGAAAGATGAGGAGTATGTTTCGAAATACTCTCCTTAATTATTTTACGATAAATTTCCATAAAAACCTTGTATATAATATCAATAAAATACACATCTTTACTAAACTAGTATACTTTAAAAAAAGTTACACAAAAACGCTAGGCTGCTTAACGGTGCGAACCTTCAAAATATATGCGAGCGCTAACAAACTGTGTGAGCGTATACGCTAAATTGGTTGCATTTATTGAGCTAATCAATCAGAAAGTGCAAGGTAATACGAGTTTATAGGGCTTTAGAGGCTTTATAGAGGGAGAAATATTACCCATAGCTTTTTTTTGCGGCATTTTGCTAACATTTGTGGCTGCCAGAACACTTTGCACTTCGCTAGGCTACCAGTATAGATCTTCTACTGAAGATGGCGAGTCACCATTCGGCATCCACTACTTTGGATGATATTATAAATGAGTTAAAGTTAACCTACGATTCATCTGTTGGGCTCTTGGATGGTGATAGCGTCCGAGAAGCGCCAAATGTCAATGTTTTGCTTAATCTAAGTAAATTATTCAACACTTTACTAACTGAATTGAGCCGCTCAAAGCAGACAGACATAGAAATACTATCATTAATTCAGAAAAAGCTTGGGAAAAATGTAAATGCAAGTGACGAAGACAATGATGTACAAGATGAAAGTAAGAGCAATGCTGCTCAATCCATTGCCGTCGAGAGTAATGATGAGGGAGATGATGATGAGTCTGTTCCCCCCAGAGGTGTTAAGAGAGAGCTTGACTCAACGGATTTGGATGTAGATAATGAGGAGGAAATTGTTACAAAGCAGGCTAAGACTGGCTCTACAAAAGACTCTGCTTTAGATGACAAAGATGATGAGCCTTTAATCAAAAAGGAAAAGTCCGATAAAGGTCAAAACGAAGCAAAAGAAAGATTAAATTCCCCAGATGATCCAGTGCCCCCAGTTCAAAGTGGCCATTTTACACATAGCCAGGATACACGTTTAAAGAATCCTAAATCGGAATTTGTTTCTTCTCAAACCATATCAAGCTCTGCAATTGCTGAATTAGGGTTATATTCCGAAGATAATCACGGCTTAGAAACTCAAGGTAAAGAGTATTTAAAGAAAAAATATGCAGTGGCTTCATACCCAGAGAATGACTTACAAGATTTATTGCCAGGTAAGATTCCCGATGTTGATTTTTCTAAAAGTAAACCCCCATCAAATCAAGTCCAATTCACAACGTTTCAATCGTATATCGAGTCGTTTTATAGATTATTTCTGAATGACGACTTGAAATTTTTAAACGAAAAACACGTTATTCCCCCAGGATTTGAAAAAGAGCATTACGATCCTGATGTTAGTCCATTTATAATCCCAAAACTAGGAAAATTCTATAGCGATGTCTGGGCCGACGAAGATGCTAGCTTAGCGAACAAGTTAAATACACCTGCTTTCCAACAACCTTCAATAGATTCTTATAAGCCAAAGGGTTCTATAGATAACTTGTCAGATGATAAGTTATATACAGAGGATATTTCTTGTGGTCCTCTTTCCAGTCGATTATTATCTGCCATTTTAAGTATTCATGAGGAGACAAATGATGAAGATGAAGAGTCTGAGCAAGGAAGCGCAAACCAATATGGAAATATCGACGAAGAAGTTGCAACTCATATCTCTAAAGGCGATGACTACGAGCTTTCTTACGAGACCAATGATTTCCATTCTATAGAGGAGAGATTGAAACGAGAACTCAAATACATTGGAATTTTTATGAACTTGCCGAACGATGAAGAAGATGGCAAGAGTGGTAAATCAACTACTGGTAGTAGACCAAGATCCGGTAGCATAATTGATTCTGATGAATGGATAAAGAATAAAGAAGACGACGAAGTTAGTGCTGAAATTCGGATGCTACAAAAAGATTTAAAAGAGTCCTCGGCAAGAAATAGACTGAATAAGAAGAAGTTGATACCTGTGGTGGAGGAACAGATCGCATATCAAGAGTATTGTACAATTTTAGACGATTTAGACAAACAAGTTGACCAGGCATATATGAAGCGTATTAAAAGCAGAGGTAAGAAGAAGAAAAATAACGACAGGGCTGAAGTAAATCCTGCCCAACAACAAGCACTGAATACCGGGTTGAGATCATTGCTTGATAAGAGAAGGAGATGGATAGAAAACATCGGTAGGTTATTTAAGCCTCCTGAACTCATGAAGCGTGTACCATCGGAGTCCATTCTAGATGGTGAGAATATTGAAGAAGATGTTGAAGAAGAAGGAAATGATGTAGCGCAAGAAATTATGCAGTAAAAAAGGAAACAGGAGAACTCGATATAAATTGTATGTATTATTTTGTATATTAATAGATTAATCGTAAACAGGTATTTACAAGATTTGTGTGTAGCAAGGAGTCGTTATTTATTGAGCTAAGCTCTTTTGAATGTCTTTATGTGGAGGCAAATTTTGAACATTGCCAAGCGCAGCTAAAGCCACTGGTTTGTCTTTCAACCTATAATTAGCCCAATTAATAACATCGTCTCTAGTTATAGATTCAACTCTTTCAAACGCTTCTTCGGGACTTAATCTAAAGCCAGTATTTACCAATTGCCTACCAATGTCTTCAGCTATAGCAGTAGAATCATCAAGGGCTAACAACAAAGAGGCCTTTAGTTGAGACTTGGCTCTGTCCACCTCTTCATCGGTGATTTTACCTTGTTTAAATCTGTTCCATTCTTTCGCAATAGCATCAATAAATAATTTGAAATCTGCATCTTTATCACCGGTGAAATAGATACCCATTAAACCAGTGTCAGCGTATGAGGTAGTGTACGCCATATATGAATTAGCAATTGGAGTTTGATTTGGACCACCGGTAGCAGCATCAGCAGCTAGGAAAGAGGGAGAATTTGACCCCATACCAATAGATCTATCCCAGTGACCAATAATACCACTTGCTACTGAAGCAGTGAAAAAATCAGGAGCAGACCAACTAGCGCTTTCAACACCCAAAGCAACATGTGTTACAGGCATAGTACTATCTTGGATTCTGATTTCGTCTCCATGGAATATAGGTAAGTCATCACCACTCTGTTTGAAAGGAACCTCAGACTTTTTGATTGAACCGAAGTATTTTTTAGCCTTTTCAACCAACTCGTCATGATTGATTGCTCCAACACCAATAAGAGCCATTCTATCGCCTTTATAATTAGTAGAAATATAGTCTACCAAGTTATCTCTGTTGATAACCCTAATAATATCTCTTGGACCCAAAATGGTTCTTCCTAAATCCTGATTCTTGAAGGCAACCGCATGTAAATGGTCAAATACAACCTCATCATACATTTTATCCACTTCATCACTCTCTTGCAAAATTACGTGCTTTTCATTCTCAATAGCTCTGGGATCCAATTTAGACTTAGTTAATAAGTCACTTAATACATCGATGTTCTCATCGATTTTATCGGCTAAACACTTACTATAGTAAACGGTGTTCTCTCTCGATGTATAAGCATTAATTTGAGATCCCATGTTTTCAATCTCTAACTCAAGATTCAATTGATTTCTTCTATCTGTACCCTTAAATGCCAAGTGCTCTAGAAAATGGGCCGTTCCACTTGATTTAGGGTCATCTGCTCTTGAACCAGCATTGATCCAGACCCCAACGGTAGCGGTTTTGGTTCCAGGCATAAATTCACTGGCCACAGTCAAACCATTAGGAAGTGTAGATGTTTTGAATCTAGGTAAAATGTCAGCTGCTGTGCTTAAACACCGCTTGAAATTCAAACTCCTCAACATCTTTGTTCTCGCTTTGATTCTTTTATCAGAGGCAAACTACAACAAGTACTTTAAGTGTAAATGATTCTGACATAAGGAACATCATCGCGAAAATGGTAGAGTCACTACCAAGATTCCAGAATCGAATTAGGCTGCAAATTATTACTAAGTCATATTATTCATTAATATTAGATATACACTATTGCTTACGCATTAATTGTCTTTTTTTCACGGATGTATTCGTGATGATGCAAAGGCTGGTCAATTTGTTCATATTGAAATAACGACTTTCGAAGGGGTGGAGGCATTTTAATATGATCATTGACAAATGAAGCATATTCTTCAATTTCTTCATTGGTTAAAGTTTTGGTTTGAATCAGTAATCTATAAGGATTGTTACTCTTGATTCGAGGTTGATCTATTGAAAATAAGAATTTTTTCTCGGTCAAGTGAGTTTCGGTAATTTCTTTGGTTTTATAGTATTCACACAATAAATCGGTATCTTGCTGCAATAACTTTAATATGTCCTCTTCCTCAATATATAAAATCAATTTATTCAATCTGAAATTATCCGTCTTCACAACTTTACCTGCTAGCATTTTCTTGTAATCATTATCATCAAATACGGATTTAAGTTTGTCTTTATGAACCCATAAATTAATTTTGGGAATATAATGCCAGTCTTTGAATTCTGCTTTGATCAAACCCTTAGGATATTCGAATAATAACAAGTTAGCAATGTCATTAGGTAAATAGGCTGGAACACCTCCTATTCTGGAGTATTTTAAGGGGACAATCTGACTATATTTATGGAAATGCTTTCTCCTATCGTTATAGATTTCATCAGTGTTTTCTGGTGAATCCTTCAACTCTTGAGAAATCTTGATAATGGATTTGTCATTCTCAAAGTTTTGAGGTACAGGAGCAGTACTTGTGCTTATAGCAGTTATATCAATATAAATACCAGTATCAACATCGATGAATCTGGCGTCTATATGATTTTCTCGTTTACTAATATCTCTATTATGAATGAATGTCCCCACATCTATAAGATACTTTCCAAAGCCTTCTTCAACATCCTCAATTACTAAAGACTGATTATACAATTTACCGAGTCTAACCAATTCTTTAATAGGCATTTGAACATCAATGTCGTTGTCGAAAGGGAACATGAGACCATCCCAATACCAGGACAACAAAGGACCATGCATAATCCAACTGACAAATCCCTTTTCTGCAGTGAATCTGAACCAGTTTCTGGTTAATCTATCTAAAATGACTTCTTGTCTTAGTTTTAGTTCATCGTCAGTCCATCCTTCTCTAACACCATTTAAGGTCCCCGAGAAAAATCTCCAATCATAATGCCAACCTCTATCGCTATCTTTGTTTTTGTCATCATGATCATACCATAAGGTTGATTGTCTGAAAAAAACATATTCCTCCTCTGATGTTCTTTCTTGAGAGTACTTCAAAGATTCCAAGAAAGATTCTTGAATATACCCTAATTTGTCCCTCATTTCGCTATAAAACTTGATTTGATCTGCAACATTTTGCGGTCCATAGTTGAAAGCTTCTTTCGGGACTTCCAACATTTTGGGATCATTCTTATTAACAGTATGCGTTTTCTCATAGAGCCCATAGTTGTCGTACTCAGACTCTATAATAGTGGGCGCAACCGAACTTTTCAAGGATTTATATTCCTCAACTGGATCCATTTTCAACTTTTTGGGTATTTTGGTCTTTTCATCATTAATTAAATCATAATTAATCAAATAATTGTCGAACAATTCTGAATTGAGGATTCGTTGTTTAGGAATAGCCTGGTCAACGTTAACTTCATAAGTCCCATTGTCTTGGTTTAAGAAAATCAACTTATAAGGATTCGGCATGTGCGTCATAACATACGATCTGGCCTGAGCTAACCGCACATCAATAGTACCTCTGTTTAAAGAAAACCCATGCATCACATAACCCGGCAACTGATCATGACGGTCAAATCCCAAATGTTCTACCTGTTCTGGAGTTAACTGGTTATTGTTATAACAATGTAAATCTTCAAACACAAAGTTATCCTTTTTATCTATATACCCTTTGAACCATTCACAATTTCTTCTTGTTGACAAAGGACTTTCCAAATCCTGGTTCAAAAGAGTCAAATCAATCCAATCCACCCAATGAAATGGGACCGACACCTCTTCGTCTTCCCCTTTTTTGTTCATTAGCGAATGTTTAATATGATTAAGGTAAACAGACAACGTAAATCGAATATCATAGAATAACGTGTTCTTGTTGGACCAAGCCTCAGGAGAGCTACTAGAATGTAAAAACAAACGAGGATCAATAGTGATTTCAGTATTCGTTAATGCGGTATCTTTCAACCAAAACTTGTCATTCTTGTTTGTTTCCACTGCAGCTAACAAGTGCTCAATCTCTTTCTGAAAGTTAATGCTAGGTTCGTCAGACTCGCTGTCAATATGAATCAAATCATACGATTCTCCAGGAAACATATGGGAACTGATGGACGAAAGGTCATTTCGATAATAAACAAGACACAGAAGCAAGTAAATGGCATTCACCGCCACAACCAATGCAAAGGACCGCTTAAGGATATACGGTAGTGATTTCATGGTGAAATAAAACTAAATGCAGATCACTGTTTGTCCGTAAAGAAGAAAGAAATTCCTATCAAAACAAACACACCAGGAACTCGTTGACTTTTATAGTAAACAGCCAAATGAATACAAACCTTTACTAAAGCAAATCAAAAAACCAAGTAACAATAAAAACCAAAAAAAAAAAAAAGACAAAAACTAGTATTGTGCATACAATGAATGAAATTGTGCCTCAATATGGTCGCTAAAAGCTTGCGGTTAAGCTCACGCGAGCTTTCAAGTCCTCGCCCGCATTTGGTACCTTTTTCTAGTGCGCGCAGTAAAGGCAAGCCTGAATGGACCCAGGGCCCCATAACACACATGCCCTTCTCCTGTCCGGTGTAGGCTGTACCTAGTGGACAGTAGTCCATTCTGGCCCGTTGAGTTCCCGAAGCTACTTATATTAACATCAGGGGAACAGAAAGGAAGTTAACCCTGGCCACACGCCATGATATTTACCTAACAAAGCTGGGGTTAAAAGAGATACAACAAGCAGGAAGAGGCATACGACATGACTAAACGCGTCCGATAAGATGGAATTATGCTCAATGGGATTGGTGGTTAGTGCTTTTGGCATTATAATCAAGAGATCATTGTACATTTCTACAATGAAAATGTCGCGACGACACAATTCTCGAATGTCGTGTATTCGCACCATCCTTCGCGGTCCCCATCAGATAAACATACATCATAACTACACACACACACCACCTTAACAGAGGAGACTCTGTTCACATAATCAGGAGCCTAATCACCCACAAATATCAGAGCCGGCTCTTATACAATTACAAGTGACATCACGAGTGAAAAATAGGCTTAATTGATGTATACACAAAATGGGGAAACGAATAAGTCCATCGGAGCGAGAAGAGATTATAAGGTACCATAGGGAAGAAACCAACAAGGATCCATTGCACAAACAAGTAGACACCATAAAGTATTTTCAAGATAGATTTCCCATCAACAAGTCCAGTTTAAATCGATGGTTACAAGAAGATACACGTCTTACGAAGTTAGCCAAACCACGACGGGTTAGAAACATTTCACGAGGTTCTGCTAGAAATCTGCAATCTGAAGAAAAGCCGCCACCTGTTGTTGATGGCGTCAATGGTGAAGAAAATGAACAAGATTATGTTGAAGGTGAAGTTATTGATGAAGAAGGTCAAGGGCAACCGAGGAATTCCAGTGACAGTCTGCAGTCTGAAGCATCTGATGAAAGTGATGCGGAACGGCCACAGGCGAAGCGTCTAAGACGTTCCAATAGTGGGCCCAATGAGCTGGAGATTGATGCTAGATACGGGGAGGAGAAGTTCAATATGCTTTTATCAATGCTAAGTGAGCTGTTCTTTTTAGAACGACAAATGGGTAGAGATGTAGTATATGATAAAAAGAGAATTAGGGACCTTTTGAGCGAAGTAAAGCGGAAACATAAGATCTCAATTCCCTACAAGCTACAAGACCTATTGGATCACCTCAATGTGAAGCAATTAGAACGACTATGGAAACGACAATCTGATATAGAGAAAAGGCATACATCATTGATAAAGGAGTGTACTAGATTGCGTAAGGCTTTCAAAGGATACCATTATGATCATATCTACCAATATATTGAGTCTTCAATTGATGTCAACGATTTGTTGGAATATACTAATCCTGGTTTATATCTCGATATTCAAAGAGTTTTAACTTTTGGTATTGCTTTCAATTATTCCGGGACTGAAATACTACCCCCGCATGTAATATCCAATTTTTCTGACTTAGAACGTAAGAACAAAAATGGATTTGGCTCAAATTATTTGCTTAACCAACATTTAGACAGGCTAAATGACCATTTTTTGATCAATGGGAAACGAGTATTGATGATTTTCAAGAGTGATCCAAGTAATTTGATGTTGAACAAATTTTCAAACATTAATATATTGTATAATAGTTATCCGGCCCTACCAGGTGACTTTGGTCTTCACCCTTTAATTATAAAGAATATCAAATTGCATATGTTTGACTTTGTAATCAAGAAATTTAATGTGGAGCTACTTCCGATAGTTGTACAAATAGCAGCAAAGAACTTAAGCCTTCGGTTTCAAAGGGACGTCATCTACAAAAAGTTTTTCCGTCATTGCGTCAGGTTATCTATAAATCAAAGGAACTATAGTAATCGAGGAACGTTAATGAGGTTGAATTTGGATACTGAACACTTTCAATACTGTTATGCTAAGAAGCATCTATTATTAAATTGTGAAGAAGCATTTCTAAATAATTGGACCCAAACAATTGGGTACAAAGTCTTGAAAGTACTCGACCAGGTAGTTCACAAGATTACTGTGTTCCGCAACATAATGGATGGTAACTTGGTGGAGCCACAGAAAATATACGAGTTCTGCGATCTAGAGGAGCTACAAAAGAAAGTTACTGACTTTGTGAATCTTAGAGATATGTTAAGATATCATCCACGGGTTAATTCAACAACCGTTAGTTTGTTTGATCAATTTTTTGAATCATATTATCATGATATTACTGGTATGAATTTGACGTATGGTCCTCGAAAATACCAGGTTGATTATGGTGGCGGGGAAAGTGATCTTGAAAGCATCTTTGAAAGCGATCGAGAAAAAGACTATGATGCCTTTGTAAATGAGGAGAACAAGCTTGGTGACCTGCAGCCTTCCAAAAGACAGACTTTCAACAGAGGAAATTGGCTAGATAGCAGCCATAGTGAATTTCCAGAGCTATCCTTAAGCCCTAGTCCTGAACCACCGGAAGAAGATCCAGTAGCAGATGAAGATTTTAACAGTCCTTGGGAGAATTTTTCTTTCGAACCTGAAGATTCCCAGCTCCTACAAACAGACTCCAAAGCTAAAGAGGTAAAGTCTTCATCCCCCGAGGACTCTAGAAGACAAGAAAAGTCAATGCCAGAACAAAAAGACCAGGCTCCTGATGTACAATCCTCAGATGAAGTACAATCCTCAGACGAAGTACAATCCTCAGACGAAGTACAATCCTCAGACGAAGTACAATCCTCAGAAAACGAACAATCCTCAGATGAGAAGCAAATCTTAACAAATGACTCTTCAAAACAAGGAAGACCATCAAGCCTGAACGGGTCCTCCAATTTGGGTCCTAGCATCAATCCAGTGATAGAGCAGCTTAGGCAGGGTTCTCTTGGTTCAAAAGATGTAGAGAGTAGTCCGTCAAACACCATTCCAAATAGTAATGGAGCTCGTCATTCCATCAGATTTTCATCTGATGATGAAGATGAATCGGCAAACGATGACTTTGGCAGCAGACAGCTCAATAGAAACTAGGGATACAGAAGTTTCAGAAAGCGATAACGAGTGTGATTATAAAGGATCCGATGATCTGAGTCCTGACCACACAAACTTTGGTGGTCCAAAGTCTGTGACATGTGAATTATTGTACAATAAAACTAATCTGTAATATACAATGAGATTTAAGCGTAGCAACAATAATATCTTGATTCAAACGTATTACATAGTACCTTTATAAAGCACCATAAGATACTAGTACAACTATGCACTGACTAAGCAATGCTTCAAACAAAGCGTGACGTCTTCAATCGCTGCATTGGCGTTAAGATAATGCGGTTGCAAAAAGTAGGATCACAGGAAAAAACCGTCGCGAGATTTTCCGATGCAACTTTCTTTTTCTCGTGTGAGCGCTGTAATTGGTCTAACAATTTTTCTCTCATATATATACCCACAGATATCCTTTTTTTATAGAATAACGTAGACTCATTGACAACATGAAGTTATTCGAAAGTAAACACGATTTCCATTATCCATGGGAACAAGTAACAGCCGCTAATTGGCAAAAGTATCCTAATGAACTTTCTACCCATGTTGTGTCAGTGGATATTTTAAACAGAAGCCTTAACAGAGAAACTCAAGTGTTAAGAACAGAAAGATTGATTGGTTGTAAGCAACCCATTCCTAGATGGTTATCGGCTATGGTAGGAGGGCAAGAGTTGTCTTATGTACGAGAGATCAGTGAAGTGGACTTAATACACAAGACGTTAGTGATGAAGAGTCATAATTTAACCATGAATCATCTCCTTCAAGTAAACGAAACCGTTATATATAAGCCAGATGAGCTTTCCCCAGCCACATCCACCAACTTTATCCAACAAGCAGAAATCACCGCTTTCACTTCTTTTTCAAGAGTGTGTGACAAAATTGAAGATTGGTCAGTAGAAAGATTTGGTCAAAATGCCACCACCGGGAAGAAAGCCTTTGAGTTGGTGTTGCATTCTTTAACCTCCAAATGGGATGAATCTGGAGTATTTGTTAACGATGTCAGTTCCTCCTTATTAAAAGATTTAAATACCGTTTCCGATAAAACTTCTACAGTATTACAAGAGGTTTCTAAATTAGGAAAAGTGTTTAACAAAACCGATTAGCATGATTTGTAAATAGTTACCTTCATTTTTCCTTGCATTCTTTATTGTATTTCAAACTGGCGTTAAGTTCATCCGTTTTATAGAATTATATTACTGTAGCATACAATATATTTAGTTCTCATTCTCACAGAAAATTTATCAGTAATGGAATCTTCACAGATCACAAAGCAACAAGAACGAATCTTGTTTGAACTCGAAACGATATTGGAGACCACTCGTAGTATAAACCACGATCTAGTGAAAGCAATTGACTTACTCGAAGAACAATCTGCCGATATTCCTTACAATTCTGTGGTCCAAGACAATATCGACACTTTAAGACAACTATTGCTGCTACTCGATAGTTTATAGACCTTCACCTCAAAGAAGACTTCAAGGGTTACGTCATTTTCCAGGTACAACTATTACAACTATTTCCCATATAGAGTTGAAAGCACGATTGCGTCTTTAATAGGAAGAATATTTCATAGATATTTCCTTCTCCCATAGTTAACGTTTAGTGTGGAGCGTCGAAGCTTTAATACGCGTTCCTCGTTCCTAAATTTTCACCTAGACTTTACTTTAGCTCACCGACTTTAGCTTCTAATTTCTCATTTACCAAGATGGATCACAAACAATCGGAACTAGTAGAAAGGTATCAGGATAATTATATTAACGAGGAAGCTGAAATAGACGAGGATGACTTGTTGGAGTCCTTGGATAACGACGAATCGATTCTTAGTCAATACCGAGAAGCTAGAATGCAACAATTGGCGAAGGAATTTAGAAGAATTGACGACTCTATATCTGCAGATGAGACGGCTGGAAGGATCACTGATATCACTGATGAGAAAGTGTTAATGAATCTTGTTAGCAAATCCGAGATTTGTGTAGTACATTTCTACCAACCACATTTTGATAAATGTAGAAAAATGACCGAAAAGTTACAGGTATGTTGAAAGGATAGACGTTACAGAACAATTTCATACTAACTAATATTTAGATCTTGGCTCAAAAGCATTTACCAGTGAAGGTGTTATCAATTAAAGGAGAATTGGCCCCATTTCTTGTGACCAAATTGCAAGTCAAAGCTTTACCATTTGTGGCTATATACTATAAGGGCAATGAAGTTGATCGATTAGTAGGGTTTGCTAAGTTAGGAAATAATCCTGATGACTTTGAATATTCGGCATTGGAAACACTTTTAATGAAACATAACTTGATTAATCGTCGTGCTGCTAATACCAACACTACAACTTTTAATATTCGCCGCAATAATAATGACAATAATGACAATGATGATGATAGTGATTTAGATATTTAGTGTATGTTTAGAGCCCCAATTTACATGTAAATAATCTGATTAGAAGCGATAGGTACTTACGTCCTAATTGAAAGTTTGTTGTAGAATCAGGTTCTATAGCGTGCTTCAGCTCAGAAATTGTGTTTGTGTCTGTCTCCGTACTCCAGGTTTTATCTATTCCATATAATAGGTACCGGTTTATTATAACCTTGTCTCCCAACATCGATATTCCGTTATTTGTGTTAAAGGTTGCAAAAACCAAAAAACCGGACCTCTTGCAGGTGATATGCACGCGCCCAAAAATACCTGTGACTGTTTCAATGAGCAAAACATCCCTACCCCACTATAAAAACTTGCCAGGTCGATGAACTCGCACAAAGCGTACCGAACTCGCGCCACCGCCACCACCATCCCTGCCGCGAATGAATTCAACGGGTAGTGGATAACCCATATATCTCACAAAATTTTTATTTTTCATCTCATTGAGAAGCGAAAGAATTTTTTTCACTTTTAACATCAACCAGGTAAGAAAGAAGCATTTTATTGCAGACGAACCAAGATGCAAATTTTCGTTAAAACCTTAACTGGTAAAACTATTACCTTAGAAGTCGAGTCTTCTGACACTATTGACAATGTCAAGTCTAAGATTCAAGACAAAGAAGGAATTCCTCCAGACCAACAAAGATTAATCTTTGCTGGTAAACAATTAGAAGATGGAAGAACCTTAGCTGATTACAACATCCAAAAGGAATCCACCTTACACTTAGTGTTGAGATTAAGAGGTGGTGGTAAGAAAAGAAAGAAGAAGGTCTACACCACCCCAAAGAAAATCAAGCACAAGCACAGAAAGCACAAATTGGCCGTGTTAACTTACTATAAAGTTGACAATGAAGGTAAAGTTGAAAGATTGAGAAGAGAATGTCCTTCTCAAACTTGTGGTGCTGGTATCTTCATGGCTAACATGGGTGACAGACAATACTGTGGTAAGTGTCACACCACCTTCAAATTAAACTAAGTGTTGTAATATTGTATAGTTAATATAATTTCATTTGGTTAAGTTTTGTAGTATGAGAGAAATTTTAGTTAGTATTCATCTCTTGATTGGGGCTGTTGTTTCTTAAAGTCTTTTCGTCTGGGCAGCTAGCTAAAATTGTCTACTGCCATTAGTCTCTCTAAGTAATACCGAACCCCATTTATGAATATCACACGACCGCGCGAGATCAATAACAATTACATCCGCTACTGATGCTTGAACTTGTACAACACACAGAGATGAGTTTCTCTATCTATGATCTCGATGAGGAGATCAGAGACTTATTGAAGTTGGACAACTTCCTTGGTGGATTGACCGTCAACCAATTCATTGAGGAATTGAGCAAGGATCATTTTTTGAAGGGTGCTGAAGTAAATAAGCTAGAATATTTGGATCCCAAGCCCTACATTAGAACCTTTGAATCTACGTTAAGAGAACTCAAACAATTACACGAGGACGCCACAGCCCAGAAGTCTCATTTAGAGAAACAAGTAGATGACTATGAACTAAAACATAGTCATAATGTATTGGAACTAAGCGATAAAATAGAACTGATCACTAAACAATTTAGTAACTTGGATTATAGAATTAGTGATGTGTCGACTCAAATAGATCCGTTGAGCAATGCTTTGAATAAGATCACAAATTCAAGAGATGTTTCCATTGAGACAATTTTTTTGATTCGGGCTTATCATGGGTTCTTTACGAAAGAGAAATACGATCCTTTAAATAATTTACGCCTCAGTAAGAAATACGACGACAAATTGAAATGCGCCAAAACCATCAACAACTTATTGACTTTGGCAAAGAAGATTGAAACTCCAGAGATTTCTAAGACTATTCAATGCGTTAAATGTATTGAAAAGTTTAGCGAAACTATGGAACAAGATTTCTTGAACAAATTCGAAGTTGCTCTAGAAAAGGACGAATTTGAACTGATGAAAGAAATCTCCAACGTTTTAATTGAATACAATGGAGGAATGAATTGCATTCAGACTTTTGTTAACAAAAACGATTTCTTGAAAGACTTCAATGATGAGTATTTGTCTAAATCTATATTGGATGATGAAGTTATTTGGACCAATTTGTCGAACCCAGACTACACAGAGAACATCACCGATGAGCAAATGGAGGAACTATTAAACCACTTGAAGGTTACCATCAAAGGAGAAGCGAGAATTGTTAGTCAGGTATTTGAAAACCCTTCCCCGGTATTGAAGATTTTCATCCAAAGAATGTATGCTCAATTAATACAGACCAAGGTTCATACCGGGTTACAGTACTCTTTATCGGTTACTGCATTGGCTCATGTGAGATTGTTGCAGTCGTTCTATCAAATGGTCAATGACTTCACCAAAGATTTAAAGGAGTTTTTCAACACCAACGAGCTTGATAATGAAAATGAATTGTCGAATATATTAGATCAATCCTTCGATGATCTATTTATGGAATTCACCGGTGATAATATTTATTTCAACCGGGAGAAGAAGAATTTGGAGGATAATATTTATAATATTGTATCTAAATTCAATTCTTATAATGAGAGACCTTTAACTAACAAAGCATTATCAACCGCTATCGACAACCTTAGTAAATACGACTATCAAACTGAAAACAGCCAATCGAACGACAGGTTTGGGTTTATGTCGTCTGAGAGAAAGCGGTTAAACCAATTTAAAGATTTCATGAAATCTCAAATATCGGATATGAGGAATAGAAATTCCGTTGAATTGGACGATCTGGAGGAACGCAAACAATTCAGTGCATTAAACATCGAAGTTGTGGAAACTGTAATTCGTACCATCATTGAATCTATAGCCAGAATATTGGAATTGGAACCAAATAGATCCCCTGAATACGCGTTAGAGATTTTGGAAATTCTATTATTTGATTTCGGAAAATTATACATTGAAGGAGGGCTTGAAATTATATACGATAATTTAAAACAGGAACAAAACTATTCCAAAGTGAACTCCAATCAACCCGTTAATTTTGGATACCTCAACTCCTTTAACCTAGTTAACAATATTTTGTTTTTGGTTTCTAATTGCATTAAAAAAATCATCATCCCCTGTGCTGTCAATAACCCCACTGTAAGAAACAGAATGATTAATCTTACAAACAGCTACATTCAACGTTGTGAATTGTCTATCAACATTATTTTGGATGAAACTTGTCAATTGGTTTCAGACAAGATTGTATATTATTTGTCAAAACAGAAAAAGAAAGACTTTTTAGCTGATAATATCACAGAATACGACACTGAAGCCTGTGAATTGGCGTCTGATTTCATAGCTTCTGTCCATGATAAGTTAGAAAAATCGTTGGATAGTAACAACTTGTTGAATGTGTTAGACAAAATAGGAAAACAATTTTTAAACCTATTGTTAGATCATTTCAAGAAATTCACTGTAAATTCCACAGGTGGTATTATATTGACAAGAGATGTGATTAGATATCAATCAGTTATTGATAATTGGGAGATCCCTGAACTCTCGGAGAACATGCAAATCTTGAAAGAAATCGGGAACTTGTTTACGGTTCATCCTAATTTAATCAATTCCTTGGTGGCTGAAGGGCAATTGGCTAACTTGAAACCTTTCACTATAAGGCAATACATTTCTAAGAGAACTGATTTTAATCCAAGCTACCTTGAAAGATTCTTCAGCTTTAAATGATTCATCCAATCACTTCATTTGTACATTATTAAGTAACGATATATATAAGAGAGTCTATACATTATGATAGTATAGACCAAGTATAATATACACACATAAAGTCATTACTGTCATCGAAAGTGCAAACCCCCTGATATTGCTTCGTCTATAGTTGGTTGTGGTCTGAATCTTCGCCGTCGAAGTGAAAAATGGTAACGATACTTCTCTTGTAAATGTCTTTGTTAAAAAGATTTGAATTTTGTTAGATATTTCAGGCATCATGAAATTGACACCTAAAGTTATGATGGTAATCACAAACCAGAAAATGTATATAGAAAGACCCAAATAAGGACTTGGTAAAAAGCACATTTCTGTCTTCAATGTAGGAGACTGTCCTAGCAAACTGTTGCCCTCAAAATCCGTAGGGTTGTTTAAGGACAATAACTGAATCGCAGGGTACTTTATACCAGCGGTCATGGATGTCGACTTCACGGTGATTTCTCTTACTGGGGTTCCATCTTTCAAGTGATGATTCACATCACAATAATCATGATCATCCCCACTAAACACTATCACGGGCTTGATTGTCTCCAACATTTGGGAAGATATTTCTGTCAAGATGACTGTTTGATATTGGTTTCCCTTTTGAATTGGGAATAAGCCCTTGGATTCTCTTAATGGACCGCATAATTGCTTGTCATTATACCTATAAAGAGGGACGTGGGTCAACAATACCCTCGGATAGTTCTCATTGATCAATTCATTGACGGTTTCTAGAAACTGCTGAGGAGCGTGTCTAATATCTGGATCTTCAGAAGATAAAGAAATCGAATCCACCAATACAATCGTATGGTTCCCCAACTCTATAAAATCATTGGGCGGGCCAAAAAATGCAGCAAACCGCTTCAACCGGTCTTTATCAATGGTCTCAAACCCTATATCATGGTTTCCAGCTAATGATTGAATAGTTCTTCTATTTGGTTGTTTAGGAAAGATCTTATTAAATCTTCTATACTCTTTAAACCACATCTCATCGTTCCATTCCCTACCTCCATCAAATAGGTCCCCGAGGAATATTATAGTATCAGGGTCAAGGTAATGCTGCATCACCCGATACGTCTTATGAAGATAATTGTCACTTAGCTTCTTAATGAAATAGTTAAGCCAATCAGGTCTATCAGGATAAGTGTTTTCATCTACCAATTGAGGATCCGCAAGCAATGCAACCCGGTGACTATCACCTCCATGCTTCCAGTGTTCCCAATACTTCCAATGACATTTCCTCATGGTATATTTCACGTGTGTTCTCTCAAAGAAATTCACTAGCATTATCCAAGATATAGTTAAACATCCCAACACATTGAGATCATGTTTCAGCAAAATATTCGATTTATCACCAGCGATCTTGCCCAATTGAGCCACAGACCCAAAGTTCAAAGGACTGGGCGTGCTTCGTTCACCGCCACCGTCGTTATACACCGGGAGCGACCCCGGGTGTTTCTCCTTCCCTCTATAAGACATAGTTGATACAAATGATCTGGCGCGCGATGGTATCGCTGCTAAATATATCTGCCACAGCTAGGGAAGACACAATGAGTCAGCCCAGAAAGTTAAGATCAAAAGGGCTGAAGAAGCCGGACTCGGCGTTGCTCTTCAATTTCGATTACGTAAATCCCTACCTCCATAAGAATCAGCCATTCAAAGTGGAGAATACTAAATCTCAACAGAATCTCTACCGTTATAGTGAAGAATCAGAATTACCCAAACGACATGAAACCCAAAGACCAGTCCAAGTCAAACAATACTCGAGCACAAATCACCAGTTTCGAAAAGTGAAGCTACGAGATGACCCGTTGGATGATTCTTTATATTTACCATTCCATAATAAAATGGTTAGACGAGAGAATGCTATGGTCAATCAAGATAAACTGAGATTGTTATCGGATCTTGAAACATTACAGACACAAAAGAAGCAACTTCTTGAGTATAATTGGGCAAGAGAACTACCTAAGATGACGAAAATTAATGACGTTAATGATGCTTCGGAGATGGCCACCAAGAGGCACTTAACGGTGATAGAAATCAATAAACGGTTACAAAAGTACCAAGACTGGAAGAAACGTCAAGGGGCCCTTAAAGACGAGATTAAATTCTGTGAACACTCAACCGTGACGTACGATCCTGAAGCCGAGTACGCAATGCCTACGAAACTATTAAAACAAAAGAGGCAAGAAGAAAGATTGAAGGAGTATGGTCCTCCTATCAAATTGAACCTACGTAATGGATATTACATTTATATGGATCCATTTTCTCCCCCTAAAGTAATCAAGGATGAGACTAGTACTTCAACTGCACTGAAACAATTGAATGAACCAAGGGGCCTGAAATCTTCAAAACCTAAGGCGGGTTATACGAGAAAGAGCCGTATATCCAACAATGGAACCCCAAGGAATCGTGCAACCGAACCTGGGGCTACAAGGAACCGTGTAACCAAACCGGAGACTACAAGGAATCGTGCAACTAAACCGGAGGCTACGAAGAATCGTATAACCAAACGTGAGACTACAAGAGCCAAAGGTGAGACCACAAAGAATGGTGTGGCTGAAGGCGAATCTAAGGTTTCTAAATCAACAAAACATCCAAGTCTGAATCTTCTAGGTGTAGCTACTATCCGTGACAGGCTCAAATTGGCCATGAAGAGAAACAAAATCAAAAAATAATCCCTTAGAGGATTTATATATTCTATATGTATTTAGTTAACATACTCATATTCATGCATTGCAAGACAATATCTTGTGGAAATCTCGTCACATTTATCTGTAGTGAAATCAGTAACAGCCACATCATTCATGTCTAAGTGAAATTTACTTGCGTTAATAATTTTGGGTGGATGTCTTAATTCGAAGTCTGCCTTGTCTTGTCTGTATGATGCGATCCGACTTGGGGTAATTCCATATTTCAGCACTAAGTAATTGCTAAATGAAAGCAAGGACATGATAGCAATAGCATGAATACAAGCTATCTTTCTTTCCTCGGACAGTTTATTGTATTCAAGTTCTTTCAACTGATCATATAAATCTAGTCCCTGCCGTGTTAAAGTTTTAGAAATAGCACTTGCCATGGCTACCACTTCGTCTAAAGTTAGAAATTCGATTCCGCTAGCATTAAGAACGGTATAAACAACGATATCTTTGTTAAAAATGGCTTTTTGTTCCAGAATTTCCACACTGGTATTCAATTTGAATACCTTGGATATAGACTGAATGAATTTCCTGGTAGAGGTAAACGTTTTCGAAACGATGGAATATACTTCAGGTAAAAAGAATCGCTCTTTAAAAAGGTTGGAGAAACTTTCATACCTGTATAAAACTGCCAATTTCAATGCTTCGATATAACTGGAATCCACCAAGCTCTCATGCTTATTGAATAACTGCATGTGTAACTCCATGGCGGTGTTACGGATATGTCTGTTTCCACTGGCCTGCAAGGCAATGATGGTTGGAATTACCGTCTTTGGGTTTTCAAAACCAAATTCGACGATCAGTTTCAAGAGATTTATTGGAATATAGGCAGAGGGACCATCATCAATAAAACAAAGCTTCAATACCTTTTCGATATACCTTTGGACTAAGGTAGCACAAATACCGTCATTGACATAGCCTTTTCCGGTCCCGTTAAAAGCTGCCACATCCAAAGCTTCGTTGGTAGATGATTTCTCTTCAATTCCATTCCTTCTGCGGGATTCCAGTTCTTCCTTGACCAAAAAGCTATGGATGTTATGTAATATCACAAGCTTTAGCTTCGCCGTCTTCGCTTCAGATTCTCTTGCGTTGTTGTTGGATTGGTCAGGTTCTGAGCTTTCAGTATTCGTCACAGAAGGGTCATCGTTCTCCTTGTCTTCACTCGCCTCTAACTCTCTGTCAAGAATATTCAATACGGTAGGGGCAACGTACAATTTAGGAGATGTGGAACAAACCCCTAAGAGATTCTTGATGGCTATGGATCTAATTTCGATTTCGATATTTACATCACAAAACGTAAGTAAGAATCGAGCCATCAAACTAGTTATCGATTCTTTAGGCTTCAAACCCAAAGAATTTTTCAAAAACAACTCCCGATTATCCTCCATATTACTCAAGGCACCAAAAGCTCCAACAAGATTCAAAAGTCTACGAAGTTTTGAGTCGGGTGTCAATTTTCTGTACTTTTGAAACTCTACGACATATGAGAGCAATTGTCTTAAAATGCTAACAACTGCATTTGCAAGAGTATGGGTATCTCTCTTGAGTCGGTACAATTCACTAATACAAGGGACGGCATAGCATAAATCGGAAATTTTGAGTTTACCTATTTGGTTTAGTAAATATGCGGCAGTTTCGCTTACAAATTCCGGGTTAATAACCTTGACATGTGGTAAAACGCTCTTCATTATTTGCAAAGTAAAGTGCCGAACTGGGCCATTTCCTGCAGATTCATCCATTAAGTAAGGCTGAAGGGAGGCAAAATGTTTTTGAGGAAATAATTCCCCATTAGACCCTACAAAAATGGAAACTAATCTCATAACAAGGGCCGTTTCCTGTGAGTCTTCCTTGTCAGTTGACACCATAACATGATCAATAAGTTTATCAATAAACTTCACCGAAAACACTTGAATTTTAGATCCCACGGAACTACGCAAACCTTCATTAAGGAACACTTCGAAGTGCTGGGCAGTTGAAGTTGATAGGTTTATAGCTGATGCTAACACGTTACCGTGAGACACAAAGTCAAATTGCTCCATAGGAGTATCATACGGTAAAATAAGTTCCACTAGATATCTGTGAGCCAAATCCACTAAATTGTCGTCTTCATCCTCTACTCTACGAAGAAGCTTAGACACAATGTGAGATCTTACTTCAGTACTGGAAACTTTCAAAAACATTTCTCTTGTAAGGTTAATCACTCTTTTTCTGACCTGGGTACTTTCATCAGATATACAGTTGGTAATGAGAATATAAAACTGATCGATGATCTCAGGACTAGACGTAACATAACTGCTTATCATATCAATCACGGAATCTCGTACCATTGGTGAACTGTCATTCAAAAGAGACGAAATCGAGTTATAGACTTCTGGGATTAGAAGTATCAGATGATGTTCATTTATCATTCCTGAAAGCGCCTTTATAGCCTTTGTTCTTGTCTTTATTCTAGATTTGTCTAAGCCTGTTACCAACAGATCGATCACAACACCAACTGTGTTATGTAATCTCTGTGCAAGATAGCTTTCATAGAAAAATGAAATATCCTCTGAACTTCTTAGGGATGGATTTTCTAAAGTCGTTACTTTACTCAAAACAGATTCTGTTAGCCCTAGTAACGCTGCCTCTACACTGTCTGATTTGGGGGATTCTAACCTTGAGGTAATCAGTCCGCTCCCTTTAGAGTATGTACCTAAAAAGCGTCTAATACACGAGCATAATATGTAACTTTCGGCACTGTGATATCTGACTGCCTGCTTTTTTTTAAAGTTCATTAGCATGGATTTAACATCTTCAAGATGCAAACAGGCCTCCCTTTCAGACAATGACTCTTTAAGTGCCACTCTTAAGTTCTCCCTCGTTTCAAGTTTCCATAAAAGTGCTCCAATTTTACCAGATATCCCTATGAACGTTGTTTCTACCTGCGGATAAAGATTTTCATTTTCGATACTGTTATGCAATCTAGAGACAAAGCTGGTAAGTACTTCCGGTACCACAGGGAAATCTGGCGCATTGAATGCACTTAAAACATCATCCACAAAAATTTCAATACCATTTTTATTTCCATCTTTTGCAGATTCACATATTCCCTTTACCACGATATCAATCATTTGTGCATTTTCCGCAAGCATTCGTGGGGCCCTCTCGGTAATAGCCATTAGGTGATTTTCATCCATGTTCTTCGTGTGATCTATGCCCCCCACCTCATTTAAGTTAATGTATTGAAGAAAGAAAAGAAGCATAAAGCTAGTCAAGTGAATTCGCTTCCCGTTACCTAATTGGTGGGTCCTAACGATGGTCTTGTTCGAATCCACCTGGTTCAACATATTTATGGTTTCATTCACTAATCCTTGTCGTTCGTCAGGGTAATTAACATATAGTGCGGTTAAAATTTTGGAAGCTGCAATAACAAGGCTGTATACCAGTCGAGCTTGGAGGCTCTTGGACATTACAAGCAAATTAACACAAGATACCGAAAGTTTTGAAATACACCGTTCAGGAACAAAGCAATTGTCAAGAAGTTCACAAAGACTTACATATAAATGAGGAACCCATTTCATCATTGGGGTAATTTTGAAGATATCCTCCTTTCTTAACAGTCCCTTTGATATGAAGTAAACCATTGCGGCTGAAGGGTCTAAGATGCAACTAATAACGTTAAACATACAATCATCCGACATTAGTAGTCTGTTAAATTTTTGACTTTTCAAACAAAGTAGGGCGATTCTCGAGCTCTTAAACATGCTTAGCGTCAGAGTGATCCAACCAACCGTGAATTCAAAACCACTGCTAGTCTCCTCAATCTTGGCACGAGCCTGGTACACATCCATAAATTTTTTGGCCTCCAATATAATTGATTTGGCTCGTTCAAAGTCAAGGAGCCTTGAGGATATGGGAGAGTAACAGACCTTAAGAAGCGGCGCTTCAATTTCTAGGAAAACATCAAAACGTGAATCATCAAACAATGGACCATTGAAACCGCTGCTTGGTATTGGAGGTTCATCAAAATACCGCTTAAATGCACTATCGAAATCTTCAAGGGTGGTGGTGTCATTTTGCAGAACCTTGGGTCTTTTATTCAAAGTCGTATCGTTAAGGTCCAGTGGACGTTTATTGTTAGTTGTTCGGGAGGTTCTGATACCTGTACTAGGTAGTTGATTTGATTTTATAGAAGCATCAGCTGGGTTCTCGCGAGAATTGGAGCTTTCAGTATTATTATCATTATGATCGTGTTTATCATTATCGTCATTAGTCTTATCATTATTATTATTAGTATTATTAGTATTATTATCTTTATTTCCGTTTGATGCGGCGTTATCTATGTCTTTAGAACCACGGGGTAGTGTGACAGAAGGATTTTCTTGAAAGGGTTCATTTGTTACATCAGATCCTGTTGCAGCTGCTGGGGAAGTTGTCGCTGGGGAAGTTGTCGCTGGGGAAGTTGTCGCTGGGGAAGTTGTTGCTGCAGATGCTGATGCCGATGCTGATGCTGATGCTGATGCTGATGCTGATGCTGATGCTGATGCTGATGCTGATGCTGATGCTGATGCTGATGCTGATGCTGATGCTGATGCTGATGCTGATGCTGATGCTGATGCTGATGCTGATGCTGATGCTGACGCTGCTGTCGTTGCTTCTATCGTTGCTGCTGATACTGGCGCTGATACTGGCGCTGATACTGCTCCTGGTTCCATTCCTTCTCTTCGTGCGTTGGAACTTGTATGTGTGTGTAACGTGCTTTCAGCCTGTAATTGTCCTGGAAGCGTTCCTTCTTCTCGATCGTCGTCTTCATTGTACGCGTATGTATCCTCAAACATCTGCTCTTCCTTCTCTAATGAATCTCCATGCACATCTTCCAACTCATCTCCAAATTCTGCAACCGCATCAGACGTAGCCCTTTTTTTCCTCCCACCGATAATCTTGGGTTTCTGTTTTGCTAATAAAAACCTTAAATTCCCAGGTATTTGGAGCGGCGGTAGTGAGTTCCCTTCCTCAATTACCTCATTTTCACCTGGCACTTTAAATTGGATCTCATTTAATTCGGGATCCTCAAACTCATCAATGGCTCTAATAACTTCAGCGTTCAATTCCCTGGACTTACTAAGCTTGGTTAACCTTTTATAGGCATCGCTGCCAAAAAGTTTGGCAATATCATCATCACCATCAGTTTCAAAGCTAATCCCACTGGGTTGGATTGCCCAAATCACATCTTGAAAAGGCACCAAATCATCCAACGGACGGTGAATTAGATCTTGCATAATGGACAATTTTAAGTCGGGCCTGGGGTCGCCTGTGGTGGCGTTCTCCCGGCTCTCCATTTTTCACTCGGTGCAGTTGGAATTTGAAGATAAAAGTGCTTCAAGGCTTTATACGCTGTGTGTAAATGTGTGTGCAAATGTGTGTAGCTGTCTGTGTAAATGTGCGCGCTATAGTGCTACATAGTTAAGCCCTCAGTGCTAACACCCTCTCTTGTTACAGAGACTCGTATATAAACCTTAGAATTAGTAAATTATTCATACGTAATTATATATGCTATTTGGTGGGTTGGATGTGGTGTTTAGTGAGCAAGTGTAGTCAGTTGAACTGTGAGTCTAGCTTAGTTTCGGGACTGAGTGTAACCGAATATCATTAGGGTTATACTCGTCTGTTACCCTGAAAAAAGCATTACCTCTGGCTCTACCAATCCAATTGATGTATAGATTTGTTGCAATCGATTTATAGTTGAACACATTAACAAAATCCTTGTCTGGTCGAACGTTATTAAGATACTCCCTGGTAGTTAAATTTTGACTGGTAAGGCATATGTGCAATATTAACAACAGTAATGGGTAAACAAGCATTGTACATCCAAAAATCCCCAAGAAGAAACTAGCAGGGTACTTGGTAATAGATTTTTTAAAGGTGGTGATTTCAGACGATGACACAATCCTATAGTGATATATTTGTACAAAGGAGACGATGATTTCCATTACACATATAACCACGGCTGTTAAGAGAAACCAAAGGAAATATTTATAGTTTCGTAGTCCCACACAATTATTTAAGTAGATGCAGTGATGATCGTGGTTGACAACACATACATTGCAGGTTCCACAATGACTAGTTCTGGGAGGTCTCCAAACATGGCATGTAGGGCAATATTTCACTGTAACTCCACGATGCAATTGTTCATAGTACGGGAGTGTAATACTATTGTAATACTCAGCAGGAACAATTTGATCATTTTGATTCGATCGTAAATCAAACGGTAAATGGATATTTCTAGGAAGCACTCCTGGGTCTGAATATCCTGCCTTAATGTACATTGAACTCATCAATACCCATATATATGAATATATGATAGTCAAAGCAGCGCTAATATTATTCCACACCCATTTCGCCTGGTACGTCCAAAAGAGTACTCCCGTCACTACTATTATAACACCTATACAAGCACTAATGGGCCGTTGTTTGGCAACCCTTAGACGTCCTCCAAACAAGTATATGTAATTTAATTCTTCTTGAGGTTGCACTTGATAGTTCTTATAGGTTTTGTGGTTATCTATAGTAATGAAGTTCGGGTCGGCTACCACCCAGTTTGTGATGAACCAAACAAACCAACTTTGGGTCTTAGAATTTTCTAGATTTTGTTCTTTGTGTGCATCTTCTAGCCTTGGGGTCTTTGTGTTGTTTGTGTCATTTGTGGTATCTCCACTGTTCATAGCACACTGAATTGAAGATGCGAAATTCGCAACTACAATATCACGAAGATATCTACACTCTTGTTGAAAATGTTTAGAGGCTTTAGGATAGGGCGATGTGGAGGTATATATGGAACTGGAAGTGTATTTGGACTGACTTCACCCTTGACACACAAAGGTATTCCAAAATCTCATGCCTTTTTCAAGACTACAAATTGGGTTGGTACGAGATCATTAAATCTTACGGCTAACCAGCGCCTGGCTATTAGAGGGTGGGGAACCATCATTAATATTCTAGGAGGGGCGTATATCGGAGGGGTTATTGTTTGCTTAGGGCTGTTGTATTTGATTTATAATGATGCTAATGAAAGGCAGCACATTCCATTTGAGTTGAAATTCCAAGACCAAATCACTGCCGTCAAGGCTATTAGTAAAGATGATGTCTTAAGCAGTCCCAAATATGCTGTAAAACATTACAGACGATTATTGATTAACTTGGCCAAGCAGGAGATCCCCGATTTACAATTTGATGAAGAAAATCCGGAAAACAAGTATCGAGTACCGTTGTTATCTTCAGACAAACTAATATATGGCAAATCTACAGCATTTTCCAACTTTTATATTGATATTGTGTCCCGATATGCCAAGGCGTTGTTGGCCAAAGGTCAGTTGGATATTTCGAAGGAAACTTTAATGAAATTGGTCAATGATGATGATATTTTCTATAGATTGGGTGATGCGGAACGTTTATCACAGTGTGGAAGATTACTATCTAAGATTACTCCTACGTTACAAGAGGGGGAGACCTTGTTAAAACGGTGTATTGACATGATTGAAAAGACGTACTCTTCCATCACATTGGACCAGGAGTATCGATTGAAGCCTAAATCTAGAATCACTGATGAGTTAATGAATTGTTTGAATGATTTAGCTTTCAACTACGGAAAACAATCCAAGCAGTGTGATTCCCAAAAAAATTTAGACAAAGCTATGAACATCTATCTATCCAACCTCAAGTTTCTTCAAGAGCTAGATAAAAATCTTGAAAGTGGAGCCATTTCACAGAGTAATTATCCATTATTCAATTGCCAGCAGGACAATTTGACTATGAGAATCAACGAAATTCGAGGTCACTTGAGTGAAATAGTCTGGTCTAAAGGCTATAAGAAAAACGCTATTTCATGGGGAGAAGAAATCGTGGATGACATTTATTATCAAAGATCCACCTCCAAGAGGGCCAATGAAATCTTGTACAATGTATTGGAAAATTTGATCTTTATGTATAAAGATATTGGTAATTCCAAGAGTATGAATCGGTGTTTGCAACTTCAACAAGAATTAACATTGTACGATATGAAAGAGATATCATGGTATGACAACTTCATTAATAGGTTTTGTAAAATCATTTATCATAAGGGGCCCTTGGGAATCCTTGAGAAGGGAATCTTGGAGCGCTTTGGTCCTTCTAAAAGATTACTTGAAATAGAGGAGTTTGAAGATGAAGATCAAGAGTAGAAAAGAATATGAAGAGAAAGTGAAGGGAGTGTGTAGCCTAGCTAATGTCCAAAGCTGTGTAAATAGAGAGTATAGGCTACTAACAACACATATTCAAGTTGATAAAGGTAGGGATATAGCTAAGCTGTCATAGAAACTGCTATAGTTAATTCGCATAGTTAATTCGCATAGTTAACCTCGCATAGCTCTCACCTCTCACTCCACGCAAATTGACCAATTAAATCCCGTCCATCTAGTATTATGCGCGGTCCCCCGGCTTTTAAATATTTATCCTATCATCTACTATCTTTATAAATCATGATGCTTGCCTCTACTTCAAGAATCGGTTTAGGGTTAAGACAACCCATGTTCCAATCCATTTACAGACCTACCATGGTTCGTGGGATTAAAACTATTCCGCAACCTCCCGGGTTTATTGTAGGAACTGTTAATGACGCTTATGTTCCTCCAAAACCTCATAAAACTCATGGTTCAGTTCACTGGACTTCAGAAAGAGCAGTTGCTATTGCTATGGTACCATTTGTGGCAGCTCCATTTGTCACTGGTGCTACCACCGGAATCGACTCCATAATGTCTGGATTATTGTTATACCACTGTTATACTGGATTCCAATCATGTATTATTGATTATATTCCTAAGAGAGTTTATGGAAGTTATCACCATGCTGCCATGTATTTATTGACTTTTGGTACCGGGGTTGCTGCCTACGGGGTTTACGAAATAGAAAACAAAGAAGGTGGTATCGCCAACATCATTTCCAAATTATGGAAGGCTTAATCTGTTATTTATTCATTGGTCATTTTTAGGTATATATGGAAGTATATATTAATTAACATATTTTAGTACTTATTTTAACCTTGGTTATCGGAGGTTTTCCTCTTTCGAGGTCTGTTGTTGTCGTTATCATCATCGTCATCATCATTATTGTTGTTAAGGATATCATTAACATCGACGTCAAGATCTTGGTTTTCGACCTCATTGCTCTCGTCAGGATAACTGTCGGGTATCTTGGCTATGTTGTTATTTAACCACTGTTCAAGTTCCTGTTTGCAGTCGTCCATAGATCTTATGTCTTCAGAAGTTAATACTCGTAGGCTGTATAATTGAGAATCAAACACATCCCGGAATTGAAGCATCTCTTTGACTTGTATGGTTTGATTTCGTTGGTCGATTTTCACGCTTACCGAATCTTGGTTCATCTGTAGGAGTAAATACTCTATCAATTGTTGACAACTATAAGTTTCACCTAATTGATCAATACTATCTCGTATGTTTACGCTCTCGCTAATTTGTTGCATCTTCAACTCTCCGCCATCAAACTCACTTAATATATCCCAGATACTAAGTCTAATGAGGTTTGTAAGCTGTTGATTATTCAAAGTAATATATCTGTCGTTATATTTCTGATAATGTCCCACATTACCAAAGGCGAAGAGTTCAAGGGTATTGAGATATTGATGGATTTCTTCGTCAGAATCCCCGTCTTTACCAAAGCTTTGGACCGTATCAATCAATATATGGAAGTAGTTGAGCCGTGTCTCATCTATTAAATAGTTTTCTATGTAATCTATCATGATATCGAATAACTATAGTTCTAAGTGGTTATCTCTGGATACAAGTTCGCGATTAAATTGTCAAAGAGACGTAATACGAGCAATTGGTTAAACGGGTTCTCGTCTTCGTTATTGGGGAATTTTTGAAACGTAGACAACGTAGACTCAATGCTGAGGAGAATATCTTCGTCACTTTCATGGGCGTACTTGATATACGGCAAAATTTGAAAAGGTAAACTTTTATGAGTGATAATCTCGAATATTTCCCTTGAAATGAACTTTATATCGTAGACCTCTAACTCTGTCTCTGGAGCTGGCGAATGTGTAGCAGACTGGAAAGGGGATTGTATGGGTGTTGATGCTGGTGTTGGTGCTGGTGCCGAGGAAGACTTGAATATGCTGATTCTTAGGTCATTCAAGATCCTTGACATGGAATCATCACTCATAATACTAGACTGAACAAGGCTCCTGAATAGATTCTTCTTGACAATTTCGTTGACTTTGTTTGAGATCATGACGTTGCTCTTGACTACAGAAGTCAAGGTCTTTATGATAGTACTTATTAAAGGTTTTCGGTCGGACATTCCACTCAAAGTATCTAGTAGCACAAAGATATTATTATCAAAAATATTGTGAGTATTTGCGTTCAGACTGGTTTCATTAATATCATCATTGTTATTAGTGACTTTGTGGTTTGAATAGATCATAAGATAACTGAGGTCTTTATATGAAAGCGTAAACAATTTTTTAATCCGATCTTTTATAGATACTGTGGGGCTCGAAGTGTTAGAAACGAGTCTGGTGTTTAGTTTAGCCTTGATAGTCTTGACCACTTTACTGATTGTAGATAGTATAAAGTCAGGAGAGGCCAATTTGGTGACGATTTTATCAACCACTAAATCTGCCACTACGACATTAACAAAATCGAACCCAATTTTAGTGCTTAACGGATTATTAGATTCATTCTCAAATACCGTCTGTAACATGTTTTTGACCATAATTCGAAAATACATTTGTTTAGATTCAACAGACTCAAATGCTATATGTTTCGACTTTAAATACTCGTTGACGACAACCGTTTCTGGTTTATCGCTATCAATAAGAACGTTATCTGATTTATAAGGAGCTTGTTCAATGATTTTGAAAGTTTTATGGCCCACCAATTCACCTAAATGATCGTTGATAATATCGCTGAACTCGTGGATTCTGATCAACAGGTTATCCTGGTTCAATATCATAGTTAATCGACTCACAAATCCCTTAACGAAATCACATAGCACTTGATAGATATTAGTTATAAACTCCAAATTATCGGTGTTGAGCTTAGTCAAGTACCAGCTGGTAACATAATTGACCATTATACTAGCCAAGAACAAATGCAATTCAAAGTTCAACTTAGGGTAAGGAATATTGGTGGTTTCATTAGAATGGGGAATCAATAATGGGAGATGATTTTGGAGGGTTTTAATGGTTTGAGAGTTGTCCATGGTCAAAGGGATCATATTCTGGTTTCTCTTGGATATAAATAGCTTGCACAAGAGCTTAAATTCGTCTGTATCCACCAACGGATTGAGCATCATCACATCTTTAAGCTTCTTCCCGCTTAACGGAATCTTCTTGACGGGTTTCTCCTTATCTATTATGCTATAAAATTTGGTGGACGTAGAAGTAGTTGGAGAAGCTTTGGACGACGCTTGTGTGCCACGGTACTGAAGGTCGGTTCCATTGTGGTTAGTTAACTCCTGGAACGGCTTCTTCTTTAATTCACTCATACTAATCTTCTAGTTACTGTTTAAGCTGCCACACCTTATTATGATTATTTGAGTGGAGTCGTGTGCGAGGTTAGCGAAAATACTGCAAAAAATATGGGGATGCAATAGACAAGATATATGGGACTTGGGCTGGTGGAAAAAAAGTGCTCTGGTACCTCGGGAGGCCCTGAAACTGGTCAAGCGACTCCCCTAATGTCTTGTTTCATCGTTTTTTTTTCTATTGGTTTTTGTTGCTAATGCCGTCAAGCTTATTCATGTCTTAACTATGCGAGATGGCCGCACAAATTTCGAATCTAATCAATTCTTCAAATCTTCAAATCATGATTTCTCCAGGTTGCACAAGATTTGCAAAAATACCACGGGTCCTATATAGCTTTAGAAGTAATAGCACGTGTTCTAAATTCACTCCTTTAATAGAAAACTATAAAACTTTAAGACATGTGCACTTTGATGGGACAACTCCTTTCAAAGAAGGTGAGCGTATTCAAATGGCCATATTAGATGCAAACTTAGCTTTCAAACAAATCGAGTCCAAGATCAAGAAAAATCAACTGGACTTGGAGAAACAAGGGTTCACAGTATCGGATTATGAAAAGGAATTATTGGATAAGATTCTAACCATGAAACCAAATCCTACATTGCTAACATTTCAATTCAATAACGTCTATACTGGCGGAAAGAAATTGAAAAAGGACCCTAATATGAATTCTCTAATTGAATCAATGGAGGGCCTTGGTTGTGAATACCATCAACTAGAGAGGGGCGGTGACATTACGTGGCATGGTGAAGGACATTTAGTAGCGTATTTAATCTTGGATTTAAAAAAGTTTCAAAATTTAACGGTTAGATGTTTTGTGGATTCTGTATTGTTAAAATCTTTACAAGATCTATTATACAAGAATTATAAACTTACCAGTTATTTAAACGAGAATCCCGGTGTGTGGATGGAACCTAACAATTTGAAAATTGCATCTGTTGGGACTAATATATCAAGAGGTGTTACTACCTACGGTATCGGCTTAAATGTTAACCCCGACTTAAAATTTTTAAACCAATTCACCATGTGTGGATTACCAGAAGCCCAGCCTACTTCCATAGCAAATTTAGTTTCAGAAGATTTGGATTTGAAAGATATAGCATATAAATATTCCAAAGAGATTGCTAAGAACTTGAATATGGAAACGGTGGAGCATTTGAACGGAGATGAATTAGAACAAGTTACCCGTCAAAACACCAATTGATACACCTGTAAATATATTACACCAACATACAACTAATATACACACATAATCTAATTATGTAATTATTCATCATCTGGAGGTAATGAAGGAGATAATCCCATACTTAATCGATCTCTATTACCTTGTAATTTAGCTCGGGATAAACTATACTTCAACCGGTTCTTTTTATTTTGCAATAGCCGCAAACGATGGATTTTCTCTTCACTAAAAGTTCCCGAGCTGATTCGTTTATTGATTAACCCGTGATCATTTGATTTGACCGATTCTAATCGAACCTTCTGTAAGGCAATCTTATTGTTCAACAGAATCTTTTTTCTATTTAGTTTAGTGACCTCGGTTTCGATTTTGGCCCTTAGCACCCCGATTTGTGGTTGCAAGTCGTCTTGTAAAGTTTTGGTGGCATGATCTAAATCCAGTTGGGGGACAAGTCCAAACACCTTCTTGGTTGTTAATATAGCTTCTAAGCGAGGAACATTTTTGGTGGTCTCGTCAATTATTGTTAACGAATTATTCAAGAGGCCTATGGAAGACTGTAACGACCCAACGCAGTTCTCTAGAATGTCGTTACAGCTACTCATCGGCGATGTTTATATTTGCTGTTATATAAGAGTATGATTGTTTTTAGTGTTTTGGCAGTGCGCGCGACTATAGTTTGTGAAAACGATACCTCAAACCTCATTACATTATAATGGAAACATGAATCAAACGGATATTCCTATACATTTGGATCTTTCCAACCTAGATCATCCAGGGAACCAAAGAAATCCTGCTGCGGGTAACGGAATTGACCGGAGACCGTTAAATGAATCGCATCTTCAAGTAAAGTTTGACGAGTCTTTAGGTGAGTCTGCTCCCCATGATAATGCCGACACAAAAGAGGATGGAAACAGAAATAATAGGCGAAGGTCTAATTCTCGAAGTCAGGTAGTAGCAACTCCTAATGTTTCCAGCTTCAACATGTCCAAGTCTAATGGATCCATGAAGAATACAGAAAGCGATGTTCCAGGTATCAATAATGAATCAAGGGGTGCGATTGAAGATCCCAAGAAACGGAAACAGGTGCAATATTTTGTGACTCTATCATCCTTAAATGAGACATTTGCCCAGAAGCACTTGTCTGTTCCTTATTATCCTGACACCAGGAAACTAGGGAGACCTACAGGTGCTAAAATCAAGCCTGATGTGACAAATGGTTTTTTTGATTCTAGAGTCTTAAGTAGGAACCATGCGGCTATGTTTGTGGATGCCAATAATGGGAAATTGATGTTGAAGGATTTGGGTTCTTCTAATGGGACTTTTGTTAATGATAAAAAGTTAGACAATGGGCCGGTAGAAATCAAAGTTGGAGATAATATCTGTTTTGGGTTCAATATACAAGTGGGAATCAATCATAAACAGATTAATGCCAAGGTGGAAAATATAAATATTATCAATGATGTGCTGAGACCCAATGACAATTCTGGGCTCCATTTGAATAACGATTCTGCTGAATTTAAACATTATCAATATATTCAAGACTTGTACAATAAAGTTAAAAATCCCTCCCCTGTTCATCCTGACAAAAAGAAGGTTGATAAGAGTTTTGAAAGTGCATTATTCAGCGATGTCAATCCTGATATTGAAGAAAATCTACTAGGATTGTATACTAAAGCCAATAACGGGATATTTAAAAACTCAGGTACTACTTCCACATCTAAATTGGAATCATCCATAAATATTTTGGTAAATTGTCTTACTAAAATCAAACAACAGAACAATTCTTTAAATTCGTTAGAGGAATTTTTAGAATCTTATAAATCGAAACTAAATGATTTGAATGATTCTTATTTGAAACATCAATATGATACTAAATTGTCCGAGACTATGGAATTGATTGAAAAGGAAAAATCATCGCAGCAGAAATTGAAAAGTGATTTGAAAGCTTTCAAAGAAGAAAGCTACAAAAAGACCAAAAAATTGGAAGAAAAAATCTTCAAGTTAAAAGATGACAAACAGTCTCTAAACAAGCAGATATCCGATTTAAATAACAGCTTAAAAGAGAAAGACGAGAGATTACTGAAACTTGAGGACAAAACCGAGATTAAAGAAAAGACGAAAGACATAAATGAAGATCCTGCCAGTCGACCTATAAATCAGGTTGTGGCTCAAAATAGTAAATTGTCCCTTGGTGAGTTGGAGGATTCCAACTTGAATTCCAATATCATAAAGAATGGCGACAATGGTTCTGTTGAAGTTAGTGAATTGCTGGATTCCAATTCCAATGGTAGTTCTAATTCAGACTCCAATTTCAATTCCGATTCTAGCTTCAATCCAAACTCTACATCAAAGGCTATTGCTGATACTTTCTCAAAGCTAAATACAACACCTGTGACGGATTCTAGTTCCATGGATACCAACGAAAATCCACGGGAGCCAGAGGGAGATAACAACAACGGTGATCAGAACATTAGAGATCGTGGTAATAGTAGAGGCTCTGATTCTCAAGGTAATGGAGGCGGGGACCGTGATAACAACAACAACAATAATAATAATAATAATAATAATCATGATGACGATGATCCCAGTTTACCGTTTGTTAAGGTGCCTTCTACTGTTGCAGATGATGAAGTCGAACAATACGACGCCGATAATGACTTAAGATACAATAACGGAGTAGTGGCCGTGGGGATTGCCTGTATCATAGTGGGAATTGTAATTCATAAATTCACCTAATCTTCACTTCGTTCTTATATATTTGCATTTCTAATAAATATTATGGTTATCTTCGGGCTATAGTGAAGCAGAAACTCTCGATTCTCCGACGCCATACAACGGTTATAGCGAAGCAGAAACACTCGATTCTACCGATGGTATACAACGATTATACGATGTAAGCGATATTTCGGACTTCGCTCTTTAACAGCGACGCGGAGATGAGAAGAAAAAATCACCAGACAATAAGCCAAATCCACAAAGAACAGCTCTTAAATGTGGTTATTGGCGGCCACCCAGAGAGGATTAAGTCGCCATGGAAGCATACGTAGGTGTATAAATACCCAAAGAACTCTTATGACTCCATTGACTATTTTAGGAGGGTTAATGTTTAGCGAAGATAATCGGTTAGCTAACAAAATGGCAGCAGGTAAATTGCATTATAAAGATTCTAATGAAGTATTTAATAAAACCAAAAAGTTGAAGTTTACAAGACCAGAGCCTAACTACCCCGGTCATGTTCCCTTATATAACTATGAGAAACTTTTAATGTTTCTTGGTTCTAGTATTGGGTCATATTTGCATCCTGAGAGGAACGAATTTATTGTAGGATTAGGAGAATCTACAGCTATTCCTTATGTGTTAAAGAAATTACAACGGACAATGTTGGAAGATCCAGTAGGAAGACAAATTTTACGAGAGAGACCACGAATGACCTCTAAGTCTTTAGATTTACAATATTTAAGACTGTTGCCGGAAACCTCAATTGGTCACAACTACGTTAAATGGTTAGACCGTGAAGGTGTAAGTCCTGATGATCGAGTGCCAGTAAGATATATAGATGATCCTGAATTGGCATACATTTTTCAACGGTATAGAGAATGTCATGATTTTTATCACTCTATTACCGGTTTACCTATAATTATTGAAGGAGAGATTGCTGTGAAGGTATTTGAGTTTATGAACATTGGCATTCCTATGAGTGGGTTGGGTGCTTTATTTGCTCCCCTAAGATTAAAACCTAGTCAAAAGGAGAGATTATATAACATCTATTATCCTTGGGCTGTTAGAAGTGGCGTAAACTCTAAGCCCTTGATCAACGTTTACTGGGAAAAGATCCTAACAAAGGATGTTAATGAGCTTCGGGACGAAATGAACATTGAACAACCTCCTGACTTAAGATCTCTCCGAAAAGAGTACTATCAAAAATTAAAACAGAAGAAATTGGTCGCTTGACCTTGTACATAGACACCTTATATAAATAATGCTCACTAATTTTTGGTTGCAACCACCGCCGTCTCTTTGCATGCTAAGCCGCATCTCCAGCAACATTAACGAAATTTCAGGTAAATAAATATACTAGTTGTCTTTTCTCCCAAAGTTAACATGTCACAATTGTTGTACAAGTACTTCTTACAAAAGGTATGTAGCTAGAATGTGAATAACCAATGGGGGCGACGTCCCGTTTTTTATCTGTTTTTTCTTTTTTTTTTATTCTTTTTGGGCCTTTAACTAACATCGTTTAGACTAATTTAGATTCGCTAATTAAGGTGGGTCCTAAAGAGGATCCTTACTTTGAACAAATTCCTGAAGAGGAATTGCACTTCTATCAAAGAAAAGGAGCTAAGAGAAAGAGAAAGTTACCAGGATTTATTCCAGAGAAAGATTTAAAAATCTTGAATTCCGTCAAACGTAAAGCCTATAGATTGGATTTGCAATTAAGTGTTTGTGGATTCCGTATAGGATGGGCAGGGGTTATTGGATTAATTCCTTGGCTTGGAGATGTTATAGCGGCGTTACTTGCGTTACAATTGGTTAGTACGGCTGAGCGTATTGATGGGGGGTTACCACCAGCAATTAAGGCTAAAATGAAGGCTAACATCATTTGGGATTTCACTATTGGATTAATTCCTTTGGTAGGGGACTTCATGAATATTTTGTATAAATGCAATTCCCGGAACTTTATATTGTTGGAGAAACATCTAGTAGAAAAGTATAGTTCTCTTCAGACTACCAATCCTGTGTCGGCCACACCTCATGGAAAGCCTGGAAAGTCTGAAACAAAAGTTGGGGATCCTGGACCGAATGGAAACTCAGCGAAAAGAGAATTAAGCATGACTGAAACTGGACAACAAGAATCAGGAATCATTCTGTCCCCACCTCCAAAAGCAGAGCATATAGTATAAGTATTCAATGAACAATTTGTATTACACAAACCCGGGACTCCAAACATATTATTACCAATTATGCTACGATCTTATTACAACAATAGTTATTTCATTTCGTAAATCGTATCCATTACTTTATCTAATTACAAGTTCAGAAATTCTGTCTCTAGCTTCAGAATTCTAGTGCTAAAGTCTCCTACAAACAATCTCAACTGATCCACCTTCATAAACTCTAACTCTATATCGTTACATTTATTCAACAAATCATCAATACTTTGAAGTTGTTCTGTCAATTGCAATTGCTCTCCCAAGTACTCTTCGGTAACGAACCTTTCCTTAGTGCTTACTGCTTCGTATGTGTCTTGAGATAGTCCTGATATGTAATCGTTTATTTTATAGATAAGATAATCGTATTGTAGAGCCAATTGCTTGAGCCCTAATGGATCTTCCTCGTCTTCCATGCTTGCGTGTATTTCATCTAAACAAATGAATCTATTCACAGTTTAGTGAGATCTTATCTTCTCGGGTTTTGCATTTTCTCGTTGCTCGCCAACACAATTTCCAACACTCCTTATTACTTGTCCAGCAATGTCTTCGAGCTCAGGGTCTTATTCCCTTTCGAAAATCAACCCCAAGTTGTTAAGACGGATATGTATGTGTTCATGAGGCTTTGAAGCACTTCCACGGAACGGATCAATTGTTTTGCTACTTTGATCTATTGGTCTATATCTATTGGTATATTAGTGTATCTTTGGCCGTGTATGTGGTCACGACTATACCAAAGTGGAAGGGATACGGACTTTTTACTAACAATTGTTTAGATCGTGCTTGTAGACCAACATTGGATGAACCCAATTTGGCATTGAACCTAGAAATTTGTGATTTTGTCAATGCCAAACAAGGATCAGTTCCAAGGGAAGCGGCCATTACTGTGGCCAAATTGATTAGTCAAAGAGATCCTCAAACTAGTGAATTGGCCTTGGCTTTATTAGACAATTTAGTTAAAAATTGTGGATATCCATTTCATTTGCAAATCTCTCGGAAGGAATTCTTGAATGAATTGGTTAAACGATTCCCTGAAAGACCGCCTTTGAGGTATACTAGAGTTCAAAGATTAATTTTAGCTCAGATTGAAGAATGGTATCAAACTATTTGCAAGACTTCAAAGTTCAAAGAAGATTTTGCCTATATTAAAGATATGCACCGATTATTAACTAGAAAAGGCTACATATTTCCTGAAGTTAAGGTTGAGGATGCAGCAGTTTTAAATCCTTCTGACACTTTGAAATCCTTTGAAGAATTGAGGAAAGAAGAAGAATTGGTTAATAGTGCTAAATTACAGGAATTGGTTAGAAGAGGTAGACCCCAAGATTTACAAGAAGCTAACAAATTGATGAAAATTATGGCTGGCTTTAAAGAAAGTAATAAAACTGAAGAAAACAAGCAGCAGATATTAGACGATATTGCTAGATTGAAAAGAAAAGCAGAAATTTTGGACGAAATGTTATCTAGCATACAGAATTCTGGTAATAAGATCGATGACTCAAACGAAGCAGTTCACGAATTATACGGTTCGGTTAAGAGTAATCAACCAATCATCAACAAAATTATTGAAGAAGAAGGTGAAGATGAAGAAAAGGTGAATCAATTGTTGGGTCTTAATGATAATATCAATTCTTTGATCAATAAATTCCAATTATTGAAAGGGGGTAACATTGAAGAAGCTTCCAAGATCAACCCTGCCTTAAATCAAGAATTGAATTTGATTGATTTTGATGACGATGAACCTATCAGCAATGATGCCACTGGTAAGGATTCTCAAGGCTATAATGATTTATTAAGTGATTTATCCAACTTATCATTTGGAGGTAATACTGCTGGTGGTGAAACTAATGGTAAGAGAAGTAATGATGATATTTTAAACTTATTTGGGTCTGGTGGTTCTATTGCTTTAGGTAATTCTACCACTCCTCAGCCTCAATCCCAACCAATTCAGCATCCAATACCTCAAACTCTGAATGCTAACAATTTAGATTTATTAGGAGATTTGAACTCTCCATCTCCACAATTACAATCTAATACTCAGACCCAATCGCAAGGGAATGGGTTGGATCCTTTTGGTCTTAACTTCCCAAGTAGTACCCCAAGCCAAGTCCAAAATGCTAGCCAGACAAAATTACTTAATCAATCCGATATTTTGAAAGTGGAAGCAGAGATACATAGTAGCGGTAACCCCTTTAAGGGTAAATTTGTCTTCAGCAATGCTTCACCTAGTACTTTAACCAATTTCAAGTTTATGGTTGCTGCTCCAAAGAATTGCAAATTGGATTTAAGTCCTCAAACTGGGGATGTATTGTACGGATTCTCTAACCATGGAGTTGGGCAAAAATTTTCCATTCAAAACGACTCAAACAAGTCTTTAAAGGTCAAGTGGAAAGTGGAATATACCGTCAACAATCAAACTAAAGAAGAAACTGGTGTTAGTAATTTGACTGAATAGAGAGTAAACAGTACACAATATTATATAACTTTTTTTGTAACTCTTCCACTTCTCTCATTTTAGATTGTAACAAAAAATACAAATTGCAAGGCGACGTAAAACAAACCTGTTATATATTAAGATTACCTACTTTAATATATAAATAAAATCACAAAAACACCGCTTCCCAAGAATATTACCCATCTCATCCAACTTTTAGTTTATTCTGGCTTGACCAAGGTGTCATCAATAATAAAGATAAACCCATTTTCCACTTGTTTGACCATTTCTACGGGGATGATATGCCCATCAACTGACAACTTAAATTGCTCATAATCGTCTTGAAGGATTTCAATGACTTTACCACTTAATAATTTCACAGAGATGGTATTCTTCTCTTGGTTGACTTTTAAATCGTTGAAGTCCAAAGTAAGGTGGCTAGCGATGAAATAATTCAAATTAGAATCGATAATTTCATCTTCATTGGCGTTTTGATTTTCCAAAGATTTAGGAAATTCCCAAGGCTTCAACCCATTCAATTTGTTAATAATGGAATTATCAGTTGGAGCTATGATCAACATAGACTCGTCAATAGACTCAGTCTTATGGTTAATCTCTTTATTGTCTCTGATGTATCCTGCAAAAATAGAAATGGACTTAAATTGAGGCAAAATACTTTGTAATAAGTTCTTATTATCAGTTTCCATAACTACTTGTTCCCTCTTCTTTTTGGTACTATGTTGTTCTTCTTCCACAGCATTCTTGAAACCCGCGAAGTCCATCACGTTCTTTGCGTCTCTCTTTGTTGAAGGTTTGGACTTTTTAAAGTCGAACACATTCTTTCCGTCCCTTTTTGTGGAAGGATGGAACTTCTTGAAGTCGAGTATATTCTTAGCGTCAGCATCAGCATCCCGTTTTTGGGCTGCCTGTTCTTCCTTGAGCCCTTCACTAAACTTTGAAGGATCGAAGATATTCTTAGCAACCGCACCAGCGGCTAAAGATAACATCAAAATTGCACCCACTTTCATTTTGTTGTGTTTAATATACGAACTTTGCTTTGGATTATGATCATTTGAGTTTTTTTTTGAGTGCGCATGAGGGTGAGTAACCTGTAAACACTTAACTTGTAAAAATGCGTGGTTAAACACCCTTCCCCCACGTATAATTGGTTTTGAATACCGATACGAACAGAAGCGAATACTATACGAGGACAAATCACAAGAGATACTACAGGCATGATAAGAATAATACAAACGTTTATTAACCAGGATCAACAATTTTAAATATAACAAATAAAGAAACCTTAGCTTCTTTTGCTTTTTAACAAATAATCAAAATGATATCCGTTTTAGTGGTACAACAAAAGAACAAAAAAGAGCTGAATTATAAAAGCACACACATTAAAATATTAATTATAAGCAGCTAATGAAAACACAAATTATAAAAGGATGTTTCTAATACAAGGTAAGACCTAAAGCAGCAGCCCCAGCGATCATAGCCATTAAGCTACCAGACATAGAGGCACCAGCATCTTCAGCAGAAGAAGAGTCAGAACCAGATTCAGAAGAATCATCATCAGAACCGGAAGTAGAGTCGGAACCACCAGTAGAAGAAGATTCATTGGTCTTAGCAGAAGAAGAAGAAGTTTCGGCATCAGCACCAGAACAGTAGTATTCGTCTCCTCTAACATCACCGTCACTGTTAAATTCGTTGAATTCTTCACAGGTTAATTCACCGGAAGATCTTAAACTAAATCCACCAGCAATTCTTTCTAAAGAATCAAAAGTACCGTTATCAAAAGCACCACTAATGTTAACAGATCCCCCAATTTCGGTTAATTCTGGGAACCCAGAGAAAGAAGTTAATTTTTCGTTGTCTTCAATAACTAAAGCACCACCAAGTTTAGTTAAGTTGGAAAATTCAATTTCTTCTAATTCAGGGTTACCGTCAATGGTTAAAGAGTTACCAATTTCACCTAAAGAAGAAATATCAATGGCATCAATATCATTAGAAATAAATGAAAGAGATCCAGAAACTTTAGTTAAGTTGGCAACAGATAAAGAAGAAATCGATTGTAAGTAAATGGATTTAGCTTCTGATAATTTATCTAATTTAACTTCAACCCCTTCAGCATTGTAAGAAATGGTAAGAGTGTCAGAAATTTTTTGTAAACCAGAATCAATGGATTCAATGTTACCATTGTTGTTAACATTGAACACATTTAATTCGACAACATTAATACCAGTAATAGCAGATAATCCAGTATCAGCAATAATCACTTGTTCGGCAGAAGTAATTCCGGTAGTTAACCCAAGGTTTTCTAAGGCTGGTAAAGCATTCAACTGGAAAGTACCAACAGTGGCCAATTGAGCCAAGTTAAGGTTAGCTAAAATGGTGTTACCGCTTAAAGCTAAGTCTCCTGACACCAATTGTAAAGTGGCGGCGTTGAAAGTCACAGCATTGGTAGCATTGTAGATATGTAAGTTACCATACACTTGTTCAACTCCGTTTAATTCAATGGTACCAAAGGAGTCCCCTTCAATAGTAATGTCCCCTACAGCAGTTGGACAAGCAGCGATAGAAGCCACATCAGCAGATTCGGTAGCGGTGAAATCATCGAACGAACAAGCTGAACTGACATCTGGGGTGGCAGTAGTTAAGGTAGAATTGTTAGCTCCTAAGGCTACGGCAGCTAAGGCTGACACTCCCAACACAGATTTAAATTGCATTATAAAAAAATTAAAAGCACCTAACGATAAGAAGAAACAAGAGGGGGCGAACCAGAAATGGGCAATTGAGGTTTATTTAAATCAATTGAATCAGTTTCCACCTCCGCCCAATAAAAAAAAATTTTCAGCGATTTCCGAGGGTTGTTTCCCCGGGATTCGCGTCAGGGCTAATGGTATTTGAGACCTCGTGTGAGATAGTGTAACTATAGGGTTTTGGCCGGAGAAGCAGGAGGTGTCAAAGGTTGGTATGTTAAGGGGCAAGATCAGAGACTCGGCAGGAGCTGGGGCATGAATTACAGAGATTGGGGCAACTAGGTACAGCTAGGGCTCAGCACAGTAAATGTATTTCAAGAAATAGGAGTTTGATCCACGCGAAAATGTACGGCATTATTTTTGTAGCACCGGTGTGAAACAATCAACACTTGAACATTGGGCCCGCACGAGGGCGTATCAGTACCAGCGGCGGCGGTTGCGGACCCGGTTGGGGACCCGTCCATCGTATAATAGGATTTGTTTTTTGGCCCAATGCGAATAGCATGCTATCATTATTGGAGTTCCGGGGGTGAGTATTGTGAAAGAAAAAAATTATCCATTTGGGTAGTCAACCCAGCCATCCTATTTGGGTTTTTGAAATAACCTTCAACAACCGGTAAAATGGTGTAAATACTGCATTAGAATCAGAGGACTCGACAACCAAGAACTGTGAGTACTATAACTATACACCACTTGAGCTCCTGTAGCTGTCATTAGTTTAGACGATCAAGACCAGATGTCGTCAATCTCCAAATCCAAACAAATGTAATTACTACTCAGTATTAGGCAATTATGTCGGCAATCAAATTTCACATCTAAGACATATAGTTAAGGTTATTTGTAGTGTATTCCGGTGGTTGCCTTATACCGGAACCGCAGGAATTCTCTTAGAGCTGTTTGTTATTAACATTCCACATTTGGCAGGTACAGCTCTATATTTTGATTTTCATATTTTCGAGCACTGCCCGCTAAACCTTCCTTACCGGTTCACATGGAATCATCACACAAACACCATGAGATGAACCCCTAAAAACCCTTTGGGGTGATGAGGCTGCTGTAGTGTACGACTGATCAACTAGGAAACTACAAAACCTGGTCCTGCTTTTCAATGCTTGCTTTGGTGGCTCCCCACTATCGGTATTAGCCTTCGGATATGAGCGCCTTGATCTGCCTCGGTGATCTGGGTTTCGCACGATTTCCTACATGGCTAAAAATAGCTTTGTGTGCTGATCTCTTAAGGTAGGGCCACTTAAACCACACTTAAATAAATCGTACATTCGAAATAAAACACAAACAATATATAGTATGTATACACAAATAAGTTATTTAGTATAGGAACCATCAAATCACATGACCATGACCTTATTAGACTTTTTCGGCTAACTCTTCTAATAATTTATAGTTACGTTGTTCAATGGATCCATTACCTGGTAATCTAGAGGATCCCATCAAGTAGTTATCGACTTGTCTGGCACATTGTCTACCTTCTTGAATCCCCCAAACCACTAACGATTGTCCTCTTCTACAATCACCGGCAGTGAAAATGTTTTCGGTACCAACCTTGTATCCATTAGGATCAACTGTTTCAATAGTACCTCTCTTAGTTTTTTGAACCTCCAAGTTATCGGCCTCTGGACCGACAAATCCCATTGATAATAACACCAAATCAGCTGGGAAGAATTCCTCGCTGCCTGGAGCTTCGGCCATTTGCCAGGCTCCATTGTCGGATCTTTTCCATTCGACTCTAACGGTTTTGATTCCTTTAACGTTTCCATTACCGTCATCAACAAATTCTTTAGATAAAATGGAATATTCTCTTGGATCTTTACCGTAATGGGTGTTAACTTCAGTATGACCATAATCAACTCTGAAGATTCTTGGCCATTGAGGCCATGGATTATCCTTTGGTCTAACATTGGCTGGCATTGGCAATAATTCAAAGTTGGTAACGGATTTAGCTCCATGTCTAGTAGATGTTCCTAAACAATCGTTACCAGTATCACCCCCACCAATAACAATAACATGTTTGCCAGCAATTTCTTCTTTGATATCTTCTAAAGTACCGTCTAATAAAGCTTTGGTATTTTTAGATAATAATTGCATAGCAAAGTTAATGTTGTTCAAGTCTCTACCAGGGATTCTTAAATCTCTTGGGATGGTGGATCCAACGGATAACACAACGGCATCGTTGGTAGTCTTTAATTCATCAACAGTGATATCTTCTCCCACGGTAGTAGAACAAATAAATTCGATTCCTTCGGCGGCCATTAAATCGGTTCTTCTCTTAACAATTCCTTTATCTAATTTCATGTTTGGAATACCGTACATTAATAATCCCCCGGGTCTATCACTTCTTTCATAAACTTTGACAGTGTGGCCCGCTTTGTTTAATTGGTCAGCACATGATAAACCAGCTGGCCCGGACCCAATGATTGCTACGGTCTTACCAGTTCTAAAGGTTGGTGGTTCTGGCTTAATCCAACCTTGTTCAAATCCATGATCAATAATGGCACATTCGACCGATTTAATATTAACAGGGTCTTCAATAATACCTAACACACATGCTCCATTACATGGAGCTGGACAGATTCTACCAGTGAATTCGGGAAAGTTGTTAGTCATTAACAATCTTTGTAAGGCATCGTACCATCTGTCCTTGAACACTAATTCATTCCATTTAGGAATAACGTTAGAAATTGGACAACCAGTATCAGAAGTACAGAATGGAATACCACAATCCATACATCTAGCGGTTTCATATTTCAATTCGTCTTTGGTTAATCTGGAAGTCATTTCTTTCCAGTCACTGGTTCTAGCTTTGGCTGGTCTGTATTTTTCGTTTCTTCTCTTGTACTTCATGAATCCTTTAACTCTGTCCAATTTAGCGACAGATTTGGTTTCTTGTTCAATGTTGGTGATAGTATCTTCAACATCTAATACTTTAGGTTCATTAGCAGCAGAAGGTCTGTGGATATGACCTTGTTTGATCTTAGAAGCCTCTCCATTAGTAGCGTCACATTCTGGATCTTCTTTAATAGACTTCAAGATTCTATTTCTTTCGTTCATCTTGGCTTCTTCTTTCTTCTTCTTTTCGGCTTCTAACACAATTTTATAGTCATGAGGTAACACTTTAACAAATCTTGGTAAGATTCTGTTGAAGTCGTTCAAGACATCATTAGCCACTTCGGACCCAGTGTAATGACGATGATCTTCGATCAAGCTTCTTAAGAAAGCAATTTCATTTGGATCGTCTACAGCACTCAATCCAACAGTACCTCTGTTAACTTTATCACTAAAGTCTTGAGCCATGTCTAACACATAAGCAATACCACCACACATACCAGCAGCAAAGTTTCTACCAGTTCCACCTAAAACAATAACTCTACCACCAGACATATATTCACAACCATGATCACCAGTACCTTCCACAACAATGTTGGCTCCGGAGTTTCTAACAGCGAATCTTTCAGCAGCAACCCCTCTAATAAATGCAGCACCAGAAGTAGCACCAAAGAAGGCAGTGTTACCAGCAATGATTTGATCTTCGGCTTTGAATCTAGATCCAGTTGGTGGGTAAACGATAATTCTACCTCCAGAGAGCCCTTTACCGATATAATCATTGGCATCCCCTTCTAATTCTAAGGTGATACCAGGAGCTAAGAATGCACCAAAAGATTGACCAGCAGAACCCTTCACATTCACATGAATAGTATCATGAGGCAATCCTTGTTCTCCAAAGGTTTTAGAAACTCTGTAAGATAAGGTAGTACCTAAAGATCTATCGGTGTTAACCACATCACAATCAATAGTGACTGGTAACCCTTTAGCCAAGGTGATTTCAGATTCATCGATTAACTTGTTATCGATTCTAACATGCAATCTATGGTCTTGCTTTCTCACACAGTAGGTAGCCACACCAGGTCTAATACTGTGAGCTGGGGTTAAAATAGGGGATAAATCGACATTAGCATTTTTGGTGTTTCTAAAGTCATCTCTAACCACCAATTTTTCAGTTCTACCGATCATTTCGTTAACAGTTCTATATCCTAAGTCAGCCATGATTTGTCTAAAATCGTTGGCAACATAGTAGAAGAAGTTAATAACATGCTCTGGAGTACCTTTGAATTTCTTTCTCAATTCTGGATCCTGGGTTGCAATACCTACTGGACAAGAATCTGTTTGACAACGACGAAGAAGTTCACAACCTAACGCAATCAATGGAGTGGTAGCAAATCCCCATTGTTCAGCTCCCAAAAGAGTGGCAATAGCTACATCACGACCAGTCTTGATTTGACCATCGGTTTGTAAAATAACTCTACCACGCAAATCATTCAAAACCAAGGTTTGATGAGTTTCAGCTAACCCTAATTCCCAAGGTAAACCGGCATGTTTGATAGAGGTCCATTTAGCGGCACCAGTACCACCATCATGACCAGAAACCAAAATGTTTTCAGCACCAGCTTTAGCAACCCCAGCAGAAATAGTACCAATACCAACTTCAGAAACCAATTTGACAGAAGTACGGGCTCTTGGGTTTGCACATTTCAAATCGTACAATAATTGCTTCAAATCTTCGATAGAATAAATATCGTGATGTGGTGGTGGAGAAATTAAACCAACACCAGGAGTAGAATGTCTAGTTTTAGCAATAGCTTCGGAAACTTTGTTACCAGGCAATTCACCCCCTTCACCAGGTTTTGCACCTTGAGCCATTTTAATTTGCAATTCATCGGAATCAGATAAATAGTAAGAAGTAACCCCAAATCTACCAGAAGCAATTTGCTTAATGGAAGATCTCATAGTATCACCGTTTTCGTTCACTAAAGATCTTTCGGCATCTTCACCCCCTTCCCCGGTATTAGATTTACCACCTAATCTGTTCATAGCAACAGCAATGGTAGAATGGGCCTCCATAGAAATAGAACCATAAGACATGGCCCCAGTGAAAAATCTTCTAACAATTTCGGTCCAAGGTTCAACTTGGTCAATTGGAATGGGAGTACTGTTTTCATAATCAAAATCTAATAAACCTCTCAAGGTACAGTTTCTCATAGCTTCGACGGATTTCTTTTTATAGGCGTCGTAAGCATTTTGACTCTTGTTTCTAACAGCATCTTGCATAGAAGCAATAGCAGCTGGTTCATTGATATGGCTTTCACCACCATCTCTCCAATTGTATTCCCCGGTTTCTGGTAAACCAATTGGTTTGATAGTTTCTCTGTCAGGGAAACCTCTTTCATGCATGGAAATGGCATCTTGAGCGATGTATTCAAAAGTTACCCCTTTGATTCTTGAGGCAGTACCGGCGAAACATCTATCGATAACTGAGTTATCAATACCTAAAGCTTCGAAAATTTGAGCCCCTTTATAAGAACTTAAAGTAGAAATACCCATTTTAGACATAACTTTCAAAATACCAGTGTCAATTGCATATTTATAGTTAGAAATGATCTTCTCTTTGGTTAAAGATTCATTCTTAACTAAACCTTCGTCTTTCATTCTGATTAAAGTTTCGATGGCTAAGTAAGGATTAATAGCATCGGCCCCGTAACCGACTAACAAACATGCATGGTGAATTTCTCTGGCTTCGGCAGTTTCAATGATTAAAGCAACTTTGGAACGTTGTTTTTGTCTGACTAAATGATGATGAACGGCACCAATGGCTACTAAAGCAGAAATAGGGATGTTTTGAGCATCGGTTTTTTTATCAGACAACACCAATACTGTATGGTTTTCGGCAATAGCGGTGGAAGCTTCTTGACAAATTTTATCTAAGGTATTAATATAACCCTGGATACCTTCAGCCTTTTTGAAAGTAATATCAATGGAAGTAACAGACCATCTAGGGTAAACCTTGTTCATATTCTTGATGGCATTCAATTCTTCAATGGAAATGATTGGGGATTTTAATAATAATCTGTTACATTGATCTGGTTTAATTTCTAACAAGTTTCCTTGAGGACCAATATAACAATCTAAAGACATGACAATTTCTTCTCTGATAGGATCGATAGGAGGGTTTGTAACTTGGGCAAATAACTGTTTGAAGTAGTCGTACAACAATCTTGGTTGTTCGGAAATACAAGCTAAAGCAGCATCATTACCCATGGATCCCAAAGCTTCTTTACCTTCAGCCATTGGCGATAAGATTAACGACATTTGCTCATGACTGTATCCAAATGCAATTAATCTTGGGTCACTTTGAACAGTAGTAGTAGCTGGAGTAGTTTGGTCAGCTAATACAACGTTTTTGTTGTTTAATCTTTCAACCAAATCATTCATGGTGATTAAATTAGCCAAGATCCAAGATTTGAAGTCGAACTTAGATGATACTTTAGCCTTTAATTCTCTATCATCAACAATTCTACCTTCTTTAGTGTCCACTAATAACATTTTACCTGGTTGCAATCTACCCTTTTGTAAGATCTTTTCCGGCTCAACGTCAATAACCCCAACTTCAGATGCCACAATGATTCTGTCATCATCAGTGACATAGTAACGACAAGGCCTTAACCCGTTTCTATCTAAATTGGCCCCACAGTATCTTTCATCAGCAAAAGTAAATAAAGCAGGACCATCCCATGGCTCCATAAGACAAGCAGCCCATTCATAAAAGGCTTTCTTCTTAGGGTCAATCAAATTATCGTTTTGCCAAGCTTCAGGAATCAACATCATGACGGCTTCAGGTAAAGTCAAAGTACCATTAATAACCAATAACTCTAAAACGTTATCAAAAGCAGCCGAATCAGAACCTCCTTCTTCGATGATTGGATATAATTTATCCAATTCATCTCCAAATAATTCAGATTTCATTACCCCTTCTTTAGCTCTCATCCAGTTCTTGTTTCCTCTTAAGGTGTTAATCTCCCCGTTATGAGCAGCTAATCTTAAAGGTTGAGCTCTGTCCCAACTTGGGAAAGTATTGGTAGAAAATCTGGAATGGACCAAAGAGAAGTGGGCTTCGTATTCACTATTAACCAAATCATGATAATAAGCAAACACTTGATTTGGGGCTAATTGACCTTTATAAACTATGGTTTGGTTGGATAAAGAACAAATGTAAAACCAGTTATGTAAACCAATAGTATGAGTCGATTGTTTTCTTAAGATAAACAATTTCTTTTGAAATTCTTTATTGTAAGTAGATTTGAATTCTTCATCCGTAACAGATTTATTGAGTAAATCAGCCATGATAATAGCTGGTTGTAAAATTAATGGCTCTCTAGACAAGGAAGCAGGTCCCAATATAGAAGAATCATGGGGAACTTTCCTCCACCCTAAAACTTTTAATCCTAAAGATCCAGCAATATCTTCAAAAGTTTGCTTTGACTTTTCAAAGATACTTTCATCCTTCTTAAAAAAGATATTCCCAATCCCATATTGCCCCAAGCTGGGTAAATCAATATCGCAATGATATTTAAACTCCTTCTTTAAGAAGACATGAGGTAAAGAACTCAACAATCCAGCACCATCCCCATCTTTAGGGTTCAATTCCCCCCCTCTATGGGTCATGTTACATAACAAATTCCTAGAATCACTAACAATCTTGTGGCTAGCAATCCCCTTTAAATGACAAGTGAATCCAACCCCACAAGCATCTTTTTCATAATCAGGATTATATAACCCTTTACCTACCGGTAAATTGGAAGCCCACGATTTGTTTTCTGGAACTTCATCATAATCATAAACCTTGGTTTCAAAGTCATCTTGAATAAATGAACTCATAGCCAATGTGTTTCTTCCTTCTTAATAAAATCTCAATTAGAACTTTCTTGAGTTAGCGAGAAAAAAAAGTCCAAAGAGATATCAACAAGACTAGTGCCAGATGCCTTGAATGTGTCTACAATAAGTAAGAAATGAAACTTATGAAAAAATGGTATATAGAGAAAAGAAGAAAAGAAGAAGGAAAAAAAAATTTTTGTGAAAATATCTTAGATAATAACCCACAAGGAGCTCAGGCCTGAATCAATTTTTGTTTGGAAATTTTCAGAGTCATAACGGACAGGAACAGGCACTGATGACTCTCCTAATATGACAAAGTACGAGATAATAACCAATAATTTCGTGTGAAACTCAGGTAATATAGTGAGTGGGGTGCTAGAATAATCCGTTACCGGGGATTCGCTTTAGATAGTGGGAGACTTTACCGGGCTCCAAATTTATCAATATCCAATCGCTTTAAAGACAATTATAATAGGGAACCACAAACTGGATTCAGTAATGGCAACCGTGGGGTCATGGTTTTGTAGGGCTGGGGTATAACGACAAAGAATAGAGTTTGGTTGAGGTTTGTTAGGAGGTTTAAAAGATTTAGGTGGATCTGGTTGGTTTGGGGTTGGTTTTGCTCGGGGTATTCCATGGTATATTTGTTCCCACGGTGGAGGCCGAAATTATTGCAAGGTGACACATTTTTCATTTTCCGTTAGCGATTTCCGTTGCATCGGGCCTACGATTCTCAGCCAGGTGAGATTTATCTTTATCCAATCAAAATGCGGACTTAGTCAGAGGCTGTTATCGATGGTTTCATGTGCATATCACGTGTTGTGGCGCTAATGAACTGAAGTGGGTGGTCGTGTATGTTGCTGATATTGTAGTTATTCGCGGGTGTGAGATGAGCAGTATTGGATTATACAGTGCAATATGGCTCTGATATCGTTTAAACCGGAGATATTAGAAAGAATAATCCCCGATGTGTCATTGGATCGACATCTACAAATAGGCATTCGGTCTAACAATCGAAAATTCCATGAATTCAAACCAATCGAGGTGTTATCAACCAAAATATCTGATTCTGTCACCACTTCTTCATATATAAAAAATGGTAATACCATGGTAATATGTAACATAACTTATGGAATTAATGAACTATCGAATGATTTTGATCAATACACTTCAGTATATCCATCTGTGTCTATTTCTAGAGGAAGATCTGGGGCTCCTACCGATGAGGAAATGAATTTATCCCAACAATTGTATGAACTAGTGTTAACTAATAAGATCTTACCAGTTAAATCTGTCAAGTTTAAGCCTAAGCTTCTTGTGGACGATGAATTACAAGATTTCCCTGAAAACAATAAATGGTTCAAGTTTAATTTCTTTGTAAACTTCAAAATATTTGATCGTTCCGGTCCTTTATTAAGTGCATGCTATTATAGTTTGATTAACTGTCTTAAACAAGTTCAGTTGCCAATTATTTATCTTGACGATACTTTTGGTGCTATTGGAACTGGGAATAACACTTTTAGCAAACTAACCACTGAAAATTTGAAGATGTATCAAGAGACCCATCCATTGCAATTGAACCTACCTGGTTCTAATCTCCCAGTAGCATCCAATTTTGGACTTCATCGTTTAGATGACAAAAATGTCATTATTTGTGATCTTGAGAACGAGTCCGAGGAAGTGAATATTCTTTCGAAAGCTAATGTCATAACTGGTGGCTCTGATTCAAAGAAATCCATGGCTCACTTTAGTTTAGTCAATGGAAATTTATTACATATAACGAAAGACGAATTAAAACAAATCATTGCTCATTCTCATGCTAGAGCTGTAAATTTAAACTCCAATTAGGTATATACTTTATATTATCTACTTATATATTGAATTATTCAAGTCACATCACTCACTTTCACTGAAATTGGTCGCAGTAGGAGAAATCTTGTCTTTAGTCAATAACCTTTTCTTCTTATCAAAAGTAGACTCATCTTCCATTAAAGGCGATCTAGATTTCTTTCCACTAGATACACTCTCCGTTTCTTCGGTTGGTTCTGCCTGCTCCCCATCTTCCAACACCTCATCGCTTTCAAGATTGACTGCTAGCTCTTGTTCAGTAAACACACGAACCTGCTCATGAATATCTATAATATTTTGTTTGTAATCGTTCAATTGTCGTTCATATTCTTGCTTGCCTTCATTGATTAGTTGATTCAATTTATCTCCTCCTAAAAATCCATTAGGATCATTGGTTCTCTTTCTATAGAATAATAAATAAGCTGCGCTTGTAATTGTATCTTTAGGGTCATCAATCTTGGTCACTCGACTGTCATTGAAGTAATACCACTGGTTATCCCTAAAATTCAATACGGATGCTGTATAGTGGCCACCTCCAAGACCTCCATAATGATTATCAACGGCAATTAAATCATAAACCAAGCTTTCTTCTGGGTTATCGATATAGTTAGTCATATCCAAGCCTTCGATTGGAAAATCTATGGTGACATCTATTTTATCACCAAAACTACGAGCCATTTGGAATCTCTTTAGATGTATCGTCAAAATGTCCCCTGTAGACCAAATCTTGATAGTTTTAGTAGCTTGCTTATGGTCCTTACATCTAGGACAATACCACAAATCTTGGTCTCCTAAAATTTCCGGCTGATAAAAGTTATCCAAACAATCATACAATGAAATAGTTGACTTCTGTTTTGCAAGTAATTTCTCTCTGTTGGCCTCGAGCTCAGGATTGGGTATCTCGTTTACATTTTCCCAGGTATTATTATCTTTGAAAAGTTGGTCATAACTACTGTTGGTCCATTCTAAGACTAACAAAGTAGTACTTGTGACTAAAGTCGGATGTTTGTCTGTATTGTTGGCCCTTGTGTTTTTCAAGGGAGCATCGGCGTTGCTGCTAGAAAGCTCCTCAGGTTTAGGAAGAGTTCCTACAGAATCAAACAAGGAGCCTAATCTATCGTTATCGCTGTCTTCCAGTCCACCTTCTAACCCATCCTGTTCTAAGTCTTGCTCCGACCCAGGGGAGGCCTGTTCTTCTAAATTGGTGTCTTGCTCTTCATCTATTACCTCATTATCGTCTTCTTCTGCTTCTTTTCCTTCTAGTACCAGTTGAACAAGGTTAGTTTTTGTGTTCAATTCGGCATTTTGCTCATCTTCTTCATAGCCTGAATTACCTTCAACCATTACATATTCCTGTTCACGTTTATAATTAGGGTAGTGATAATAGTTATATTTTAACTCTGGTAATTTATCAGCCAAAGTGGACAAGTTGTTTATGTTGGGTTTCATATGGGGGACATGAATTGCTTTACTAGAATCAAATTTGTTTTTAAAGCTGTCTTCAAAGTACTTAATAGTGAACCCATAGTCGCCGCTGATTTCAGGATCGGCTAAAGATATATCTGAGTCATAACCATCCCCAGATTCATCACTTAAATCATATCCAATTTGTTCAAAATCTTGCTTTTGATAATATTGCTGTTGTGGTAGCTGCTTCAATTGATTATAATGCTCATTGATATTTACAGTAGTCAACAGTTGAACAGCTTGCTCTAATTTTCCTCTAATAATTCCAAATGAGTTCACTTGGTTTTTATCAACGCAGATGAACAAAGGAATACCAAATAGATTATTAAAGTTATATGACTTGTCTGGTTCTGGGACGGCATTAAGCACGGGTAAAATTATTTGATCATCACTGTGAGGAATAATATAAATAATTATGTCATCATTCTTATTTATTAGCTCACTAATAGGAATGAATTTATACTTATGGGTGTTCGATTGGAAATCCTGATAGAAAAATTTGTTGAAAATCTCATAAACGAAAATATCTTGTGTTTGAACACTCAAAAAATTCGACAAATAAGTCAACAAATCATCAAAGTTTGAAGCTTTATTTAATTCCACTTGTACACTCATAATCCTTTCATTGACATTATTCGTGAAGTCTAAATTAACAATCTTGAAGGTGTGGTACCATTTCTTATCTATGGGTAAGGGCAAAGTTAAATCGTTAAATGGGTCATACGTAATTGATGTTTTAGAACAATCAGGACATACTAATATACTCTGGTATAACCCAGAAAACAAGTCAATGATCACGGAATGATTTCTTTGTTTATACTGGCTCCAACTAATATCGGCCAACCTCTTAATAGCAGCCAAATCATCAATTTCGTCGTCATTCAATTCGGGCTTCTCTATGTATGGTTTCTCATAAATTCGATTCAAATCCTCGTGCAAAGCATCTAACACCCAACTTAAAAATTCCTGACTATCTTGCTGTTGATAACCTTGAAACATGGATGAAAAGTGGCCGATCGTGTACTTAAATTCTCTTGGGGAGACTGAACTTAACGACTGGCTTTGCACTTGAAATATTGAGGAGTGATTAAAAAGCTTATGTAGCAAAGATCCAAAAGCTTGTGCCATATTCCCATTGTAACCTAAGGGGTTTGATTTATTCAACTCTTTTTGGAAAACATTGAAAAAGAAATAATAGTTCACCTCGGGTATATGAATTAAACATTGTAATGCACTGTTCATATAGCAAGTGTTCCCCAAGTTGATTAGTCCCAAATGACCATTGCTGCTCAATATTTTATCAATACTGAGATCATCGAGGTTATTATAACTATTTTCAATGTATTTATCTATGGGGTATTTGCCTGAAGCTTTATCACATACTTCAACTAACAAATGATATCTCATGGAGGTTATATTTTGAGATCTCAAAGTATTGGTTAAAATATTTCTAAAGACCAAATTCTTGTAGGTTATGTCATTCAGAAAATAATTTATGGTTATACTAGTAGGGCACTCCTCAAGCTTGTTGTCATTCAAAAACCATACTCTGAAGTTATTTCTATTGTAGTTGTTGTCGCCTTGTTTGAAAAAATTCAGTTTAATAAACTCCATCAAATCTTGAAATGTCTTAATGCAAGACATAAAGAATCCACTGGGTCTAGAATGATTAGAAGCTTTGTTGGTTTTGCTCAAGTTATGAAGCACAAAGTATGGAGGGAACTTTTCCAATATTTTATTCCCAGACTCACTATCAATGATAATAGCTCTTGAAATAGGCTCACCGTTAATCCCAAACCATTCTACTAAATATTGGAAAATCTGGGGGTGTACGCATACGGTTTGTGTTTCTTCAGTCTCATTCACAAACAACATTCCTGAAGGATCGGTCAATATCGCCGTGTTTATAGGACCTAGTTCGTTCTTCAATTTATTTAAGGATCTAGTACCACTGGTCAAAAATGTTTGTAAGAATGAATTGGGAATCAAGTTCCAATAATCACCTTCTTGAGCCTCGTAAGTATTTAATAATTCGCTGATCAACTGTCTCATTTGATCCAATTCCTTTATTGAGTGTTTATCTTCTTCATCGGACCCGTCGTTGTTTCCTTGTTCTTCTTTTCGTTCAAGGACTGTTTGTGCATGTTCATCTGCCAATGAATCGCCATCATCACTCTGATTTGTAGACTCATTTGTGGAAAGAACCTTTATATCAGTCGCTATATCTTCATCTGCCCCCATCATGGGCTCTGAATTGATGTCACCAGTCATACTCTCTGCACCTTGTAATTTGTGGAGAGAATCAGAATCAGGATTTGTCGCCATTGTAAAATTAGTTTATATTCGATGCGTCGCATTTTTCACCAAACGCCAGAACCCTTTGCAGCATGGTGGTTGAGAGATATATAAGAAAAACAAAAGAACAAATAGGAGGATTGTTGCAACTTGAAACTTGTGTTGCTGTTAGTCTGGAGTTTATATAAAGAGCATATTGGCCATTGGCTGTATAAATATCTAGGTAAAGATTCGTGTACGTATGCTCAATAGTTGCAACCTTTTTGCACCTTTCCCAGATTCGACCGTGAAACGAAGCAAACAAAAAAAAGGAAATAAAAATGCTTCAAAGACAATTTGAGTAGTTACTGTAGGCTATGCATGATTATGAATTTTGAAAATTAGTACTCTAATGCCTTCATGTACTTCTTTTATCAGATATTGTAAATTTTGCGAATTGAAACACTTAAAACCATAATAGAAACTTAGCTAAGACCCTTGAATATTTGATTTCACTAAACTGCATGAATTCAATTAAAAAGTTGATATCCATAACAAGGTAACCTTTTCAAAGCTATTACGTATTTTTTCACGATTTTTAGAGACCTCTAGTGCTTGAGTACAAGTATTCTTGACTGTAAATTCTGGTTGCAAGGTCAGGTCGTGTACTGATATACGTGGTGGCTAAAAAGAGCGACAGAAAGATGCTAACAGATAACATACATTACATATTGGTCTAATACTTAATACTATATATATAAGAACTATTTTGACTTTACTAATAATCGATAACTTCCACTCAATTGAGACTATAGTTTGCTATAACTCAACATTACTGTATTGTTTCCAGAGAATCAGCTGAACAATGTCAAGAAGAGAAGGCTCTGGAAATGCCGGAAATAAGGAAGAAGACTTAGATATACTGATAATTGACTTTACGTGTGATGAATTAATGAAAGACTATAATATCAACAAAGAATCCTTAAAAGCATGGCAAGTAGAATTGATTGATAGCATCAATGAACCAGAAATATTGGCCGCCATAATTGAAGAAGAGATTGTTCTAGGAAACCCGCTAAATGATAAAAGGGCCCCATTGGATTATGATAAGTTACAGGTGCTATTTGACAAACTCGAGGCATTAAAAGAAGAGGTATATATAGATTTCAAGTTGCTTATACTTGAAGTATTGCACCACGTTTTAACTTTTAATTATACTAACAAGATTCTTACGGTTAGACGTAATATCCATAAGTTATTGGTTGATCAATGGTTACATTATATGACTTTACAAGAACCAGAGGTAATACTTAATAAATTGTCGAAAATTATTATTAGTTTGTTAGAGTTGGGATGTGATAACAAGACCTTAAGGTTAATAATTGATAGAGTATTTATCTCCCCAAGCGTCAGTGAAAAGTTACAATTATTAACGTTCCTTAATAAGTTGAATCGGTTGTATCAATGCCATTTTAAATTTATTCTTTTCAACGATTTTGCCAACAGTCCAATTCCAATACCACTAGAAAGTTCAAATAAATTCAACTACAAACTATTTTCAATACAGTCGTGGTTCAAGATCAGCAATATATCTCCAGGAACAGCCACGAGTACAGACTTACCCATAATAACTTTGTTTAAGTTTTCGGACTCATCCAGTTTGAATTTTTCTAGTTTCAAGCTTCAATTGGTCAACTACAATCAATTTATGATCGAGATTCAAAATAATATGAACAATTCCAAAATCCAATTTTCTTTCAATCAGATTTTGAATACCGAGACCAACTTCAGCGGTAAGGTACGTAAAAACCAAGGGTTCACACATTTTGTTTTAACTTTTGACAAGTACGGAAATTTGAATTTATATATAGATGGGGAATATTCTGAGTCAATTCCTTGCCCTGACCTTTTAAAAAGCATTGATCAATGGGATAAGATATATATTGGTGATAATGAAGCAAATAGTAACGATGAAGCCGCCGGTGGGTTAAATGAGTTTTCAAATGACGAATTGCTCATTCGGAATTTAACTATTTTAAATACGAGCTTATCACCACCCTGGATCAACTTATTTTACAATATGGGTTTGGGATACGATTGGAACTTCAGGGAGTTTTCAGATGAAAACATTTTCAATTTGTTGAACCATTTGGGCTCCAATGGGATGACTAATATGTGCCTTAAATTCAAGGAATTTGCTGGGAATAGAAAGCGATCAAGTAGCTTGCGTGAGTCAATAAGCAATCTTGCAATCCATGCCCACCATAAAAGCCCAGCGAAAGATAACTTGAATAATTCAACCGCTGTTAATGAAGATATTAATAGTAGAAGAGATCGCCAGGAGGGACTAAAAGATGATGTAATTGTTGACGATATAGAAAGCCATATAGGCGGAAACCAAGGGAACAGAACACTCAATAAGAAGCACTTGGAAAAAGGAGTGAACATGAAGAACTTGATAGATAAAAATAAAATAGGTAGTATCTTGGTAGCTTCTAAAATCACAGAGAGCAACATAGTTTTCAACAGCAACGACAATGATTTTTTAAAGGATTTAGAGAGCTCATCTCCAAACGGGTCCAAGATCTATCTACACGAATCAGGTTCAATCTGTGGAGCTTTCTACACTCTTGGAGGAACACAACTAATCTTAACCTTCATTGAATCAACCATAAATAACCCCAAATTGGACAGCCGAGACAGGGATAGCCTATTACAAAAGTCGTTGATTTGGCTCTTTGAACTGCTTAATAACAATTGGCGCTTAAGTAAAGAGTTCGAAAACATTAATGGCTATGGTATTCTATCAATTCTTTTGACGAACTATAAACTTTTAAATAAAAGCTTGTCATTCAATTTGCATAACAATTCGAAAACGCAGGATAGGGGGTTGGAAAATGATCCAAGCCAGGAGAACAATTCATTAAGTTCGATGGAAGAGGATTCGAATGTACTAACATTATTGTTAAAATATGTTGGATATGACTTTTCGAACCCGTCTGAATCTATAATAGTTAATTCGACTGCTTACAAGTTTTTAGTTCTCAACTTTGACATATTACATGATCCAAGTTCATTTGGTTTATTATTTTCCCAGCTCAATACTTTCATGATTGATAGCAAATACTATGAATTCAATATTATGGAATTGAGCAGGATGAAGCTACTTAAGAAATTGTTACATTTCGTCAAGAATCCCAATTTAGTGGGAATGAAATTTTCCAATGAAATCAATGAACAATTTATGTATACTGTGAGTATCATCTTGAGGGCAGATACGTCAGTGGAAACAATCAGAGCGATTGCCCATTTTGTGATATATGCTTTTTATTCGAGTCCCCAAGAATGTCATCCTCAGCTTGGAGTATTGGCGCTACAATCTTTGACGGATTTCTTATGTGAACCTACTTCTAGTTTGAAAGTGTTGAAGAAGTTTTCTCGGTCCATTACCATTCACTGGATTTTGTTACTATTAAACATTAATTCAGTTAAGCATTTAACTATAAATTCAAGAGATGTGGTGAAATGTGGAATTAGATTGTTGTCAAGGTTATTGAAAATCTTGGGACCCCATATAGTCAAGAAATTCTTTAACGGGAATAGAGGATTGGACATTTTGACTCATTACCTAAAAGATTGGTGGGCAGATGACGAAATTCTTTGCCTGATTTACTTGGCCAGCTTTGGGTTGGATATCAAGGATTTGCCGGATAGGAATGCCGACCTGGATGACACTTATTTCTCCTTAACCCAAATTATCCCATCAGTTCAGTCTGTATCGGCAGCCAACACGAACAAGTTAGTTTTACCCGAATTTTTGAAATTATTGAACAACTTGGTTCTTAGCTCCGTTTATACCTTGAGTGAAAGGAAGGGAAAAGTTTTAAGTGCACCAAGTAGTCCTAATTCTAAAAACAATGCTAATTTGGATTTTGATCTCTCCTTGGATGCTATCCATTTGATAAGTTCCTACTCGATATCAATTGAAAGGGGCTACCAAAGCTTGAAACCTTTATCTAGCTCTTACCTTGAAAAAAGCTGGCTTGAAGGGGTTTTCGAATTGATTGGATATTTAAGACTATTTTTAACTTGGGAGGACTCTGAACTACTCTTGAACTTCCAAAATTGTTATAATAGGTTGACTAAAGTTATTGCTGATATTTTCATATCGAAGCTTTTCAATTCAAGTGGATTCTTTGATATGTTCAACAGCTTGAACGACTTTACAAAGAAATTAACTTTGGATATAATCTTCCCTAAAATCTTCAAACACATTAATGAATTTATTTCCGTTGCCAATTTTATTTTTAACGAGAAGGAATTTCTAAACGAATCGCTCCGCTTGATAACATTCTATTACGATGAATACATTAGTCAAAACTTTTTGATAAACGAGAGAGATTTAGGCGACTATATCATTTGCATTTTGTCTATTCTAGAAATAAGACAACAGTCACATAACACCTCCATCGAACGCCTCAAAACATACTTAGGAAACTTGATAATTCTCAAGTTGCAGAAAGATTCATATATCACTAAACAGGAAACTGAATGGGTGACTGTTGGTACTCCAACGGGCGAGGAACCTAGAAATGGAAGTGGCTCTAGAAATAATCTGCTTGTTAATATGTCAGCAAGTGATTTTTGTATTCAAAGATTCAACGAGTCCATCAAGTTATTGCTCTACAGACAGGTCATTATATTTCAGCCCGGAATCTTGAGTACTGAGCAATTGGGTGACATGCTTATTCTACTTTTAGGAAACCACTTTAAGTTTTATAATAGTAACCAACAAGAAGAACCCCAGATGCTTTTAGACAACTTCTTCAACTTATTACGAGCTGCTTTTATGATGAGGCAGGAAGAATTTGAGCATGTAATCAGGAGCATGTGCAAATCTGTTGACTATAGTGCTGGCTATGAATTAATTAGCGAGTTCTTTAATACCTTGATGGTGAAGAACGACGAGGAAACCTTAAGGTCTATTTCTAGATTTCCAACCCTCAAGCATGTGTTCAACCAAGCTTACCATGCCTTTCTATCAAGATCTCAGGAATCCGCCAAATTGAACATGTACGACATGATAAGCATCACTTTGAGTAACGGTGGAACGTTAGGTCTGTTGGATAACATTTACATTAAAAGTTTTGAAAGAGATTGTCTACAGTCGAAAAATCAATTGCTTAGCAACGAGTTAAGCAAGTTCAATAGATCTAGTCAGGATCACAAGGAGAATATTCTATATTTTGCATCCAGCTATAACGCCTTGAAGGTAGCACTGGATAGGTTGATTTACAGAGACTGCGAGGGGAATGTTGATTTTGTATTGGACTTTATTGAAAACACTGACAGGATTAGAAATAGAATGATCATGGAGGATCAGTTATCGGATTCTGAAAAACTAGCATATCAGATTGATATCCCAGTTAAAAATGTAGAAACATTACAGAATGACAAGTCCTTAGAAAGATATAATCATGCCATTGGAAGCAATGGAATAAATACCCTCAGCCTTTCCTCTGATGAGGTTTTACTTGACTTGGGAGGTGAAGACTCGTACGAAGTGGTGGATGACTTGGAGGAAGTGCAAGACACCGTTTATGAGGACAAGAATAGAAAGGTATTGAGAAGCCTATATTTAGGCGATCATATCGTTTCGCTATGGAACATAAGTCAAATAAATGGTTTGGCACCCATTGAAAGTTTGATGATATTAGGGTCCAACCATTTATATATAATCGAAAATTATTTACATCAGTCCGATGGTAATGTGATAGATGCTCAAGATGCGCCTCTAGAGTTACGAGACCCTTATTTACAATTGGTCAATTCACAATCCAATTACTTTAAGAAAGACACCGGATTAAGATCCCATAAGAGTAAAACCTGGAGCTTAGATACATTAAGTACTATTTCTAAGCGTCAATTTCTATTGAGAGATGTTGCTCTCGAAATGTTCTTCACCGATGGGGCTAGTATCTTGGTGACTTGCATTTCTCCAAAAGAAAGAGACTCAATTTATAATAAGTTGCATTATTTCTGCATTGGAAGAGGACTAGATCAAGATTTAAATGAGACTTTGCAGTTGTCTTCATCATTGTCGGGAATGAACAATCAAAATAGCACGTCCTATTTCACATCAAAATTGAGCTCAGTTCTATCATCGAATAACCCTGATAATTTCTTAGCAGCCACGAAGAAATGGAAAATGGGAGAGATGTCTAACTTCTATTATTTGATGATTATAAATACTTTAGCAGGTAGGACCTTTAACGATTTGACACAATATCCTGTTTTCCCTTGGGTCATCGCTGATTATACTAGTGATACTTTAGATCTTTCAAATCCCAAGACTTTTAGAGATTTGTCTAAGCCGATGGGAGCCCAAACAGAACCCCGAGCTTCCGAATTCAGAGAAAGGTTTCTTGCACTTCAGAGCCTTGAAGACGAGCATTCCCCAGCTTTTCATTACGGAACTCATTATTCCTCAGCAATGATCGTAACGTCTTTCTTAATTCGTATCAAGCCTTATGTTCATTCCTATCTTCTTCTTCAAGGTGGTAAATTTGATCATGCAGACAGGTTGTTTAATTCCATTGAAAAAGCTTGGTTATCTGCTTCCAAGGAGAATACCACTGACGTAAGAGAGCTTATTCCCGAATTCTTTTATCTTCCAGAATTTTTGACCAACTCCAATAATTTTGAATTGGGGGTCTTGCAAAATGGAGAAGTCCCCAATAATGTAATATTGCCAAAGTGGGCCCAGGGTGATCCTAAAGTTTTCATTCAAAAGAATAGGGAGGCACTAGAGAGTCCATATGTGTCAGCCAATTTGCATTTATGGATCGATTTAATTTTTGGTCACAAGCAAAGTGGGCCCGGTGCCATTGAATCACTAAATATATTTCATCATTTGTCTTATAATGGAGCCATTAATTTGGATAACATAAATGATGAAATGGAAAGGAAAGCAGTTATTGGGATGATCAATAATTTTGGACAAACACCTAAAAAAATATTCAGTAAACCCCATGCTCAGAAGGATGTGCTTAACTTGCCTAATTATTATTTCACTGGAATAGACGACACTGAACCTCCCAAAATAGTCTTTGAATCTAAATTAAAATCACCCATAAAGAAAATCGAAGTTAGCTCGAAGAGTGGAAAATGGGTAGGGAGGCCGAATTGTGTCTGTAGTGAAGACGAACTATTAATCCGGAAAATAGGGAACATTTCCGAAGATTCTGGATCCATTATAATTAACACCACCTCATTTTTGGATATCCATAGATCACCTATAACCAATATCTTACAAATTGGTTACAAAATGTTTTTAACTGCTTCAAATGATGGTTTGATTAATATTTGGAAATGCAACGTTAAACCGTCTTTGAATTTACAATTCCAAGGGATTTTAAGAGGTCATATAAGCCCCATAAAAGACTTAAAGTTCACTAAAAGCTCCAAAGTGGGATTATCCTCAGATGTTGATGGTGCCGTGATATTGTGGGATTTTACAAGATTCAAATTCATCCGCAAGTTTTCCTTACAAGAGCCAAGGGACGTCTTGATAGATATTTCTAATGATACCGGCAATATCGCTATCGTGGATCGAGTGGAGAATAGTATCAAATTATACTCATTGAATGGAGACCCGATTTTGCAATGCGATTTACCTAAAGGTAGAATAACAAGCCTTAGGTTTGGTAGCACTAATGATTCCAGAGTGGAAACTGCGAAACATCTGACAGCCAATAATCATACTTATTGGAGCGAGGAATTGGTTTCAATTGCCTATGGAGGGGCCAACAAAGCCATAAAAATTTATGGCTTGAAACCGAATGAAGAATCCCCGGGTTGGAAATTATACGACTTTCATCATCTATCATTAAACTGTGGCTCAGTTGGAGATATAACTGCTTATGAATTGTTCAAACGGAGCGAGGTGGATCCGGAAGACCGATTGACAAGGGGATATTTAGAGTTTATCATGGGTGATGAAAATGGTAAAGTGTTTCAATGGTAGGCATATTCTTTCTAAATTTGCATATATTACGATTAATGTATACGTTATTTATCTTGTATTTTGTTTACAGTTGCGATTTCGTTATCTCGTAAATTGCAAAAACAAGTTTCGCAGCAGTTGGATTACAGAAAAACACAATTACCAGCACTGCCGCTATCTAATCTAATTGATCTTCAAACTTATTGTTGTAGTCTTGGAGGTGGCAATACAAGCATCAACGTAGGATACCTGAAACATGTCGGTAAGTCTGTGGCTTCCTCCGATTCTGATAAAGACGGTAATAACTTGTATACTATGGTACACAGTGTCGTCAGTGACGTCGCAATTAACCAAACGTATTTTGGTGGAGTACAATTACCCGTTGTTTCTAAGCCAATGTCAGTTCTTGATTGGGTCAATATTATCCCTAACATTCATCTTGTTGGTTAAAAGTTTCCCAGAAATCACCAAACACTTTCCCACCGGCAGTATACCTTCAAATTCCGAAACTTCTATTTTTGGGGTGGGAGCCTTTTTGAAGATTCTTCCCTTAGGATTATTTCAATTTGGAGGGAAATACTGTTCATTAAGTGCTACCTCATTGATTTCTTTGGCAGCCGTTTCAAGTGTCAAAGCATTGTCGCCATTATTAATTGTATTCAGTTATAAATTCATTTACAGCATTAAATTCCCCTTAGTTACTTACTTATCGTTGATACCATTATTGGGAGGGGTAATTCTTATTATCGTATCTGATTCTCCTTCGGGGAACAATCATGGTAGTTTTTTATTTGATGAATCTAATAATTTAGATGTTCAGCAATTGAAAGGGCTAATATATTGTTTTGTTAGTGTGATCATTTTTGCAGCTCAAAATATTTATGGAAAACAGTTAATAACTTGGGATTCTACTAGTACTACGAATCTTGCCATTAGTACCACCAGGTCAAATACTCCATCCGACAATGAGAAAATGAATAGTAAGTATGTGAGACAAAGAAATAACTCCATTCGATTGCCCTATTCAACTTCAGATTTACGATTGGATGAAAAGAAGAAAGAGGAACACGACGCCTATTCCCAAACTGCAAACCAATATACTAGAGAAGCAGACATTAACAGATACAACAATTTTTTTGGGTCTTTATTACCCGAAAATGAAAGAGTAGTAAAACCTGATCAAATGACCATTATATTTTACTGTTCGATAATCGGATTTTCCATATCAGCAACGGGATTTTTATTAAATGAAATGCCACATGTACTAGATATATTATTTGGTAGACTAGATGATTCTACCCCCAATACCAAGTCAGGACTAGTGGTGGTATTCAATTTAATTTTATTGAATTCAGTATCACATTTTCTTCAAACACTACTAGCATTTCATTTATTAGGTCTGATTCCCGCTGTGTCATATTCTGTGGCATCAATGATGAAAAGAATCTTCTTAATTTCCGTCAGCATAATAATGGCCACCAATGAACACGACCCCAATCGATATTTCGGAAAGATCACTGGCTATCAATTGATCGGACTTCTGTTCACTGGCGTAGGGTTATATTGCTATGACAGGTGGGGGTCAAAAGCGGTGAAAAATAGAACATAAAAGAACAAATATTTAATAGGATGTAATATAGAGAATATAAATCAAATGTTTGGAAAGCTAGAATGCTCAATAATCATCGAATCATGGTTCCAGTTACTAACGTTTTACGGCAATAACTAAAAACCAGGACTCTAAAATCAAGCCCGTAAGTCCCGTGACTACCCCCATCTAAATAATTAGACGTGACTAGTATACTCTAGTATAGGTTGTAGAGAGTAGTAATCGTAGAAACTTGGGATGAACCCCTAATCACAACCCTACAATAATACCTATACAGAAATAGTACAATAGTGTTCATAAAGTTGAAAATTTTTTTTCACTTAGGCTGGTCCCGCGCTCCGCGAGAGCTAAACTGCGGGTAAGCATTAGAGATAAAAGACACAGTAAGTCTAATGAAGATAGGACTTATCTTTGGAGTGCTATTGACGACATGGGTACAGGTGACCCATGGGTTATTACAATTGGATGGAAGACTCACAAACGTGCCCAAGGATTATAAGTTGGTTGACAAAGAAAATTATGTTAATGGAGATAATTTTGGTATTAGATGTTCGATCATATTGAAACTGTTAGATGATTCTACTGAAACATCTTTGCAGGTCAACAAGAACTATGAATTCAAATCCCCACCATTAAAGGCTGGAAAATATAATCTCGTGATCAATTCTCATGATTTCACTTTTTTGCAAGATCGTTTTATAATTGATGTTAACGACTCTACGATTATTGCTACCGATTATTATTTGGACAGAAAGGAGTTAGGGGCCAGTAGAAATATCACCGGTGTGCCATTAGAAGTTAGAACCGTCAGCCCCAGACAATATTATGAAGTTCGTCTGAGTTCATTGGTAGATATGATAAGCAATAGTCCTCTTGGATTTATCTTCAAGAACAAGATATACACGGCATTATTCCTCTTTAGTGTCCTTATGATGGTGGGCCCTTATTTGATTAAGTTTTTCAATCCGGAAATGGCTAAAAGGTTAGAAGAAATTCAAAGAGAACAATCGAAACAAGGGACAATACTTATTGACCCCAAGAAAAGAACCCAGCAAGATTCCAAAATAGAAGAGATTTCAAGAGACTCTCCTTCAACTAATGCAAGAAGAAGAAAGCACTAGAGTTATATATACGACAAGGCTTATTATTCACTAATATACACAACTATATTTTGACGTTTAGCTTTATCCCCACCAAGAGGTACCTACTAACGGCCCATAAAGCAGCACTTATAAAGAGCATAAACCCACAGAATAGAGCAAACATATTATAACTATGCCGGTTTTGATTGTCAATAATGGCAGTCCCCAAAGGGAATCCAAAAAGGTAACTGAAACTAACAAAAAAATACATTAGCCCGTACCGAGATCCGAACTCTTTAACTGGTGATATTTTTCTGGTGCAAGCAGGTGACAAAGATAAGATGGACGCCGAAAAGAATCCAAACAACAGGATGAATATATAGATAAAGACTCTGCTATACCCTAGAGGAATCCAGAATACAAATATCGTTAAAAAGCTACCAGTAAGCATGACAACCATGACATTAAAACATCCAAATCTGTCAGCCAAATATCCAGGAATCCATCGTCCTAATATTCCACAACAGTTATACGTTGTCAACAAAAGATATGATTCATTTTCAGGGATACCCTGAGCCATGGCAAACGTCCCATAGTAAGTAACCACCAACATCAATCCTAATTCCCCAAAAAATACTCCTGCTGATAAAAATGAAAACTTCCAGTCCTTGAAAGCTTTGATGTTCATAAAGTTCTTGCTATTTTCTAAAATCTTTTCCATTTTGACAGTGGTTTCACTATGTAGTTTCTCACTATCTCCGGGCCCAACTCTGGTTCTTAGTAGAATGGTAGCTAGAGTATTGCAAGCTAGAGCCACGAATGCCAACAGACGAATAGCCCATACAAAACCCACTTTTTCATATAAACTTCTTAACATCAAGGGGATAAATATACCGCCTATAGAACCACCAGTGGTACTTATACCAATGGCTAATCCAATATTATTAAAGAACCAATGACCAATGACTCCAATCAAAGCAGGACAGCAAATGGAGATACCAGATCCAACACACACGGAGAGCCCCAAGATAAACTGCCAGATCTCAGTTGAATTAGCTACCCCCATCATTCCTCCAAATATCATGAGAGTACCAACAATCATTGGATGATGTGGTCCCTTTAGATCAAAATAATAGCCCGCCAATGGGGTTAATCCATAACTAAGGGCAAGAAATACTGAAAATATCCATGACACACTAGAAGCATTGGCGTTGGATAATTGATGCGTAGAGATATAAGTTTGGATTACCCCTATAGAATTAATAACCCCAAATTCTATAATGAGCCCTAAAAATGACCCTAGTAACACACAATAAGCCTTGAAGCCGCCATCAGGATATTCAATTCCATCTTCATCAATTCCACTTCTCTCATTAACAGCTATTTCCTCTTCCTTTTGAGGGGGGCCGTCGTCGCCATTGATTGCAAGTATTCCACTGGTATACACATTACTTGAATCTTTATCCCCGGTCATTTTTCTACAAGTATCCAGATATACTCATGCTCCAGAATTTACGATTAAACTTCATCTTTATCTACATGATAAATTCCGCGTTCTGCAGCTTGGCTGCAAGAGAATTCCGCGTTTGTTGCAAAATTATTCCACGCAATTTTATATTTATAGACAGCTATACTTTAGCATTTAATCTAATACCCACTGCACTGTATCTACTAAAGATCCAGAAAAGACTAGCTAAGGTAGAAATCAACCCACAAAACAAAGAAAACATCTTATAATGAAATTTACTCAGATCGGCAATAATGAGACCACTTAGAGGAACCCCAAATAATGTTCCGATACTAACAAAGAAGTACATCAAGCCATATCTGGATCCGAATTCTCTGACAGGAGTAATTTGCCTTAAGCAGGCAGGGGTTAAGGACAAAACCAGGGTAGAGCTAAGTCCGAATATCAGAATAAATAAATATAAGATAACATGATTAGAACCAAAAGGCAACCATAAAATAAAGATGGACAACGCTGATATAACTAACATCAAGATCATCATGTTAAAATGACCAATTTTATCACTCAAATACCCAGTGCATAAGCGTGAGAACCCCATGGCATTGAATATGGTAATTAAAAGATACGCCTGGCTCTCTGATAATCCTTGGGTAACTGCATATGTACCATAGTATGTAGTAACAGAAACCAAAGACAATTCTCCACATAGAACTCCCAATGTAAGGAAAATAAACCGCATGTCCTTTAAAGCACTCCAATCAAAGAATCTTTTCGCCTTCTGGTACAACTGGTCCACTTTATTCTGTTGAGTCATTTCATTATCACTTCTATCTTCGTTGCGTCCTGTAAACCTTTCTCTAATCAATAAAGTGGCGGCGATATTAAGAGCCAAACAGAAAGCCGCTAAAACTCTTACTGCCCAAGCGAAACCAACTTTACTATATAAACTTCTTAAAATCAAGGGAATAACGATACCACCAAGAGATCCACCCAAAGTGCTTATCGAAAGTGCAAACCCAATTTTACGGTGGAACCAATGGCTATTCACACCCACCAAGGGACTTATACACAAAGAGTTTCCAATACCAGCGCAAAGCGAAAGTGCCAAAATGAACTGCCACACTTCTGTACAATTAGCGGTTGCAATTAGCCCACAAAATAATAAAAGCGTACCAATAATCATGGGTTTCAAAGCCCCATTGGAATCAAAGTAAGGGCCTACAAAGACAGTCAATCCAAAAGCCAATGCCACATAAATAGAGAAAATCCAAGATATAGTGGATGCACTAACATGGGACAATTGATGAGTCGCTAAATAGGTTTGCATTACCCCTACGGAATTGGCGGTTCCAAAGCTTGAAACAAGCCCCAAAAACGACCCTAAAATCACAGAATAAGCTCTAATACCGCCATCAGGGTAATCTTTTTCATCTTTCGAAATTAAAGAGGCAACCCCAGCCCCAGAATTGTTGTTATCTCCAGCCACAGTGCTGTTGTCTACCTGTTCTACAACAGCGATACTTTCATCAGTGTCAATTTCTGCACTTCTAATAGTGGTTCTACTACCATTAAGTCTACTAAGGCCCTGCATTGCGATACCAGCACCCTCTGAGGTGCTCCCTCTCTTCGAACTCATTTCTCCTATAGTTTCGACAAGGAGCAATTTAGAAAGAGGGATGTAGCAATCCCTTGATAGGAAATTGGCTGCGAACAGTTCGCAGCCCGAAGACTGCAAAATTTACCTACGAAATGCTAGCTGTTAGGGCTCTTATCGTGTACAAGATTGTCTATTTAAAGTATATATGCCAGGGAACACGCTCATATCCCACAGAGCAGTAATACAATATATATGATGGGTTATATCTTAACATTAAAGTGCAATCCCACGGTTCTGTATCTACTGAATATCCAGAAACAAGAAGAAAGTAACGAAACCAAACCACAAAACAACGAAAACATAGTATAGTGAAACTTACTGGAGTCTCCAATTATGGCACTACCAATAGGAATACCAAATAAATTTCCCATACTAACAAAAAAGTACATTAACCCGTACCGAGACCCAAATTCCTTGACAGGAGTAATCTGTCTCAAGCAAGCAGGGGTCAAAGAAAGAATCAGCGACGAAGTGAAGCCAAAAAACAGAATAAATACATACAAGATCACATGGTTAGATCCAAATGGTAACCAAAGTAACAAAATAGATAACGTGGAGCCCAATAACATTAAAATCATCATATTAAAATGCCCTATTTTGTCCCCTAAATATCCCGGACAAGATCTTCCTAAAACACCCACAGCATTGAAAATCGTCAATAAAATATATGATTCACTTTCAGACATTCCTTGAGTCACTGCATAAGTCCCATAATACGTAACAACAGACAATAGTGACACCTCTCCACATAAAACTCCCAACACTAGAAAGATAAATTTAGTGTCTTTAACAGCACTATAATCAAAGAATCTCTTACCAGCTTGAGCAATCTTTTTCCGTTTACTAATAACTTCAGAGCTTTCATCATTCAAATTCTCTCTAAATCTTTCCTTAATCAATAAGGTAGCCATTAGATTAAAGGCCAAGCACAAAAACGCAAGTACCCGAATGGCCCACACAAACCCTACTTTATCATAAAGACTTCTCAACATTAAAGGAATGGCCACTCCTCCAAGAGACCCACCAATGGAGCTGATACCAATTGCCAAACCAATATGAACGTAAAACCAATGACTAATCACCCCTACTAACGGGCTGATACACAAGGAATGTCCAATCCCTACACACAAAGAAAGAGATAAAATAAAGTGCCAGACTTTAGTAGAACTAGCTGTAGCCATTAACCCACCGAATACCAAGAGATTCCCCACAATCATTGGTCTTAAAGAACCTTTAGCGTCAAAATATGGTCCCACCAAAATAGTGAAACAAAATGCCAACGACAAATAAATAGAAAAAATCCATGATACTATACTGGCACTATTATCAGCCAACTGATGTGTAGCCAAATAGGTTTGGATGGCTCCGACAGAGTTCAATGCCCCGAAATTGGCGGTAAGTCCTAGGAAGGACCCAAGTAACACAGAGTATGCTTGCCAGCCTCCGTCTGGATATTCGTGCTCTGGTTTATTCTCTTCTTCCTCCTGAACAGGCGGTAGTTCAGGCTCGCTATTATTACAACCAGTACTTCCAGGAGTTTCCACAGCGATCTCAGAAAAAGCTTCCTGGCCGTCGGTATTTCTGTTATCTTTTCCTGTAACTGTTATAGAATCATCGATCTCACGACCTCTTAGAGTTCCACGGTTAGCACTACTAGTTATAGAGTTTTTGTACGAGCTTTGTGGTTTCTGAATGTTTTCCAAAGGAATCGTCACGCTTTCTGATGTAGTGTCCATATTTCAGTGGTAAATGTATTTTAATACTTCTGCTTGTCCTTGACAGGATTTTGGGGATTATATTATATATTTGGGCCAGTTCGCAATAAACGGTGATTACTAAGCCTGTCAGTTTTGTGCACTTTCATTGCGATGAGAGAGATCGGAATAAGTATCTTGCGTAGTATGAGAAGGATCTGGGAACTGAATTCAGCGCCAAGCGTACCCAAAATAATGGTAAAAGCTATCACGACTGCTTTTAAACATACGTCACTGTAAATTGAGTATGAAGAGGAAGAATTCAGCAGCGCTTAGTAATAGAAATTGCTTTAAGTATATATATTGCTACCCCGCGTATATAATTAGTCATCTATCAACTCTTTCTTAGCCACTTCTGTGTAGTCAGCCTTCAGTTTATCGTACGAAGGGCTGGGGTTATTGTAACCTCCGTTTATGTAGTCATAATCAGCTTTGACCCAATGTGCAAATGGGTAAGTAGGCAAAGTCTTTAAAGGAGTATCTTTGGAAATGATCCCTAATTCGTATTGACGGTCAATGAGTTTATCCAAGTACTTGGAAATATGATCTCTATATAATTCAAAGAATTTGTATTTGATAATGCCTTCGGGAGCTTCGTAAATGATTTTTCTTATTAATGAAGGCACCAACGGCTCATCTTTCATTTCGTCAAGTGAGTAAAAAACTGGATGATTGGTGAAGATGACCGCTTGAGTTCTAGGCAACTTTCTCAAGGTTTGCCTTTCGACTCTAACATTGAAATTCCTAGGATCATTGGCTTCTGCCTCCTTTCGGACATGTTCTTCGATTTCGGGCTCTTTATAAACATTATTCTTTCTTAACTTATGATCCCATGTCATATACCAACTGGCTCTTTCGACTGGAGAATCAGGAGTCAACCTAGAGAACCATCTTTCCATGGATTTTTGTAACTTTTCCTTGAAATATGGCACGTCTTCATGAATCACATTCAAAGGTTTCCCGATTTTATTATTAATTCCAAAAGATCCACCAGGGAATGGAACAGCAGCTGCAACCAAATAATGCTCACCATCTTGAGGGTTTTTCAACACCACATAAAAATCTTCTTTAGCCATTCTAGTCACATACATAAGAGGATGTTCAGCCAAGGGAAGTGTCATGTCGATAACTTCCTTTGTAAGCTCATTTTTTATAATTTTTCCTCCGTTTTTGCCATTCTTACTTTTATCATCTAAAAGGGTGAATAAAAGTGGGTACCGTTTTAACATATGATTTGTCACAGTTTCCATTAATTCCAATGATGGTTCATAGCCTTCCGGTAACCAAGCAATATTTTCTTCTCCATATTTTAACCAAATTCTTTGTTTTTCTTCAATGTAATGCCAATAGTATTTATCCATGTCAAGCCAATGGTTAATATCTAACTTGAAAATCGACATGGTTTGATGATAGGGCCACCTGAAAGGTCTCCAAGGTCTGTCATCATAAGTTTTCACTTGTTCTGGAGTTATCATGAGAGGAGTTGGTTCCGGAGGGATTTGACTGTTTTCATTGTTTCCTCCATACGAAGATTTCCTGGATCCATTAGGAGTTCCTGCGTGAGAGAAACTCAAATATTGTTTGTAATACCTTCCATACTGGTTCCAAAGTAATTTAAACTGTTTCCTGGAGAGAACTAGCGTCACTAGTAATCCGGTAAGTAATACTAACGTCACCAGATCCATTGTTTTTGTTAGCTGGAGTGTTGAAGTGCTGCTCCATGTATTTATAGTATTGCGAAATTCTTATCAGTGATAGGAAATCAACACCCAATGCGGTAAATTGACCCCGCGGTTTTTTGCAACCATTTACAGCTAACAGATGCGCAATGGTTCCGTTGCATATGAGGACTGCAAATGAGACGTGACTGGCTGCTAAATGTTGTATATTAGTTATATTTACAAGGTTCTTTCATTGAAGTATACTTGAAGCGAATTGTCTAGCTTATCTATATATACTTCAGCGTCAGTTAAATCGACTGTTTCAGAAGTATAAACGGGATTGGATAATGGCAAAGCAGGGATACTTATTTTATCAGATCCAATATCTACCACACGTCCTTGTGCTAATTGGGCCAAGACTTCGGTGAACCAACTGTCAATTATGACAGGATTGGTAATAGCTAGAGCTCCAATGAGCTGATCGAAGCCTACTTGTCCGAACTTCAACAATAAGTACTTATTCACCAAGCGGGATTTGATGAGACCATTGTAGGAATGGCCAAGATTGGGAGTTAATAGTAAATTGCAATGTTCCATGACATATGTCTTGAACACCTTCAGGAGGAATATTCGTTGAATGTTTGACCGGACATTGAAATCAGCTACTTGAAAAAGCTTTTGCCGAACCATAAACCGGTAATATGAGTATCCCACCAAGGATAGCTTTTTCAAAGTGTCACTTAAACGTCCTGCTCGATTATCTTGCGGTAAAACCTCTCGGAAATATGACCTCGATACGTTGTAGTTAACCATGGCCAAACTAAGCAACAGGTCCATCTTTTGATCTTTTGTCGGTAACCGACTTTTAATTCCAAGTTTGTCATAATTGAACTGATGGTAACGTTTTTTTGTTAATTTCAGCACAAACTGATTGAATAATTTTTCATACTTTTCACGAGAGTTGAATTGAAGGTATTTCCCTAAATTAATTAAGAGAGCTTCATTCTTTGGATTTTCTATAGTTGTAACAATCAATGTCTTTTGCTTATTCATTATGGCGGGGTTATCAACCATACCAAATTTATAGCTGGTGAAGCTGAGGTAGTCCCTTGCTAGCTCTTTCAATTCTTCAGTATCTGCCCCAACTTCGGAATTTGGGCCCTCAATTTCAATTGGAAAATCTCTCATGACAAAATCCATCAGCTTCATTCTGTGGTGGTCAATTTCGGTCCACTTGCCGTTCAAGTAGATCTCGAAGTCTTTCAGAAACTCAACCAATTCTTGTTGAGAGAGATTATCGAAGATTGTAACATAGTTTGACACATGCTTCATCACCCAATCCTGGGTGTGAATAGGATCCAAGGCGAATAACGTTAAAAAGTATTGTCCGAACTGGCGGAAATACAAGTCATTGTTGTTGACCTTTTGTAAGCTGCCGAGTATCTTCTTGTCAAATAAACCATTGTATATAGGGATGTTCTCCAACAAGAATTGCAAATAGTTTTCCTTAATAAATAAATAGTAAAAAGACAAGTAGTCTTCATTACCATGAATTAAGAGAGCTCTTTTAACTAAATTCTTATAAATAACATTCCCCATAGTTCTGAAGTCTTCCAATAAGCGCTTGGAAGCTTCATGTTGTTTAGGGATAATCGAACTGTTGATCAAAAACTTGTTAGTGACAGAAGAGTTGACCTTAAGACTAGGCAACTGGAACGCGTTCTCCAGATAGAACAAGTATCGTGGATTTATCCTTGCAGGCTCTTTGATCTCAGATAACAAGGCTTCAAGGTGGTCCATGTTCCTAGGCACCGCTAAAGGCTTGTCCTCTGCATCATGGAGGCACGAGACAAGATTCTGCAAGCATTCGAAAGGATCATGGAGCCAATTAAGTCCGACTACATGACGTGTTTGCACCTTAGACTGCCCAGAAAACAAGCCAGTTATCTCCAGGGAAATCGATGGCATTAAATGTTGAAGTTTCCCCTCAACAAGTTCAAAATTATTAGTGCTAGAAGTATTTTCAACAAGTCTTAAATACAAAGGAATCAACGCAATAACTTGTGAGCCTATTCGTTCGATTTCTTTCCGATAAACATTTCTACTGCTAGCGGACACCTTCAGTGCCAACACAGGATCCATATCAAACAATAGCAAGTGATTTTTCACAGATATTGAACTCAAATTCCTCGGCAAGGGATTATGACTTTGATATTCTTTGTTATAAGACAGAACCTCCAGAGGGTCCAATTGTGAGTTAACAACATCTACAGTTGCCATTTTTTCGAGAGAGGAAATGACCTGGGAGCTTGTTGAATACCTCAGAACCATGACAGCTGGGCGTACTGTCCATAGGCGTAGTATGGAGCATGGTTTTCGAAGCATGGCATTCATTGGAGCTGGAATATTTGCGCGATGAGATGCTATGAGATTAAGGAATTGTTCCTTACTGTAGTAAAGAGTAAAAGAAAAAGAACATATAGTAAGGCAACACAAGCAACGCTGAAGACAGCCCAACATTTAACCAGTCAAACAAAAGAGCAGAAAGAAAAAGCTATACGTAAATGTACATTTTAATTAATTCTATCCCGAGACAAAATCAAGTAAAAGGAGATTATATAAAATATATCGATAACTATTAGTGAACTTAATATAGAATGATGAAGGGGATGTTGAAACATATAAAGAGGGAACCTGCTTATAATCTTCTACCTCTTCTACCACCCTTTCTTCTGGTGGAATCAGATGGAACTGGAGTAACATCTTCGATTCTTCCAATTCTTAAACCGGATCTGGCTAAAGCTCTAACAGCAGCTTGACCACCTGGACCTGGGGTTTTGGTTTTGTTACCACCAGTAGCTCTCAATTTGATGTGAACAGCGTTAATACCAACTTCTTTACATTTGGCAGCAACATCTTGAGCAGCCAACATAGCAGCGTAAGGAGTAGATTCATCTCTGTCAGCTTTGACTTTCATACCACCAGTAACTCTGGAAATGGTTTCTTTACCAGATAAATCGGTAACATGAACAAAGGTATCGTTGAAGGAAGCAAAAATTCTTGCTACACCAAAAACAAGGGAGGTGTCTCTTTGAGCTAAAAGAAGTTAGTAGATATTCGGGGAACAATGGAAACAGTTTGGACATATATAATGAGTCAAATCCTTGGTTTGGATCTTTCAAGCCTTGTTTTAAGGTTTTACATTTTTAAGAATGTATAAAGAATGTCTTAATTATGAAGAACACGAAGAATATTAACATAGAAACATCAACAAGGAAACATTAACAAAGAACGATCATAACAGAGTCTTAAAATCTTTTGAAATGGTCAGGGAGCCTACCAATGTTTCCTTGCACTGCTTCTCATCTTACTTCTGATTTGTTTCTGTTGTTTCACACTTGACTTGCCGTTGTCAAACAGGGACATGTGTTGGAGAACACTTGCAGGCACACTAGGTATTATATATGCACATCAAACTTAACATCTATTCAGGGTTATTCAATTATTACATACCAGCTGACATGGTTAATAAGTATATAGAGTGAAAAATTATCATTTTTTTTCATCAAACTTCTTGAGAGGAAAAAAAAAAAAAAACGGGTGAGGCACTACAGGGTACAAGCCCTAGCGACATTTTTGGAATGTGAGATTGAGAAAAGAAAATTACCGAAGAAGAATGTGAGTGTGTCAGCGCGGAACTGCGAGAGGCTGGCGCGGAGCAGCTAGAGACATTGGCACTGAGTAGACGGTTGGTGGGTCCAGATGGTGCCAAAAAGGGCGAGCATGGTGCGAATAGTTGACCGAGATTAGGGCTATATAGAGAAAGACAAAACTACAGTGTAATCAAATATTACATCGTCTATTAACATGTATAATAATGCATCCTAATACACAAATCCTAAGATTTTACCAGAAACATGCTTTCTTCTAGCTTCTTCATGGTCCATAATCCCAGCAGAAGTAGTTAAGATAACGTAACCGAATTGTCTGGCTGGTAATAAGTTATCGGTCCATCTTTCAATGTCACCAATCTTAACGTTAAATCTTGGTTGGATAACACCACATTTGTTCAATCTTCCGTTTAATTGAACCACAATCTTTCCGGATCTGTGGTCATCAATGTATTCGAATTCATCAATGTATCCGTGTTTTTGGATGACAGATAAGAATTTGATGATAACTTTGGAAGATGGTCTGATCAACACTTGTCTTTTACCGGTTTTTTCGGCGTTGTTAATGGCGTTTAAAGCGTCAGCTAACACGGAAGTTCTAGTCATAGTGCTTGTTAGTTAGGTAAAATGAAATTTTTCACTTTACGACTTTTTGATTCTCATCGCACTCGAGAGATTTGGTGACATACACGCAGCAGTCACAACGACATTGTCGCATCCCGCTGTTACTCTCCTGCCTGTCTAAGTACCAACCCTAATACCACACATAAATATCGGTGCCTTTTCCAACTGGAAATCCATGGAGCTTTATACTATGCTCTACACTTCACACCATGTATTATACTACTCTATAACCCCCCTACTCCATCATTCTATCTACTACTATCATACTTAGCACTATAGTACTATACTCACTAACTATTAGCGTGCCTAACCCAATAAACTTTTTTTCTCATCCAAAACCATTGAGAGAATGAAAAAATTTCATTTCTACTACACTAACTAAGATGCCAGTATGTATACATAAACGTCCCACATAGGAGATTATATTGTCCAAATGAGTTAATATGAACAGTGGTTGAACAAGAAACTCCCCCGTCCTGTTCTCCTTATGAAATAGGCCGATTTACTAACAAACTATAGTCTAACAAATCATTCAGAGTTAAGCAAAAGTTAGGTAAAGCTCAAAAGCAAAACAGACCTTTACCACAATGGATCAGATTAAAAACTGATAACACCATTAGATATAATGCTAAAAGAAGACACTGGAGAAGAACCAAGTTAAACATCTAAGACTATTGGTTAAAAGTAATACAACTGAATGTTTTCCAGTTATATATATAGTCACGGTAAGCATGTTTAATAATACACATCTCAAGTTTATAAGGAATGTAGGATGGAGTGGACCGCACAGGTGTTAAGTGGGAGTAAATGAATAGTCCCTATAGCGCTAAGATTAGATTGTTAAAACAGCCGGTCAATTAGTCAGTTAAATACTTATATACTTACTTATAAGTGATATGTCCGCGGCGCTACGCTTTAGAGGTACGAGTCTGGCGGGCTGGTTGAGTAATAACTATGCTTATTTGACACGAGCATGAATTGTTCTGTTACATTTTATGGTATTAGAGCGTTTAGGCTATGTACACAAATATAGTTTGACTTAAGCCTCTGTAAATGGGAATTGTGGATATTGATTTCAATTGTATTTGTGCTTGTGTACCCTTGCGTTTGTACACTTCAGTGAGGACTTTACTTTGCGGACCAATTTTAGATACGAGGGTAGAATTGTGAATTCCGAGGAACCCCTTGGAATCAGGATTTGTGGACAAGGTGGGGGCAGTAGCACATATACATTTGTGAACTTGAGTGGACACAAATAGTCATTTATGCTCCAGATGCAAGGAATTTGCAGATACTGCAAAACTGTGATTCAAAAGAATATCGTGTCCTGTTCAATTGTTGCACGCATTGAAATGCTGATTATCTCAATTGGTAAAAAATAGATTCTCGGTTCTTACTCTTTTGCAGCCGTTTGTGTAATTGAAGTCACAAAGGCTCGATGAGCCTATATTGTGAAATACCGTTCTCTTCATGCTTGTACACACTCTCCAACTTCATACATCACTCCCACATTTTGCCATAATCTATACTTCTATTTTTGTTTGTACACCTCATTCACAGATGTATCAAACAAGAAGCAAACGTTGAAGTATGCTTGTAAAGAGCGGAAGCACATCTACAATTTTGATATCTTCAATTCAGTATTTATGGAATAATATTTATTGGTTTGCTAATGTCTTTATGTACACATTTATACTTTGTTTAGTCAATTTACAAAGTATCTTATCTGCACCACCTTCCACAATTCTGTACTTGTACTTCTTTACCAACACAAACAGAAACAGACACAATTGCACTATTCAAGTACAAAGTGGAAAAGTAGAGAAATACCTCTCGAGTTCCGGTCTTACCCTTCGTTTCAGGATTTGTGAACTTAAGTGGAGGCAATTTGCAGCCAGTTCATATTTGTAAACTATGCACTTACAGATCAGACGCAGCTCGGCGATACTCATGCAGACATGCATACATCCATGAGAAACCTGTAATACCAAGACGTGGGGTATATGTTCATAAGCTGGGGGGATCGATACACAGTGGGGGCATATGTCTATATGTTGGGGGATCCTTATAGTGGGGGAACAATTTCCACGAGATGTGTCGTGCCATGTTCAAATGTTGCTTAACTTAGTCGTGTACCTGTTCAAATGTTGATTTTCTCAAATTGATAAAAAAGTTTTAGTTTTTCGAGATTTCGAGAGTTTGCAGCCATCGACCCCTTTTAAAACTACACTGTGACCTCGAATTGAGTTGGGACTTGTGGATATAGTGTCATAGGCCCATCTTCATTTAATGGGAACCTGTTTCATTGATTATTTTACATTCTCTTTCATATCTTGTAACGAATTTTGCTTATCTATTTACTCTCTCAACATTAAATTTCCTCATTATTGTACATTTCACATCCATTCTTAGACCTTGGCTCCTACTTTGATGTTCTATATCCATCTATCACTCTACTACGATACACCTGCCTTTCCTGTGTCTTTCTCTCTCTTACGCTTGCACTTCTGTCTTCGCATATAGTCTCAATTTGCTTCTAATCTACTTCGCCGTTTTTCTTCTCCATTTCCATGGTTACCATATTCCTAACCTACTAATATTCTTCATTTCGTCATTCTGTCGTGATTTACCCTCTTATTTCTCTTGTAGCTTCAAAATTGGTGCCTCTACATCTCGTTAAATTTCACCAATTTTCGCCTATATCGCAACTTTACTACTCCATTTTTCACGATATCAAAAATCTAAAAAGAAGGAAATGCTACGATTTTCCTTAGCTACACATTCATGTATAATTTGAATTTTACGATTTTTCAAACTTCACCTATATCGCAACTTTACTCCTCCAATTTTCACGATATCGAAATTCTAAAAAGAAGGAAATGCTACGATTTTTCTTAGCTACACATCCATGTAAACTTTGATTTTTACGATTTTTTTGAAAAAAGTGGAAATTGACCATGAACTTTCAGGTTTCTCGGTGAACACACGACATCTCTGATTTTTGGCTATTTTCGTATATCGACCTCTAACTTTTTTGTTTATAACTTTGGCATGCAATTACTTACGCCATTTAATACCCCCGTCTTCACGCTCTCTATATATATCTATACACCCTATTTATCCGCTAACCCCATCTTATAATCGCAAAAAAACCCGTTTTTTAAAAAAAAAAAAATGTTCATCAAGAAATGCACTTTTGATTTTTCCAAACATTTGAGGCCCTTTTTGGGCATCCACGACCTCCCTTAACTATGGTGTTTTCACTATTTTGGCCAATCTATCCTTGCATGGAGTTTGGCCATCTACGAAATACATCTCCACGTATTAAGTATATTTCTACGTATCTAATTATATTTACTATGGTGCAATATTTAATAAACTACAAGTTGTATGTCATGTTATACCTCATTTTACCGTTTTTTTTCTTTTCCAGCTACTGGTGTCATTTTGCACCTATTCCTTTGTTTGTAACAAATTGGTATTGCTAAATTCCATCCTCTATAAAATTCATGTTTGAGATCTGCCTTTTCGCCCAAACCCCCTGAGTTATGGCTCGGTGAAAATCACAATTTCGACCATTTATCCACGTCTAGCTCATCAAGGATTCATTGTTTGAATCTCGTAATCATACAAATCTGCAAGTCTAGCCCAGATGTATACACCATGCTAACTTCATCCAATTTCATGACTCACGATTTGCCTATGTGTCACAAACCCAAACGTAAGGGGGTACCCTTATGATTTTGATTTTTGCAGTACCAGAATTTTGCAACCACTGCTATCGGTCGGGGCACTACACGGCGTGCAAGAACCAACAATTTCTTCATATTGTCGTTTGGGATTATCCGAATTGGCGATGAAGATATAGGTTCTCTATATTTGCAGCCTTGGAAATGTCATTACTAATAGTGTATCCATTTTGTGCCACCAGCTCTCTTTTGATTAATCTCTTCCTTCTTTTTTAAGCTTCGTTCCCATGTTTTGGCACCTCACTTTTGTATAGGTTGTCTTGGTTTCTGTAACGCTAAGTTTATCAATTTGATTAGAAGTTACCGTTACTTCTATTCTTTTTCTTGAGATAACAACTATTTATGCATTATTGCTTGTTCCTTGGAAGTATTAGTTTTCCCTTTTTCTGGAAGTTTATACTCTTCGAAGAGACATTTAATACAAAAGACATAAAATAGGACCTCAATTATTACGGGGTTTCCCTGACACAGACTCTACAAAATTTATACATAATATACATTGTTCTTAAAACTGTATGATCTATCAATAATAATCGCTATAAACTAAACCTGCTCTTCAAATACAGTTTCAATTGGCTTTTCCAATAACGAAGCATGTCCTAATACAGTGACACCAGAGGACCCAATTAACCACATCATAGTGGAAATAGGACTAGCTAAGAACCCTAAAGGTACCGCAAGACAAAATAATCCCGTGTACAATTGAGATGAACTGACTCTTGCAAATGGTAATACCAAATCTTCCCCATTTAATCTACTGATACCAAAGATCCCTCCTCCAACTAAAAAGATCACAAACAACAATAACAAGTTGGTGACCAAAGCGTAAATACTTAAAATCGATACAATAGCGATATAGTTGGCAGAGAAATACCCCAAGTTATATGAAACTCTACTTTGAACTTCTCCAAAATTTGCTGGTTTAGACACTCTTCTGAAGTCAAAGAACTCTTGTGGTGGACGGAGTTTCGACACTGAAGATTGTAATGATCCAAAATCATTACGGATTCTGTCCATACTTAATCTTTCCGACACTTGATTCAACTTTGGTGTGTTAGTAAATCTGACACAAAAACGTTCACTTTTGTGGCCATCTTCAAAATGGAAACGACTGATATCTATTAAACACCATTATACAATGAAAACGTTTGCCACAGGGGCTATACATACGGGAAACGACGATAATGAAAACGACATGACTGATTCTTAGTTTATTTACGTGTAACATTTGGCGTTGAAGATTTGAAAATAATCGCATTTGTCGTGGCAGACCCATTTGATGACATAATTAATTACATAAGACATCTTATATATTTTACATTATGTTTTATCATTTACATATGAGGTTTTAGATCCCCAAATCCTTCCTTACCAATTGCTGGCAAATAGGATGATACCCTGACTCGAATTTCTTGAAGTATTCCACGGCCCTTTCATGGTCTATTTTGTTAAGCGTGACATAGCCGGGTCTAACAAACTTCATTCTTCCAACAGTTCCCAACCAGTTCCCCAAAATCTCAAAGTATTTCATATTAGACCCTTTAAGTTGCAATAAATACCATCTGGATAGTACCTCGGCGTTGGTATTGTTACTATAGTTGGGGCCATAAATCTTATCTAAGGTTTGTAACACAGTCAAGTGATCATCCCAGTTGAAATCTTTATGCTTGTCAAATGCAATTAATGTTTCTAAAAACACCACTGATTGGTTGGCCGTGAAGCTGTCAATATCATGTGACTTGAATAATTGCTCATAGTCCATGTTGCTGAGGATGGCGTTGTACCACTTATCACTTAATTCATACACTTGGTTGACCAAAGAAGTATCAAAATCTGGTTTGATAGGAGGCATACCTGGCTTAAAGATCCAGGTTTCCCAATCCACACTGTCTAAAATTTCATGGTCATCAACAAAGTACTCATACACAGTATCTAAGAACTGGTAACTATCTAAAGACCGGTATTTGAATTTGTTGAAATAATAAGGAATAAAAGGATCAAACTTTTCCGGGGTTAATAAGGTCTCTAAATAATATAGCAAAGTAGATCCTTTTTCATATGGAACCACCGAAAATGCTTCATCTGGATCACAACCATCTTTCAAATCATGATACAATGAAGAGAATCTGTCTTGATTATCTCCCATGGCTTTGAGACTATTTGCCAAATCATACCAACCAATAATAGCACAGAAATCTCTTTGAGCTGATCCATGAATCTTTCCTAAGATCTTTCTCTCTAAGTATACACACCAACCTTCATTCAACCAAAAATGCTCCCAAGAACAATTAGTTACCAAGTTCCCAGCCCAACTATGAGCCAACTCGTGGGCAATCACATCAATATTGGATTTATCTCCAGTTACAATTGTAGGCGTAGCAAATGTAACATTAGGGATCTCCATCCCTCCATAAGGAAAAGCCTTGGGTAAAATCAAAATGTCATATTGATCCCATTCGTAACCAAATACAATCAGCTCTGCTGCCTTGATAAAATTCTCCACGTCTTGGTCGAACTCTTTTTGACAAGTCTTCAAGTTCTTGGGTTCACAGTAAACATGTGATCTAGGACCCACAGACAATTTTTCTATATCTCCTGAAGCAATAGCCACAAGATATGAAGGAATGGGTACCGGTTGCACAAATTTATAAACGGACTTCTGGTTCAAAGGTTCCACAGACAATGGTCTTCCAGACATGACACAATTATGAGGAGAAGTAATGGACATATTATAAGTGGACTTCAACGCAGGTGTGTCGAAACATGGAAAGAAAGACCTCGAATGGATTGGTTCTGATTGAGAAAATAAATACGGAAACATCTTCCCATCCGTAGCTTCCTTTTCCAAGAACTGAATGGCAGTACAATCCTTTGTGGTTTCAAAAGCTATAAATACCGTCAACTCCTTCCCACTCTCACAATCATAAGGGATCTCTAAGGCAGATCCCAAAGCCGGAACTCGGTCTTTTATAACATACCTACGGGGCTCGTCATTAACAGTAATAGCATGAATAGTAAGATACGACGTGTCCAATACGATAGCTTCACACTTTCTGACAACTTTGAGGTGTAAACTAATGTTTCCTGTAAGTGATTTGGTGTCGAAATGAACATCAAAGTTCAAATCCGTGTTATCCACTTCAAAATTATGGTAATTGGATAATGTAGATGGATCGAATTCCGGGGAATGCGCCGGCCTATTTATGCCTCTGATGTCTTTAACGGTCATTTTTAACAGTCAAGTAGATAGTTGCGCCACCTACGATGGTTCTGGTCCAAGAAATGGTGTTAAATGTTAGCTGGTCGTACTCTAGGGACTCATTTAAACAGAAATGGATGGACTTTAGCTTATATAAGAAAATGAGAGTCGCACTATTGCAACGGCTTTTAGGGTGCCACATACTCAGAGGACTGCCGTGTGGCCGCGCAGAAATGCCGTTGTATTGGATTGTTGTAATTGTTGAGGAGCTTATGGTTATGGAGTATATGGTTGTATGAGATTGTTGTAAGTGTTGTGTGGGGTTCGTGGTTGTGAGAGACTGTCATTGTTCTGGGGCTTGTGGTTGTATGAGATTGCTGTGATCTATACGATGTTGTAATATCCTTGTGGTATTGTTGTTCTGTCCTTGTGGTATTGTTGTTCTGTCCTTGTTGGCGCAGTTAATCGTAGTAAATGCTGTTTGTTCTCGTGGCGCTTCTTCTGCTGTGCACTTAGTTGTTCTGGTTCTGCTGCAAACCTTCTTCTTCTCTCTGTTCTTCTCTTAGTTTTCCTGCCTCGCTTGTTCTATCTATTTTTGAATCAAGTCATTCTGCATAGTGACACTTAGATCCTGTCAAATTCCGTATGGCTTCGAAGTAACAAACCATCGAAAATGCCGTGACTTATTTATGTGACAATAATATTCGGCCCTAGTTGCCTTTTGGGCACTTTAGGCCCCCTTTTACGACCGTTCGGGGTTATTTTATTGTTTGTGCCGATTCCCCTATTACTTTGACACTGCTGTCACATCTGTCGTGGCACATTAACATTGTGCTTAACTATGGGCTGCAAAAAAAAAAAAAAAAGGTCGTGTCCAGAAGAATTTACTAGTTTTTATTGAATGCTATATAAACTATAAGAGTTTCTGGTTCTTTCCCAGATCTTCAAGAATCTGTTCCTCGTCGTATTCAGAAAATGGTGTATCTTGGTTGAAGTGCTGCTGGATAATAATCACCGCTACTGTGATACATATAGTGATAAAGAAAATCAAGTCAAACCAATGATCGACGAACTCGATTTCTTTGGTGATAACTCGTTCTGAAGTGGATGAAGCTCCTGACAATGACAAGATCTTGGAGATTTGAAAGGAAAGGTTTGTTGGAAGATTGATCCTGATCAATAAACATGTGGATATGATATAAATCGCCAGTAATTGACAAATGGCCAAATGCTTTAACCAATTCTTAATATGAGGCAGTAGATTCACATAAATGGGAAACAAATGTCCAAATGACTTCAATGTGATCGACACATTGGTAAAGCTCAACATGAATAAACTTCCGGAGATTAAAAATCCGATTTGATTAATCAATTGTGTTTCTGTTATTGACCCCGATACGTCTATAAACGAGGTGATGAGTTTGGCAATGGAAATAGCTAATGCGTCTTTGGTAGAGTCCAACTCATCGGACAATAAATTCAAGTCGTTGTCTTGATCAAGTGGTCGATAATAATAATAATACGGAAACTTGAAGAAAAGAATATTAACCACTCTATAAATACAATAAATCGAAAATGAAACGTCAAAATAGTTCATGAGTTTGGTGATCATTGAATGATTACTTACCAGGGCTTTAATGGCATGGTACTTAAGTAAGGCTTTACAAAATTCGTCATAAAGATTCTCACTTAATGTCTTCAAAGACTTGATTTCTTCATTTAATTCTTGTTCCTCGGCGTTAGGATTCAGGTGTGTCAACAGGGATAAGCTGGCAAAGGATTGTACTTTATGGATAATTCCGCCTAGTCGGTGTGGCTTGGAGGGACTTCCACCAGGACTAGAATTGACACTGTAACTAGAAGTACTTTTGGTGTTATATAAGCTTTTGTTAATAGGTTTTAAATCCCCCGTAGATACAAAAGGGTTGTCGTTATATACGGTACCACCGGTGGACACCTGATAGTCATTCAACTCCCGTTGACGCTTGCGCATCAAGCTTATAGTATTATTGTACCCCTGCAACAAGTTATTGACATCATTCTCGGTAACAGTTTCTTTTTGGGATCCATAATTAAGAGTTGTTTTCGAGTTAAATAGTCGAATAAATGACGGAACTGCTTTGTAAATGGTCGTAGCAGCACCTATTCCCGATAAAATAGAGATTACCGTAATCCCAGCAATAGATATCTGGTTGATTTTCCGGTCCAACATCGATCTTGTTTGGTACGCAGAATCATGTTTTGGAGTGAAAGATTGTGATAAATCTCCAAATTTATGAAGCACCCATAACCACCCCATGAACGACACCACCGATAAGCAGCATCTCGTGATATAGTCAGGATTTGACTTAGCTATAGGAGAAATCAGGTGTGTAATCACCAAATTAATGATAATTAGGGGAATTACTCCCGTGATCAATACCACCAAAGAGTCGATAGTAAGGTGGAAGAACGACCCTCTCTGGTCGCTTCCAAAGTCTACCAATTCACAAAGAATCAACACCATCAACTCCAAGCTTAAACTCATCACTAAACTGAACACAACATTGATCACAAGATCACTAACTATAAATTCATTACCTGTGACCAACATTTGAAAGAATCGGTCCCGTATGTTACCTGAAGCAGGTGGAACAATATCCAGGTGGAATTTGTCATCGTCGTCGCCACCAGCATCGATCTCCAAGTCCCCAAGGTTACTATGGTACTTTTGGTTGAGACTGTGAATCATGGCTCTAATTTTGGCCGTAGAAAGCCGACTGTGGATATTATAGTCTCGTATAAATGAATGGTTAAACCCCGACCTAAAGCACCACAAAAACCCTAGCAATAGGGGAATTGTGTACACCACTGTCGCTATAACACCAGCCATCTCCACAGTTCTTGTAAAGTAGTTGGTGCTAAAGTCGCACCAAATCGCACCAAATGCCCGCACCTAAGCTCACGCTAGATGCCACCAATACTCGCACCAAATTCTCACTAAATGGTCGCACTGAATATATGATCGTACTGAAAAATTTTCAAGTCTTACACTCAATCCAACATTAAAATCAATACTCCATCATGGCAGGAATGAAGTTAAGAGCCGAAAAGAAGATGAGGAAACACCTCATCGAGCAGTTAAAGAGCCGGAAGATTTTGGGAGCTCGGATTGCTCAAGGGGGGCATAAGACTTCCGAAGACTTAATAAAATTGGGTTTGGCTCCACAGGTTTTCATGTTCAAGAATATCTTCTCCGGTCAAGTATTGTATTCGCAGGTGCCTGGGTACCACCAGGAACAAATCGATGAACAATTTGTCCGTCCCAACTGGGAAAACCGTAAACCCAGTCGAAGAAATGATTTGTGGAGATTAATGTGTGTGGTGAACTTTAAATCTTACCAACATGCTATAGACGCTTACAAAGGGTTAATAGATTTACGAATTGTAAGAGATGTGGTTAAGCCTGAAGAAGCAAATGCTATGAGACGGAAAAATGACGAGGGCAATATTTGGAATGCTGGTCAATATAGACCCACATATTCTCAAGAAGCCATAGCGGACTTGGCTCATGTCATTGACGAATTCAACTTAGGAGATACAAAGATTATGTGGGAGAATTTATGGAGAAAAGGAGCTGATGAACATTGGAGACCTGATGTGGAACACGAATCGTTACCATCCTTCAATCCTAAGCTTGAATCTGTGTTACTAGAAGAATTACGGCAAAAGGCATTATACGAATTCCAGTTACAACGTGAACAGCAAGAACAAGAGCAACAACAGCAACACGAGCAACACGAACAAGAACCCCAATTAGCATAATGGTTCTTTCTACTCCCAAATAACTACATCACCTTTGTACATAGTAATATTAACTAATAAACCAATTCGATTAAGTGTCGTGTGATCACCGAGAAGCTCTATATAGTGAAGCACTGAAGCATCCCTACAGTTTTCAAAACAACCAGGTTATTTGGCGGTAATTACTTATAAAACCCTCCTTGTATTAAATCTGCCGCCAACCACCTTCGAATGGACTGAAATATGTGCTTAATGGTGTTAACAATCTGCTATCTCTAATGTGTGTATCAAGCCCGCCTGATTGATGTTCCCACGACCCGCAAAATTTTCGGTGCCGCCTCACGCAAAAAATCACCGACTGCAATTCATTTGTTAATTCTGGTGTTCACGATTACAAATTTGATCTGGTGAGTTTAGTATCGTACCACCATGGCCGCCAAAGATAAACTATTGGCCACGTATCTCAGCCAAACCCAAAACCTTCAAAAACAACAAGAAGTCCCCACTGCCTCCAATGTGATTAGATCGGAGGGGAATAACCCAAGCCCGCCGCCCAATAAAACAGCAGCTGCAACAACAAGTATCGTTCAGAAATCTCCAGTAAACAGTTCTGTGGCGGAAAATGTCCCTGTTTTTTCCCATACCCAACAATCCTCTGGTTCCAGTGCTATCGGAGCTTATGCATCGTATTACAAGCCGACGCAATATGAAGTGCCACAGTCGAAGTCTATAAATCTTCCTCCTGTAAACAAACCAGAAGTTATAGGATATCCAAGTTCCCGTACATACCATGGTGATTCCGAAGGGTCTCAGTCCCCACCACAGAAAGATGGAGCTGGTACTCGTAAAAGAAAGAGAAAATCTAAGAATGCTGGTGGTGCCCTGAATCCAGAGGACGCTAAGCTTCAAGAGATCGTAAAGGTGCTAAGGGGAACTAGAACTGCCCGTGAAGACTTCACGTCGGATATGTTTGTTACTAGTGCAGTAGACGGCAAGGTAGCGTTTAATTGTCAGAGATGTTATCGGTTGAAGAAGAAATGCTCCAAGGATTTCCCTGTTTGTAACTACTGCCACAGCACTCGTAATGACTGTTTTTACGTTGACAGATCTAAATCGAGAAATAATTACTCATCTCAGTATGGCGAGAATCTGGCTCTGGCACCCGAAGCTAAGCTGAGGGAAGAAAAGCTGCCAGAAACTCAGCAACAAAGTCCGGTAGAATCGCAAGAAAACCCCGCAGAACCACAAGAACAAATACAAAAAAGACCACGGCTCTCACAATCATCACAAGTGTTTCGACTGCAAAATTCCCTTCCTCCTCCTCAGTTGCCTTCAGACAATTCATCTAATCCTTTAAGTCGAGTTTCCGCTTTACCACCGATTTCTCATATACAATCAGAACCAACGTTGGGTCATAGATACACTGCAGAAAGAGCCAAATCCACTGATAATAATGAGTCCCCCATCTTACAAAGGATAGTCACCGAATCGACCAATGGAACTGACGAGGTTTCCCATAAATTAATATCCATCTCCACGTTGTTAAGTGACGATAAAGAAGCCAAAGACGATAAACTGTCCAACAGATCACTCCGGAAATATAAAAAGGATTTGAAGTCTATCAATAACCAAGTGTTACTCAAAAGCATAAATGAGAAGATTACGGGTCAAGGACACGGCACCAACACCATTAATAACCTTGAAGATGAGTTTATGAACTTGAAATCTTTCAACGATAAAGACTTACCCAAAATGTTTGTCTATAATTATTTTCATAATTATGAGCATCTATATCCAGTCTTAAACAAGCAGGAAATTGTCAATGAAATTAATAATATCAATTTTGAAAACGAATCTATCATCAATATGAAACTTTATTTAATCTTAAGTATTGGCTGTTTATTGAATGATTCCATCAATCAGAAGCAGTTGTTTAACGAATACTTCAACGAAAAAATCATCGAAGATATCATCTACTTTACCAACTTCAATCAATTAAGCTGTAACACAGTTTCTGAACTTAACAATTTGAAAGCTTTAGTGTTGTTAACTATTTACTATATCAATAAGAAAAACTTGGACATGACATGGAATTTATTGGGGATTTTGAATCGGATGATGATAAAGTTGGATATGTTCAAAGCCAGCACAAATACTGAAACTCTGGAAGTGAAGGAACAAATCTTTTGGGCTGTGTACAACTTGGATAAAGAATTAAGCTTGTTATTGGATAAGCCGTCGCAGTTGCCTTTGAATGACATAATTACCGTGTCCAAGTGTAAAAATGTTCGACAGGGCGATAACAACGAGTTGTCGCTCGCAATGATCGGGAAATTCATTGAGTATTCGGAATTAGAAGACAAAATTAATAACTATAAACAAAGAGTTAATAACGGAGTTATCAGCAACAATGATTTAAATGACTTGTCTCTTGAGATTGAAAACTGGAGAATCTCCATCTCCAGAATCATTCATCAAGTATATTCGGTGATTGATTCCAATTACTTGCAAGAGTTTAGTTTATTGGTGAACTTGAATTATTACTATTTATCGGTTGAGTTAGATCAATTGTCCAACACATCGTCCAGTCAATTCACTTTACAGTTCATATCCCAATTCTTCTCGTTATCCATCTTAAATAACGACCAAATATCCAATAAGAACTTTATTGGTTTATCGTTGTATTCCCTTTTTTTTATGAAGAAATTGTTCAAAGTCATCCGGTTTAACGCTACAAATTTACAGGATATTATCTCCGACAATGGCTCGACCAATAAATTGAATGGGTTTATGAACAATTTCCAAATCATGGTGAATTTGTTGAACTATTTAAACAATAATAACCAGAATCTTGATTTGAGTGAGCTAATAAATGCCATTGTACACTTAAATTCATTGGCCTTGGACCCGAGCAATAAAGGCAATGTTAATGAAGCAGTGGGGAAGATATTGGCTCACTTAGCTTAATATATATAGCTAGGATGGTGTGTAGTTACCATTGTATACATCACTTCATCATATACATCACTTCATCATATACATCACTTCATCATATACATCACTTCATCGTATACATCATACACATCACTTCATCATATACATCACTTCATCATATACATCACTTCATCGTATACATCATACACATCACTTCATCATATACATCACTTCATCATACATCACTCCATCGTATACATCATACACATCACACCTCATATACGTCTCCATAGTAATTATTGTGTGGTGCACTACCTTTCTCTCTCTAGTGCGGTTGAAGATATTCACGCTCACTAAATCGCCACTGCAATCCTCTGGCTCTATTCATACAAATCACAGCTAATTCGTAACAAAACATGCCACCAAAAGCTGATTGGGACAAATACGTGGCCAACGAAGACGATGAAGGCAACCAGGAGAAAATCGTTCCATTGAGTGAAGGAGATATACAAGTTTTGAAGACTTATGGTGCAGCACCTTACGGTGATTCCTTAAAGCAAATCGAAAAGGATTTGAAAGACATTGAAGAGAGAATAAAGGAGAATATCGGGGTTAAAGAAAGTGATACCGGGTTGGCGGTGCCCCATTTGTGGGATATAATGGGAGACAAGCAAAGAATGTCGGAAGAACAGCCGTTACAAGTGGCTAGATGTACCAAGATTATCGAAGCCGTAAACCCAATACCTCAGCCGGGGTTGTTACAAAACGCTGATAATAAGTCAAAATATGTTATAAATATCAAGCAGATTGCTAAGTTTGTGGTTGGGTTAGGAGAAAGAGTTTCCCCCACCGATATTGAAGAAGGAATGAGGGTAGGAGTAGACAGACAAAAGTATGAGATTCAATTACCTTTACCACCTAGAATTGACCCTACGGTAACCATGATGACGGTGGAGGAAAAGCCAGATGTTACATATGGAGATGTAGGAGGGTGTAAAGAGCAAATTGAGAAATTAAGAGAAGTGGTTGAATTACCATTATTATCGCCAGAACGGTTTGTTAAATTGGGGATTGATCCTCCTAAAGGTATATTATTGTATGGACCTCCAGGAACCGGGAAAACTTTATGTGCAAGAGCTGTGGCCAATAGAACTGACGCTACCTTTATAAGAGTTATTGGATCAGAATTGGTTCAGAAATACGTCGGGGAAGGAGCTAGAATGGTTCGGGAATTATTTGAAATGGCTAGAACTAAAAAAGCATGTATTATATTTTTTGATGAAATTGATGCGGTAGGAGGGGCAAGATTTGATGATGGAGCTGGTGGAGATAATGAAGTACAAAGAACCATGTTGGAATTAATTACTCAATTAGATGGGTTTGATCCAAGAGGTAATATTAAAGTGATGTTTGCTACCAATAGACCTAATACGTTAGATCCTGCATTATTAAGACCTGGTAGAATTGATAGAAAAGTGGAATTTTCTTTACCTGATTTAGAAGGTAGAGCCAACATTTTTAGAATTCACTCAAAGACTATGAGTTGTGAAAAAGGCATTAGGTGGGAATTAATTTCCAGATTATGTCCAAATGCTACTGGGGCCGAATTAAGATCGGTTTGTACTGAAGCAGGGATGTTTGCTATAAGAGCTAGAAGAAAAGTGGCTAATGAAAAGGATTTCTTAAAGGCCGTTGAAAAAGTCATCAAGGGGAACCTGAAATTCAGTTCTACGAGTGAATATATGCAATATAATTAAGCACTATAATACACAAGGTTCGTATAAATACGTAGGTTCGTTCATATATTTCTAACATATTACTTAGTCCCACCACGAAACACATCCCATTCCGTCGGTTTGACATGATGCCATAATGGCATAAGGTGGTGTTGTTTGCTGTTCCTGTATTTCGTTATCATTATGTGTTTTAAGATTTATACTGCTATTAATATTAGGCGTAGTCAAATGTGCCGTGTCCTGTGGAGGTTTAGGCTTAATATTAAAGAACACTTCTTCTTCGATTCTAAATCTAATTTTTTCATTGATATCTATAAATAGCTCTGTATCCTCGTCAGGTTTCCAACACCAGGCCCTTTCTGTGCCTCTAAATTCACAGTTTTCAAATAAGTAATGTTTAGGAATAACAATCTCATCAAAGAAGTTTATTCTGACTTTAATTCCTTCTATAGTACAATCAGTAACCTCTCCCTCCATAACCTCTCCAAGAAATGGCTTCCACACAATTAACCGGAACCGAATTTCCACGAATGAACCACCATCTCCAGGCTTTAACAACCCTTCTTTAATATCTTGAATATCCCATACACTCACAGCCAATCCCAAGTTATTTATGACTTTGTTGCTGTACTTCTTGTGGATTTCATTAGTAAGGGACTCTTGCAATGGAACATGGAACGTATGAGGCGGGATCCGTATTAAATCTGAAAGTTCCGTTAGTATGAACATGTTTAGTGGGATCCAGAAGCTGGTGATGATTTGTGAGATTGAAATTTCTCACCGAGATGAGCTGAGCGATGAACTATGAGCTCACGTTACTTGAATTAATTATAGAGGCTTGAGAGCCCGAGAGGCTGCTGGAGAGTAAAGGAGTAGCTACAAGAGTGATAATCCATGTTTAGTGAGAGAATTTGACAGAAAACTAGTTAATGTTAAATATTGTACTTGTACTAGTAAGAGATTTAGCGATCGTGAAAAATCTCACTCCGAAAAGTTTTCGAACACTGAAGCTATGATTAATATCCACACATATAGAAGTGTTGGAAGAGGACTATGGAGGACCAGCCTCTTTTCAAGCTCGCCAATTCAAGTGATAAGTGTCAGAAGTTGTTTGAGATTTCAAAGTAACGTGCCCCAAAAGCACAACCAGAAACCCGACAACAACAAACCAGTTACTAAAGACTCGAATAAACCAATAGTCGACCCCAATGATTGGAAGCTGATTAAAACATTTATTCCGGGGGAAAAGCCTATGAGTGATAAAGTCAAAGATAGAATTCCTAAATTTCCTTTGGGTAAGGAGAATGTTCCTACGTTGTTACCTAGACCCGGAGTGCCACAAGTAGGTAAAACCTTCAATTTCAGACAAGTGGTAAACATCTTGAAGCACAAAACAGCTCCAGAGTTAATCTATGAAAGTGAACCTCACAGATTGTACTTTCTTATGAGTTTTTGCTTTGGAGCTACTCTCTTAATATATTCAGCAGTTCTTCTTGAATGGGCTTATTTCGAGGCTAATCAAAAATATTATAAAAACCCGGAAGAACAGAACCTGGTGATTCAGAAACGGGAATGGGTTATAAATTTGGGGAAGAATTCCATTTTTGGATTTATCACTTTGGCATCGGCTATATTTGTCATCACATTTCCTACCAGATTGGTTAGAAGGATGCATTATTTACCAGGTCCTGTAGAACACATTAAGTTCACTACATATCCCCTTTTACCAGGCCAGTCTACACCTGTGATCACATTACCTTTGAAAAACATTGAACGGAAACATAAAGCACGGGTATGGACTGGGAAAGGGTTTTATGGAACAAGTGATAATTCCCTCTTCTTTTTCGTGCTTAAAGAAGTAGATGATAAAGGGAAGACCCTCAAGAATTGGGTTATAGATAGGAAAGGGTTTTTCTGGAGTGACGGGAGAATCTTCGACTACTTGTTTGGTAAAGAGACCATAGCAGAGGCTGAAGCAGGAATTCCATATGATGAACAAATAGGAATTGTGAATAAACAGGTGAATCAAAAGAAGAAGCAATTACGAGAAAAGCATGGGATTTTTTATAGATGGAAGTTTCAGAAGCAAGAGATGCAAAAAGATATCAAGAGGCTTGGGAATTTTGGATCTAGGGCCAAACTTGACTCGCCTAAGGACTCTTCTAACTCATCTAAGAAGTAGTGTGACATATCGAAAGACGAGATACGCTTTAAAAAGACAAATTGTAAATAGAGTTAGTGTAAGACCTGGTATATAGCTAGCATAATATATGTAAATACAATCACTGTATAAGTCCGTACCACTGGCCACTGTAACTATTGTACCACAAACTATTGTACCTCTACATCTGTACCTTAACCACTGTCAACTATCAACACTTGGTGCGATATAATCGTGTCTTTATCAAAGCAACGGTCGTGGCTTGTCCGTGCGAATGTTGAAAAAGTTTCATCCCCTATTTAGCTGACACCTACACTTATATGAATATATATTGATTTATATATACATAGACTCAGCGGTCCCTTCGATTTTAAGACCTTCATACCCCCCACGAGTCTTTGATTGTTGTCCTTGGTTCACCTGTTTCTGTCTGTGACCATTTCAATTGTTTACTCAATTGTTTGTCCTTTTTCTGGTTCATTTCCTTAGGGTGGCGGTATATGACTGATTTCTCACAATGGCTATTGCTGAAGTAAATATCAAGAGAAAGACCGAGTTGGAGGACATCACCAACACAAATACCAACTACAATAAGAAGGTGAAACAAATGAATTATTATAAGAAGCGGAAATTGCAACAGCGGTCTCCTTCTCCATTAGATAGTCAACTACTGGAAGAAGGCAGTCCTAAAAAAGATTATAAATCGGTATCCTTCGATTGTCCGTTGTTGACGCCAAAAGATGAGGATTATTACAACCATTTGGATTTGGAAGCTCCCAAAGGAGTAGCATCTACGGCTCAATTTAATATCCCCCTCAATGATAATAATGAATATAATAATGAAATTAATAAGAACCATAATGAACTTGATTCTACTTATCCAGAGAATCCCCTTACTCCACCATCTACAAGCGAGCTTAGTTTTACCTCAGGGGTTGGTACTGGTACCGATACACCTGATTTGGAATCGAATGCCGATTATGTGGCATTAACGTCATCGTTAAGATTGTTAGGTAATAACCGGCAACAAATCTTACTGGATATCGAACATTTATCGGGGTTGCTAAACAATTTTCAAGCTTGTAATGATCAGCAAGAGTTCCTTGAATTTTTCCAGAAATTAATGAATAATGATTTGAATTTGCCCAAACAACATAAGATATTAAAATCTCCTATTATTAATCTTAATAAGTATAATATCCGTCAGAATACTAATGTCACTGATGATTTGGGTCAATCCACCGATAAGCCATTGTTCAAGACCTTGAATTTGTTCAAGACTAATAAGTAATGGTTATTGTATATTTAGATATGTAAATAGTGTATTTTAGAAAATTTCAAAAAAAATAATATATTTCTCTACATAAAAACTAACTTACAACTTGATTGTGTCTTTTTTATCTTCATCCTCTGAGTCGGTAACTATGAAGGCGTCGGAATTGACAGGAACGTCACTATTTAAAGATTGCCAGTTCTTCCCATTTCCCGTTGTTCCAGCAGTGGCAGCTTCCTCAGAAACATTGGATTTACGAGTGGGCAATGCAGGGCCTTTATCTTCATCGGCACCTGGTTCATTATTAGATAAACTGATTTTCTGGTGGAAATCATTCGGTAAGATCTTTGGGTCTTCATCGAATTTGTTTCTTGCAGGGTTATTCCGTCTTTGGAACGAGGACCCTCCTAAAGCTCCAAATAATTTGGGGTTCTCATTTCTACCACCATGGGTTAGATCCAACTGTTGTTGATCTTGGTTTCCTCCATTGAAACTCTTGGTAATACCACTGACCCATCCATTTAAAGTGGTTCTAGCTTCTTCCAATCCTTGATTAAAGGTGTTCTTAATATCGTCAAATTCATCGGGAGAATCGTCTTCTTCCTGGTTGAATCTCCGACGTTCCTTTTGCTGTTGGTGCTTCCTCCGTCTTCTTCTTTCTTCCATTTCAAACTCTTTCTGTAACTTTCTTGCCAATAATTCGTCATCAGTTAACCCTGATTCATTAGTTTCAGGCGCAGATTTTGGAGCTCCTTGTCCTGGTACCGGACCAGAACCTTGGTTGTCCTTGATAACAATTTCTGGCTCTTCAATGGATTCATCAGAAATATATAAACAAGCATTAAATGCCTGATCAAGATCTCCCTGACTAGCTACTAAAATCCCTGTAATTACCCGTTCTGGAACAGTAGGAAATGCTTCTTTCAATTCATTCTTCATCTTGGTCACGGGAGAAACTGGTCTAGGCGGTGGAGGTGGTAAACTTTCTTCTGGCTCGTCTTGCTTTTCTGGTTTCTCTTCCTTCTGAGCATCTTCAGGCTTTGGTTCAGGTTCCGATTTATCAGGAACCTCTGGTTTTTCCGGCTCTTCTGATTTCTTGTTGGCATTAGAGGATTCGTTTAAGTCCACTGGTTCAGTGGAGGCCACTTTAAGCTCTTCTTTCGACATATTGGACTCAATTGAGGTTCAATAAAGGGGGGGTGAATATGTGGTTCAGCAATCTGGTGATAACAATTTTCCTGACCTTCGCAGTGCGGCGTAGTGGTGTATTTAAGCGACACCAGTGGCAGAAAAAGTTTTCTTCTTTAGTAGATTTACTCTGAACAAATAGAGCTTGGTGGTCGGTGAATGGTCACGGAGTGTGGACAGCAGAGGCAGAGAAACTGATTTTGGTTGACTAATGAGTTCATGTGTGGCTCAGGGTGTTCAACTAATTTCGAACAAATAATAATTGATAGATTTGATGAGGATTTGATGAGATGAGCCAATCGTCTCACTTAGGTCATCGAAATTTATGTATTGTAGCCTATGTATTGTAGATTCTATTTTGAGCCTATTGTATGTTCTTGCAATTTTAGCCACCTTAGTTTCTGTCTAAGGTGGTTAATATGTCTCTTATTAACTATATTTCTCTTATCGACTACAGTGTGGTTCGCTGGCTTCATTAGTGTCTCTAGCGTCTCTAACTTGCTCTCTAGTGTGTATTTAAACAAAGCTTTTATCATTGTAAACTTCAAGTTGATTTCTCTGACCATTTGTTGTTTAGTCTTCTACTGAGAGCTGTGTATTTCGCTATACTCCATCATTTATTCTTACTGTATTCCTCAATCTTCGCTTATCTGTTATTCTATTCTTCTTCGGTATTATGTTCTCCTACATTTCTTGCTATCTTTCTCCTCCTATGAACTCTACACTCTCTCATCTTAATATCTATTATGAATATACATGCGTATGCTACTACACTTATTGCTCTTTTTGTTGTTCTTTCACTTGTTTTAATTCATCTTTTCTTCTAATCAAATCCAAGTTTTCACATTCTTCCCAAGCATGTTTGTCATGGCCACAATCAACAGATGAATTGGCACTTTGTCTGATCAAGCACGTTTGATATAATGCAAAATAAGCGGCACATCTGTCTCTCCATTTTAATGGCACTTTATATTTTTGTAAATCGTCTTCCGAAACTGAAACTATTGTTAGTACTGGTTCATTCCTTGGATCCAAAAGTACGGTTCCGGCCTACATAAAGCTAATAAATACATACGAAGCGGTGGGAATTTGGTTACAGACATTCTTAAGTATCAACCAATTAAATAATTGATTTTTCAAATTTTCAGCGAGTGAGAACTTTTAGCTAGCAGTTCCAGTAAGCACACTAAGTAAAAGAGTGTCACGAATTAATGGCTATTGGGGCTATCTTTTGAGGATTTAAGGACAGAAATGGGTATTTTGACCCTGTGAGTTGTTGTCCATGGCGTTGAATCCAACATTATCGCAGCCAAACCTCAATAACCGAGGGCATTGTGGCTCTACGGTAGTACCAATGAAATGATTTATATTATATAATATACATGCAATGTGATCTATTTAACTGTCAAACAGCTTTACAAGAATTGTAGTTTACGACTTAAGCTTTGTTGAAGTCATCTAATCTTTGTTTCAATGTGTAGTATTGACATTTATAGAATTCATCTTTGGTAGTGGCACAGAAAGAAGTTCCCTTGTCTAAGCATTTATAGTAAGCGATTAAAGGAGCAGCGCAATGGTCTCTGTGTAAAAAGGGAACGTCGTTTTCATCCAAGTCTTTAACACTAGGAGTTTCGGGGAATTTGTAGTCTACCATTGTACTGAAGGTGGGTAATAACTGAAAAGTTTTATTTCATTGGTCAACTGCGCGCACTGACAAAAGTGGACCTGGCACTGGCCCTCTGCTCGACCTATTCTCGACCTGGCCGGACCTGTCCTCGACCCAGCTTCGATCTACCTCCACCCTCTCCTCCCACCTACATACGGATCCATCCTTCCAGTGCCTAAGAGTGGTAGCGCCAAATGTGATAACTGACTATAACACGACCACCTCTTCTCCCATTCTCTCTCCTCTCCTCTCTCCGTATCCAGTAACTTATGAAGAACAACCTCTAAATTCCTCAACCTAGACTATTTTCCCACAGCAACACGAAACCACTCAAAATCACAGGTACTTCATCGTTCCTTCGGCAAGTGTGGAGTTCAGGTGGTGCCTTTGTAGATCATTCAAGGAACGATTACCTAAGCAGTGAAATTAGTGAAGTCAAATATCGACCATCTCGGAACACTCGACATGTTTTCCTATCGAATCATGGCTTTAATGGGACATCAAGAGTCAAAGAGTCACACGTTTTACCCAAACAAGTAGCCTACATGGTACATTTAATTTGCGCATTTCACAAGTTCAACTTGCGTGCTGAAGGTTCTACTGCATATTTTTTTTTTTTTTTCTGTGGCACATTCATCGGCCCATGCACGTATGTAGTGACATAAAAATAGACTTCGACAATAAAAAGGGTTTATCACGGGTAATAGTAAGTGGCTAGATCGATCTATGAACACTCAGTAAAGATTAAATCGCTTGCATTAAGTTAAGGTTAACGCTAAATAAGAATCCATCTTGATTTAGTGTTATCAAAGTGGGAGGTACTTTCAATAACAAGATCTTTCGAAGCATTTCTTATTGATTCAATTACGGCAGGAGGATCAATTACGGTAGGATCATCGCATTACAATGGTTCCAGTGCATATTTCTTGCGTCTTCGTTAGTTTGTCCATGCGCCTTCGGGTCCTGTTTGTTGCTGTACCAAACCGTGCGTCAACCTGGCCGATTACGGACAGTTACAAGGTAAAGAAAATCCACACACACGCACAATGCCGATCATTGCATTTGCGGGTGCGTAAACGGGCCAAAGAACAAACACGCAATTTTCCCTAACCTCGATGGTAGCCTAATTCATATGATACGGGTGCTTCCCGATAATTCACCGGTTATCGCTTATAACCCCCAATCTCATACATTGCGTTTGTTTATGTCGCTTGCTGGTTGCGGGCTCTTAGCAACGCCACAGCAGGTGAATATGTTCTCACATCTGGATTTAGTTTAGTATCGTACTAACCTTGATGTGTAGCAAAACCCAATCTTAGTAACCTCAGGTCATTGATGTGGCTCATGGTTCCATGGCTTTGTGGAGTTAGTGCCTTGTGGGTGTACATTGTTTGGTGGTGTTCTCAAGGACAATGGGTGGTAGTGAGTATGTTGTTTGGTGAGGAGGATCTTGCTGGAGGTTGCAAACATAGCTTTTGCGCTTTCGTCTCTATTGTTTGAGTGAGGTGTTCCATTGACTATGATTTTTTTAGTTTTGCGCTTGCCCTAAAGACTCTATTCACCTTGCGACCTGTTTCAGTTGCTTCTGTAATAGCCCACAATTTCACCTCAAGCTGATCTGCCCTTTAAGATGAACACACTCTGTCACGCCTTTGAATCTCGCTACCAGAGAATGTAGTTGATGTTCCGCCTTTGGTTGTGCCTATATGCCGTGTTGTGGTTGTATGCAGTTCATACATATATGATCCCGAAATTATGCAACTAAGGAAAAAGTAGCCACTTTTCCAGGTCTCTTAACTGCAAAAGAACATTCCTGCTGCAGACGTGCATATTATGTCCGTCCGCTGCTGCAGTGGTTCGAATCATCCGAGTTTTCTATAATTAACCTTATAAAAAAAAATCTATTTAAACTGATGAAAATATCCTTTTTTTTTTGGGTTTGTTAGTTCGTCTTTAGTAGATTTCCAGATTTCACAATGATTGCCCACAACAGCAATAATAACAAAATCAAGTTACCAAGTATCAGTGAATTGACTAAATCAACTGATATTAAGTTACCATCTATTGCTAGTAGTCCAAGTAACTCGCCATCCTCACCCAGCTACAGTTACTATAGTTACAATAACTATACTCATCAACAAGTAAGGCATATGAGTCAACAACCTCAGCTTCTTCATCAACTTCATCATGCTCCTGTACCACAGCAAGTGGTTCCACAAGTGGGCCCAGTACAACAAGTATGTCATATTGCACCAATGTCTGGACAAATGACTTCTCCTCCACAACAGCCACAACAACCACAACAGCAACCAGCTGGCGGAGTTTCTCAACCTCAACAGAGAATGTACCAACTTCCTCCATATTACCCAATTTACTACAACCAGCAAACCCAATTACCATCACCCCCAACCAACTATATGGTGCCAGAGGTTATTAACAAACCTATTAATAAGTGTCATAGATGTGGTACCACCGAAACTCCAGAATGGAGAAGAGGTCCAAATGGTGTCCGTACTTTGTGCAATGCTTGTGGATTGTACCACGCCAAATTGGTAAAGAGAAAAGGTGCTGCTATAGCCGCCCAAGAGGTCTTAAATAACAAAGTGTGCAAGGGTAAGAATGGTAGAAGAATAACGATTAAAAAGAATCTCATCAACAACAAGATGAACATGAAAATTGATTTAAACAAACAAGTAGTATAGACATTTTGTTTTCAAACAGTTGGTTGTGTTTTATTTTAGTTACGATTGTATTTAGGCTCACGATTATTCACTTCTTCTAATATATTTTAATACCATTGAATGACATCTCTGTAGTTGGTGCCTAATTGGTGCCATCCCCAACCCAACTAAAAAGGGTGCAAATTTTTTACCCGCAGAACTTACAAAATATGGCTGACAACATCCTGTAAACCCTATTCTTACTTTACTAGCTGAATAAAAAAAAAAAAAACGAAGCAATAACTTTGGGTGATGGCTTGCATAAACCTTAAATTTCGATTTAGCGCAATTACTGAAAAAAGGTTTAATGGTAAGATGAAGGCAGTAAATAGGCAGATTTAGGTCCCCTCAGAGATGGTTACAGCAACCGAGTCGGGGTTGAGAGCATCTGAAACAGAAAACGGAACAAGCATACCAGGACCTACTGCAGGATCCATTGCAGGATCCACTGCAGGGTCTCTTGCAGGATGCGCCTAGCTGCAGCAGGTTTTTGGGTCCCACGATCTCCCTCCAGGGCCAATCTATTCACGGCTCCATCATACCATACCCAAACCTTATTACATAGTTACAGCAACACCGCAAACCGACCTGAAACAAAAATATCCTATGATCGGTAATCTCTATTACCGCTACTGTTTAGATCCACCGGGCATTTACTACAATCCTGTATACATCATTCCCCACTGCCCATGCCTTCGGTCCACTGAGGGACCTAGGCCCAGGACTCCTGGCATGCCGGATCTCATGATTTCATCTAAATCCTATTATTTAAGGTTCTTAACCGATTGCTTCAGTTCCGATCGTTACAGGTGGCATCGTATTCTGAGTCCGTATCTGCACTATGGGTTAAGTATTTTTTTTTTATGTATAATCGGTTTATTGGAGTAAGTGTGGCCGAGACCTGATTCAGTCGGGGTGGTACCTAGCGATGGATCCGACAAGTACTTTGGGTCCAACATTACAACCAGCAGGACAACAAGCGTCAGAAAAAATTAACCATGAGACTTACATTTATTGGTAGGATGTTTGAGGCTACCACTTTAACCGGCTTGATGCTGATCTCTCTTAATGTTCCCTCAACAAGCTTGAGCGTTCCCCTCTTGGCTCTAATTGAATGTGACAACAATAGCCGTCTAAAACTACGGGTTGTGGTGCATTTTCTAAGCTTGGTGCATTGGGTCCTAAATATTTTTCTGCTACATGAAATTTGGGATTCTTTTGCATGTCGTGGCTGGTTATATACAGGGTGTTTGTTTTGCGTTTTGCGTTTTTTTGTGTGGGGGATTTACTGCAAATAGCCTATTAATCAACCCTTCCACGGTATCGACTTTGGGTAGCAAGGCGTCGAGACAGCTGGTAAGTTGCTGTTTGTGCTAACACTCTTTCGGAGGAACCCATATGAAAATTCCATGCGTCTGAAGAGAGAGAAACGGAGAGAATGGCACTCTTGGAAAAAGGTTTTTGTGGCTCTGAAAAATAACTACACGGTGGAAAATATTAACATTCAAGTCTCGGGCATATCCAACAACTTAAAACCTTATCTAGGAATTATATTGATCTATTAAACCTTCGATATAGACAGATTGGGGTAGATTTAGTGAAGGGATTGAGATCTACTGAACAATTACATGTTCAATGGCATCTAATACGTTTTCATGGACTCCATGACTGGGTCTAACATCTGGGGACAATTTATCTTGGGGCTTATAAACCCCGGTCTTCAAAAGACACGAATTCCAACCATGGGAATTGGCTCCTTGGATATCACTGTAAGGATTATCTCCAATCATAAACACGTCCGAATCATTCAAGGTGCGTTCACAGTAGTCGTATTGGATCTTAAATGGTTTCCCATAAATTTGTCTTATTAAATCTTTACCTTCATTACTTTCCTTGTAAATAGTTTCAACGATAATTCGGAATACTCCCTGACCAAATCTTGGTAAGTGGAATTCATTAGACCAATAAAAGTCGTTGTTACTGAAATAAATAGGCACTGAAGGTTCGCTAGAACTGTAAGATCTTTTGGTACCATACACTCCATTTTCACTATTCAAATAATCCATGATGATTTGCAAATCAGTAGCCATATCTCTGGGATCATTAAATACTAGTATAGCGTCTATGGCCTGATCTAGAGGGGCAGGTTTCCCAAGAGCTTTCAAACTTTCGGGTGTGAATCTGTGATGGGGAGCGATATGTCCAAACGTAGCAACCAAATCTACAGGCATAATTACCTGCTTAAATCCATAATCTTCGGCTGCATATCTAGATTTATCCCCATCTCCTCCCACCACAAGAACCCGATCATATTTCAGGGCCAATGCTTTCATTGGGGTGTGACTTTGAATTAATTGATCCAATTTTAACGGATAATCAAGAACTTCGCCTAGAAAGTTCACCCGTTCGGCTTCTTTAACTCCTCCTCCATTCGTTAAAAATATAAAAGGAATCTTATTTTGGTCAAGCAATTTTAATGCTTGTGGTGCTTGGGGGATGGGAGTCTTTCCTTTCAAGAGTACTCCGTCTATATCAAAAACAACCGATTTGAACCTTCTACCAAACACTTGTCCTGTTTTCCTTTGCAACCTTCCGATTGTCTGTCCAAACATTGTCAATTGCAATATACAAGTTGTTAATGTGGTATGCTATCAATTTGATGTTGTTGTATCTAACGGTTTTCTACGTTTCGTGTCTTTCTATGAAGAGTATTGTCTATTAATGTTAGAGCTCTATTGAAATTTTGGTGTTTAAGGTGCGCGCGGAATGAACTGGTCAATTGTAGTCAGTAGCGAAGATTCATGAAGTCCCTCTTCCACCTTATATTTTCCGTCAAATTGGTCGATTACCTTACAAGCCCAACCAGTTATCAATAACCCGGGTGGGCGGGAACCGAATTTGTCGACAATTTCGGGTAAATGTTGTAAATAGGTCTTGATAACTCGTTGATCTGGACATGAAGCTCTCTCTACTATTGCAACTGGTAAGTCACCGGGCCAATTATAGTTTGTCGTCAATTGATCGGTGAAGTCAGCGATTCTGTGCAAAGCCATTAAAAACACCGTCGTTCTGGTGGGAACATAGTGAGGGATATTGGGTAACTTCCCCTTTCTTCCTGTTCCAGTACAAATTAATACTTGATCACTAACGTCTCTGTGAGTCAATGGAATATTACTATAAGTACCTGCCAGTAATCCGGAGGAAATCCCACTGACTACTTTAGGAGTAAATCCATGATCTTTGAAATAATTATACTCTTCTCCTCCTCTTCCAAAAATATAAGGATCTCCTTGTTTTAGTCTTACCACTTTCTTACCTTGATTTAAGCTGGTTAATCCAAGAGTTAGTAATTCTTCTTGTGCTCTTTCTGCATTTCCTGGAAACTTTCTAGCAATAAATACCTCGATTTTTTTCGGGATTATATCAAGAACTTCTTGTGGAACTAATTTATCGGCCAAAATCAAGTTGGCGCTCATGATTTCTCCTATAGCTCCTAAGGTCAACAATGATAAAGCACCAGGTCCTGAACCTACCAACGAAATGGTTCCCCGTTGATTTTTTACAACTTGTAGCTGCTTCTGTTCCTGGTGGAACGCCGTAGATAAATCATCAATGTTGATGTCTCCTAATTTGTTTAAAGGGTAATATTCAATGATTTGTGACAACCAATTTAATCGTTTAAACTTCAACTGTTCTTGAGTCATATCAAATTCTGGAACAAGCTTGTTCAAAGAAAGATTCTTATCGTAGTCGATGTCTTCCACTTCCCCGGCATCTCTGTGGTCGATATGATCCAACTGCTTTATATTTGCTCTTAAAGTGCTGACGTTGCGGATGATATCATCTATATTAGCAGGTAAATGATTCACAATCTCTCGTTTGATTTTAGAAGCCATTTTACAACCGTTCCCATTGGTAGTAATTCCTACTTCTAAGTCTCCCTTCTTATAAGTCGATAATACGCTAAAGGTACATAATTCTGGACTGTCAACCGTATTTATAGGTATTCTTAACTTGCAACAAGCTTGATATATTTGGAGCTTCAATTGTTCATGTTCCGCTGAAAGGTTCACAAACACTTTATCAACAATTCCATCCACTTCTAGTCGGCCCCGGCGTAAATCTTCACTATCAAATTCCTTCTCTATCTGTTGTACTGAGTCATCAAGTATTTCACTCTTGTGAGTGGTTATAACTATGGGTGTAGCTCCAGCTTCTAGAATGGTCTTCACCTTGTGATTAGTTATACCGCCGGTTCCTACTACCAAGTGTATTTCTCCCTGACACTTCCAATTCGTCAACATCGTTCGGTTTGTGTTGGTATTACAACTATTACAATTATTCCTTTTAAATTCTGGAGACGTTTTTCGATTTGCAATAATTACTTTATCTCACGTGACCGCTGCTCGTAAGCGATGAGCATCGCTTAGTGTGAGCTCATTTTAATCGGCAGTTCATTATGGGGAAGAGACAGCTTGGAATAGGTAAGGCTAAGAAGAAGCAAAAGCTTGAACAAGCACTGGAGGAAAGCAAGACCGCTGGGGAAGGATCAAATGAGTTAACTGTGGAGCTACCAGATAATGTGGATGACAACGATGAATTTGGAGAATTAAAGGGTTTATACGAGACCTACAAAACCAAAGGTAGCGAATTACTTTTGAATGGAATTATTCATGAATGTGATAGGCTCCTAAGAAATCATAAGGACTCTTCGGACTTACCGGATTACTTTTATAATATTTATGGTTTAGGGTTATTTGATTTGGCCACGTATAAACCAGAAGAGACAGCAGAGATTTTGGAATTATCACTTGAAAAGTTTGAGATCGGGCTTGATCGTTACCCAAACAATCTCGAGTTATTGGTGAATCACCTGAGACTTTTGTTGAATGAATTGTTTAATGACATCAAATCTTTGACAGCAGAGTCCTCTGGCAATGGCTTTGAGCCTAAATTCTCCAAAGCCTTGCGGCAATATGAAAAAGCAGAGAATTTAAGTACCGAAACGGAAGATTACAGCATCTACAATAATTCTACTTTCGACATTTTAAAGTTGGTAGATGATTTTTTGGAAATAGTAGATACTTTTGGTCAAGAAGAAGAGGATGAAGATCCAATCGATTTACCTGAAACACATCCATTGTTTGCTATTAGAGAAACTGACGAGTATAATCAGTGGTGGAGAGATCATATCTTAGTATTTTCAGCTGGTTTAACTAAACAGCTTGTGGCTGAACCTCAAAATCAATCCTTACAGGAATTACAAAGAACTATCAACAAATTGATTGGACAATCGTATTTAAAGGAAGCAGAAGAGCCTTCCAATATCTTCACCACCTTGATGTACGACGACACTTACACCAAATCCACTATCAACGGAATTGACAAAGAAGAATCCAAAACCATTGGAATTAAGTTGTTCAGTCTTGCTATTGACCATTTACGTCAAGCCTGGGATGATGATGAGCCGGAAACCTGGGTATTGTTAGCAGAGTCGTTGATTTCTTTAGGAAACCTATACGACTTGGATTCTAAGGACCAAACTGATAACTACGACGAAGCAGAAAAGATTCTTGTTAAAGCCAATAACGTCACCAACGGGAAATATAAAGAGATCTTAGATAACTTGATAAATTAATTAAATGTATATATTAGCTTCTATTAAATATAAAAAAACACTGTATCAACGAAATCTGAACAAATGACATTATTGTACTGACACATGTGGCATCATCAAACAACAAAAACGAAATATACTACCCAAAACATCCTGTATCCTTCGTTCATCAAAATAAAAAAGTCATATCATCATATAAGAGCCTGAACAAAATAATTCATACTTTGCTAGAAATAGTTCTTTCACTTTCTAACTTACTAGCATTTTGTTCATGAGCGTTATCTTTACAAAACTGTAACCCCGAACAATAATGATCTTCTAATAACCGATGTTTGGCGCAAAATTTGCCGTTACAATGATGACAATCACCTACCATTCTTAATGGTAATGAGTTACAAGACTTGAAAGAACATTTCTTCTTGGAAGATTTCTTCTTAACCTTTTGGGCACCAGAAGCATTAACAGCACCGCTTGACGATACATCTTTGGTTATAATATCAATATCATCGTCTATCAGCATTAAAATAACAGTGATTCCTGTTTCTTCGGATTCAACATTGAACTCATTCAACTGTTTATGGCCGGGGCTCAATCTTTCCCCGTTCAAAATCAACTTGAATTTGCTTGGGATCTTGAAGATTTGTGGACATGCAACAGTAATGGAGCTGCTCAAGTCGTCAACATTGGAGTTGTCGGGAACTGTGACAATGAAGGAGTTTTCGGTGGATAATCTAACTGTTACTTTCATTGTGAATAAAGGGAGAAAAGATAACGGTACACTGTTCAGACCTACTAGTGGGTATTCTATAACAAGTAGGAGATGTTTCTAAATGTCTAGTGATATGTATTCCTCAGTATTGAAGAGGAATAGTAGTTGAATGGTGATGACTCTTAGCTGCTCGGTTGCCACTGATAAGGATCAGCCTTCGTGTGGTTACCGCCGAGCCTCACCAAAATGTGGAATGGTTGTGATTGTGTGGGTCTCGCACGACTTCGCATTAACATATATTATCTACAAACTAACGATCTAATCCATTTTCATTCTGTTTCTCATGGCCAAATGGATTTTCTGGTTCAACTTGGACTTGCCGCTATGACTATGACTATCTTCTTCATGGTTGCTCTCCCCGTCTTGAGAATCATCGGGATCTTGGGTTGAAAAAATCGGTACGTCTGCCAAATTGTGAATATTGAATTTGCTCATTGCTGAGTCGTCACTGATTAAACTGACGGCGTCGGATTTAGAAGTATCTTCAAGCTGTTCTTCCTCTGCTTTCTCTGCTTTCTCTGCTTTCTCTGCTTTCTCTGCTTTCTCTGCTTCCTCTTCATCGAAGTTATTGTACTTGTTGTAGAACTCTTCGTAGTCATTGAAGATATTAGGTCCATATTTATCACAGAATTCTGTTACTTTTTCACTTAAAAACTTTCGGGATTTCTTTAAATCCTCTAGTTGCCCAATGTCTTTGTTTTGACTAACCAACGAAAAGAACAAAGGCTTTAATGACTTATAGTAATCCATCCCGATTTCCCCAATTCTCAATGAAGCGTAAGTAGTCATTACTGACCATCCATAGCAGTATAAAAATATCCAAACCTTGGAAATATGAATATTATAGGGAATTAGTTGCCATTTAATTATAATTATGGTCCCTATGATTGAGTAAAAGATGTATAACGAAGGTGCTAATACTAATGCCACTAATACCTTCCAAGTTCCTAAAACATCTCTGGCTTTGATTTTAACTACTGATCCAGCTAATGCTTCCTTTTGCTTGATTTTACTTATCCTTCGAGATGTTATAAACACGGGGGAAAACAATATAACTCCTGGTAAACTTAATCCAAAAAAGAACACCACTTTAAATAATCTTGTTACAAATTTTATAAAGGTAGACAACTTGCCTGAACTGGTTAACGAATCAACTTGGTGATCATGTAATCCTAGTAACAATAATTTATTATTATACTCCATCACCATATTTTTCATCTCGATTACATCGGGCCGATCCTTGTTCATTTGATATCCTTTGATTAACCGCCTATTCATTTCTACCACTAACGGTAACGGGATTTGTTCTCTTTGACCACTTGTAAATAATCTTCTGGCAGCCTGTAATGTAATTAATGTTTCATAATCATCGCAGGTAACCGTGACTTCCTTTAATCCTAAGGTAATAGTCTCTAATAATTTATCAACTGTGGATCTACTATCTTCTAAGTATTTCTCTCCATGCTCTTTAGTGATTTTAATTGGTTTACCAAATTCAATTACAGCTCTGGATCTGAATCTATCGGGGTGGAAATAGTTCAATCCTAAAGGAATAATATTAACAGCTTGGCTTGGATCTTTACTTTGAGAAGCAGCTCCCAATGCCATTATAGCTACCCCTGGTTTTAAAGGTAATAAATCAGTTCTATCGTGAGATCCCCCTTCTGGAAACAATCCCAAAACCTTCCCTTCATTCAAAAAATCAAACACATTTTGAAACAATTTATTATTATCAATATGAGGGGCCACCTTAAATTTAGTACCATTTTTCAATAATTCGTACCTAGCTTCTGTAACTTTATCATTTGCTTTATCTTTATATCCATGTTTAATTTTCAACTTTGTATCTGAAACAATTTCCACAATTTGAAAGTTTCCCTTGGAGTTGGGGAGTCCAATTAATCCTTTAATGGCACAATCCTTGGTGAATTTAGTTCCTTCACCAATGATTTCATCGTCCAGTTCGCCTAAATAAATCTTTCCAGAACAAGGTTTCAACATATCCTGAGCTCTTTCCACCGGAATAGCCCCTGTTAATCTTGATAATAGTCCAATAAACGGTCTCCTATAAGATTTCCCAGCAATTAAAAACGATATCCTTCGATTTGAAAACTCCTTAGTTTTAGAGATCACTACACATCCGTCCAAAAATTGATTGTGATGGGGAGCTATAACAAAAATTATGGGACCTTGTTTGGGGATATTGAATGAACCCCGTACTTTAATATCTCTGAAAAACGTATGAATTATAGATTTGAAAAAGGTAATTACCAAATCGTATACGATGACCTGGAAAATAACCAATAAGGTCGCTTTGAAAGAATTCCACCTATCCAGTAACGACATAGTATCCAAATTCAAACTGTAAGCTATGCCGCTTTACTCAATGGGCGGTTATATGCTTCTTCAACAGAATCACAAAAAGATAACGGACTACCTTGGTTGCTGAATGTGGAGTTCGCAGTCTGAAAAGCCCCTGCTAAAGCCGCTCATAGTTAAGGTCTCACACAAGATTCCAAATATTAGTTTATATTATTCCTTCCTATAAATGCTAACTAATCTTCCCCCGCTGGGACTTCGTCCTTTAAAATCTTGTTTAGCTTCAATCTTAATTCCGTATGTTCATCGCCTCTTAACGTATCTTTAAGAAACCAGCAATCACAGTCCATTTGAACCATTTGTAAGGCACCTCTCAATACTCCACATAATACTTGATTGTACCACAATTCTTTCCTTACTTTGGAATTTATAGGTAACTCTACAAACTCTATTAACGGATTATTCATGAGAATAAGAGAAAATGATTTCCCATCGGCCGACCAATTAGCTACAATGGGTTGGATATTCAAAAAGATCTTGAACCCAATCTTGGACACAACTTCTGCCGTTTCTTTGAACGTTTGACATCTCTGGATCCCGGTTTTGGCTAGAAATTCTTCAATTAATCGGATTCCCATATTATATCCCATTTTGTCTAGTTGGTTGTTAACTTCTTGGTAATCATCATTATAATCTCGACATAATTGTGACACTAGTGATCCGTAAGTTAACGTGAACAACTCAGAGTTCTAAATCCAGTTAGTAAAAAGAAGAACCACAATTGGATGTTTTCTACATACGATCTTCTCTATGTTGTTTTTCCAGATGTCGTCACCCGAATACTTGGAATTTTTTGACATCTTCGACTTGAGATAAAGTTGATTTCTTGTTTTTCTGTTAGTGCTCGCTCATGAGGTTCCTAACAAAATTCCCGTACAAAATGTATGATGAGTATGAGCCTGTATTGGAAAGAACTTGTGAAGCCTAAATCGTACCAAAATGATCCCAGTGACTGTGGTATAGTAACATGATTTTTCGGTGATTTTTAGGAGCCTGTAGAAAAAGATATACAAATAAATATAAAATCGTTAAATATCTGGCGATAAATTGCAAAAATCACTATTTCAATAACATAATACTAAAAACATTGCCAAAACAAAAAAGTATTAACAATTTAACTTTCTAGTACCCTCCCAATTCTTATTGGATACATTCCAAAGATCTCTTATAAGATACGACCCTATTTAAGAGATATTCTGTGGACTCTTTGTGGTGTGCAGAATCTTACATTTGGCTGCAACTCGCTTTCAACTCTAACAAACTAAAAGACAGGTGGATATTGAGTCACCCGACACCACTTAACATTCTATACATCGCCATACATCACCTTACATTAACAATGCATATGTCAATACTCTATATCTCAAACCGGATCATATATAAACACAATCACCGGCTCACTTCTACCCCTATATAGTAAGCCGAATTCCCGATTATTGGTCAACCCATCGGTAAATACACTACAATTTTCTTTTTTCACGCGCCGTCATCTCAGGCAATAATATATAAACACACCATTTCAAGTTTTTAAACACAAACTAGAAGTATGGACACCTTACATTACTTCATACCCTCAAACTTGACGGTAATATCACGAGATGTTAATCCCCCTCCAGTTTTTATCACCAAAAAACCCGATTTGATAACAGGAATCCCCGACGGAATTTTGGCCCTTATCTTACCCGTAATAGCCTATTGGGTATACTGTAGCTTTTTCCACATTATCGACGTTTATCAATTGGCAGAGTCATACAGAATTCACCCCAGTGAAGAGGAGCAAGCACGGAACAAGGCCAAGTTGAGTGACGTCATTAAAGATGTAATGATTCAACATGTAATTCAAACTATAGCAGGGTATGCGTTTTATAAGATTGATAAGACTCCGACCACAGGCTATGAATACAATTATATGTGGAATATTAAACACCAATTTCCTATGTTACCCAATGAATTAATTTATTTTGGGTATATGTATGGAACATCTTTTATTAGGGTGGTTCTAGCGTTTATTATTTTGGATACCTGGCAATATTTATTACACCGGACCATGCATTTGAACAAGTACTTGTATTCCAGATTCCATTCTAGACACCATCGTTTACAGGTTCCTTACGCCTTTGGGGCTTTATATAATGATCCAGTAGAAGGGTTCCTTTTGGATACATGTGGAACAGGGTTGGCAGGTTTAATTACTGGATTGTCTGCCAGAGAATCTATGTTTTTGTATACTTTTACTACCATGAAAACCATAGATGATCACTGTGGCTATAGATTACCATTTGACTTATTTCAAATACTTTTCCCTAATAACTCGGTTTATCATGATATTCATCATCAATCTTGGGGCTTTAAAAACAACTTTTCTCAACCTTTCTTTACTCACTGGGATCAATTGTTTGGCACCAAATACCAGTTTGTTGATGAATATAAGGAATTACAAAAGAAAATCACTTTAGAAAAGTACAAGCAATTCCTTAGCGTCAAGACCAAAAACAAGTATAAAAAGGATTAATCGGATGATGGATATTTCAGAAATAGTACTATATGACTAATAATTTAATGTGTATATGTTGGATAACAATTGTAAATAACTTGACATAATTTAATAATATAATTAATGGTATAAATTGCTCACATTCCTACCGTATAAGTTCACCTGTCAAAATGTGTCAAATTTATTGACTGCAAAAAAATGCGGAGAGAAACCGCTCCGGTTCCGGCGTTGCAAGATGATAAGACTAGTTATGTATACATAGCATAAATACTCAAGTATAAAAGAACTTACAATTCCTCTTCAATAGCTCCAATTATCCAATAGTAATTGCTTCAACCGAATATGGCTACGTACTCTGAGAAAGATTTCAATACCAAACACTATAATGATGCCAGACCCAACTACCCTGACAAGTTTTATCAAGCATTAATGGAATATCATGGAGTTGATTCCAGAGACTTGGCAATGGACATCGGATGTGGGTCTGGATTTGTCACCTTTAAATTGTTGGAATTCTTCAAATCAGTCATAGGAACCGATATTTCAGACACAATGATTAATCAATGTAATAATGATCCACGTACTATTAACAACAACGCAATCTCATTTATTACGGCAGCAGCAGAAGATGCACCTCCTGAAGTTGGAGAGAGTTCTGTAGATTTAATTACAGGTGCTGAATGTTGTCATTGGGTTGACCACGATAAATTCTTTAAGGAATCGTGGAGAATCTTAAAACCTGGTGGTACTTTAGCATACTGGTTTTACAAAGATCCTATATTTATAGATTATCCAGAGGCCAACGAGGTTTATGACGAGTTTTGCTATGAAAACCCTGATTATATGGGGCCCTGTTATCAACAACCAGGGAGAAATTTGTTAAGGACTTTATTAAGAGAAATTACAGTTCCTCAAGATTTATTTACTGACATCGTTAGAAAAGAGTACGAACCATTAAGGGGAGATAGTGCCACAGATTTGTATATAAGCAAAGAAGTCACTTTACCTGTTTTCAAAGATTATGTCACTAGTTGGAGTGCTTATCATAACTGGAAGAAGAAATTTCCCAATGCTCCAGAAGACATTGCTGATATGTTTATTACGAAATTGCGGAAGGTCTTAAAATGTGATGATACCTTTACATTTACAGTAGTGTGGGGTACAGTGTATACTTTCGCTAAAAAGAAGTAGTGCAGATACTTTTGATTCTCAAGAAACTTATTGTAAGTATTCTTTGAATGGAGTGAACAACATCTTGATATGTTTGTCCTTATGGTGTAGTAACTCTTTAAATCCATGCTCCACCGAATCTTCTAACATTATTTTGTCAGTAATCAAAAGCTTCAATTCATCTGTTTTAATCATCCCCAGTTCAATGGCTTTGACCACCTGTTCAAAATCAGATTTAACAAAACAAATAGAACCAGTGACAATCTTTTCTGACATAGTAGTATCCATAGGTGAATAATCAATGAATTTCTTTGCCCAAACCGCCACATTAGTAGCAGTACCTCTAATTCTAAGACATTTCATACTAATATTAAATGTAGCTGACACTCCACTACAATCAAAAGTGTGATGGAATCCATAACCATTGGGCGACAACGCCTTCAATTCTTGTGTACACTGTTCTACCAGTTTTCCCGTAGGGTCAAATACCTCTACTTTTAGTTTTTCCGCTAACAATCGTCTAGCCAATGCCGGTTCACTCACAATGATTTTCCCCGGATTATGACCCTTCAAAGCAAAGATAGTAGTCAAACCAATGGGCCCACACCCCAATATTAAAGCTGATTCTCCAGGTTTGAATTTGGCAATGCTGACCGCATGCCATGATACCGCTAATGGCTGAATCAAGGCGGCAACATCTAATGGAATCTTGGAAGAGTCCAACTTGATCAATTTGTCCTTTGTGGTAACCAAATATTCTGCACACCCTCCATCACTGAACCCCAATCCAGTGAGCGCCAAATGGTCACAAGCATTGTAGTGCCCATCAAAGCAAGCTCCACAATACGGATCATTTAATTTGGGAGAATCCTCATATTTATATTTATCTTTACAAGTTCCTGTAACCTCTACCACCACAGTATCCCCAGGAGCAAATTCCGTTACATTTCCCCCCACAGAAACAACCTGGGCACTGATTTCGTGTCCTAATACCATGGGATACTTCAAGTTAGAGATTGGGTTCGTTGACCCAGGCTTAGGGAAGAAAAAGGGTCCAGCAGTATATTCTTTTAAGTCACTCCCACAAATTCCACAGTAAGCAACCTTCAACTTCACATCATTGGGGTCGACAATCTGGGGTTCTGGATAATCCTCGTGGAATCTGATATCGTACTTGCCGTGGTAAACTACAGCTTTCATCTTTGGTGGGAGATAAAGAGGGGGAATTGACTGCGAAAATAGAGTTCCTCAAGATCTGAACGATAAGATGAGCAGAGACAAAGATAAAAGCACCGTACTCAAAGAAGAATATACTTTTGAAGAATAGGGATAGAGCGTACAGACACGAGTGTAATAGAGCTGTTACCGAACTATGTTGCGGAATTAAAGCTGACCTAACGTAGAATCAGCGTAGAATAAACCCATGTGGAATAAAGCATTGGAACATTAGTAAAATACTCAACTTTGAAGTCTAGACGTAGTTCTAGACCCAGAAACGGACGGAAACTCTTAGAGAGCTAGAACACAACAAGGGTCTTATCCATAGCAAGTTTTATCGTGATTATTCGTGATTATTGATTATCTAACCTTTAAATTGCTTTTATCACTTCTATTATCCAGTATCCACTGAGACTTGAAATTGTTGTTGATTGTGAGAAGGGTTGAAAGCGGTAGCGAGGTGGTGCTTAACATTTACCTCACTCTAGGGTTCTCTACAATACATAACTGTAGCTTCAGCGCTGGCTCTTAAACCAGATTGGATCCAACTTAATTGTCTTCTTCACATCACATCTTTACTAATTAACAACTAGGGGTTTTACTAACTAACAACCCTTCTCTCGACAAAATAATTAAGGTACACAATACATACGAACAAAGAGACCCTCTGGGTACCTGATAATAAAGAAGATGAGACTCAAAACCCAATTAGAGCCTAACAGAATTGAAACAATACACTTTGGTTACCGCAACCAAGTGCTCAGAGATGATGGACAATTAAACGAACTCGATAACAATGTACTAATCTCAGCTCTATTGTATGCTAAACATCAACCTAAATGACGATGAATGAGAATAATAAGTACTTCGTCTAAAATAGCTGGTTCCCTTACTCTTCCAGTAGGCACTTATTGTTCTGATGGCGCGCGCACGACCTAATATAATGGATGCAAAAAAATACATAATAGGTGAATAGATAATTTAAAATAAAAGGGATAAGAAGATTAGACTAGAGAAAGGCAAGTAAAGAAACAATATGGGTATATTAGTTATTAACAATGAATAAACATAGCGACGTCGGGCTACGTTCGATATTACAGCAACCTTATTGGAGAATAGCTGATATTCTGAGCACATTATAGAAAGGCTGTGACGAAACAAGCAGGAACGAAAAATAAGGGGTGGCTATAAAGGGAACGAAGGCTATTATAGGATCATTTTCAGATACTGTATTGTAAAAAGACTTGAGAGTTATGAATCATTACTTTCTATGTGCCTAGGGATAAACGTGCTTTGTTAGCATTTTAAGCGAATAAAAGCCTAACATGAAATGCAACTTAGGGTAAAAATGTCCGATTAGTAGCCAAAGAACAGAAGAAGGTACTTTTAAAAATATGCCAGGTATCATAATCCTTAATATGACTCCTGTTAAGGTTGTCTAATTGTGTTAGCTCTTGAAATGAAAAGTATAAATATCAATCCAAGTTCCTCTCTTCTTTGAATTTTCATTAACAGATTTTAACCAAACTATAAAACAGCAAACAAAATGAAATTTAACGTATTAGTGGGATTTGCTACTTTAATGGCCGTTCAGGGTGCTCTCATTAACCCAAATATTTTAAAGGCTGCTTTACAAGACAATGCTTTAGTTTCTAGAGATCTTGATACCCAAGAAGGTGAAATCAATGATGTCTTAGTTGAGAGACAAATTGATTTCTCCAAAAGGTTGAATGCTACTAAAAGATCAAATGAAACCGAATTAGCTAAAAGATCAAATGAAACTGAATTAGCTAAAAGATCAAATGAAACTGAATTAGCTAAAAGATCAAATGAAACCGTGGATAAAAGAGCTGAAGATTCCATCATCGGAATTGCTAAGAGAGATAATGATACCGATGCTGTTATCAAGAAGAGACTCTCTGACTTGAATGGTGAGTTGAGAAAGATCCACCGCAACTATTAAGTTGTCAAATGGTAACCAATTACCTCTTGTAAATTAGTACTATCGTTCTTACTTTGATATCTGTCGAGCCTGGAACTTTTAACCTTTCATTTTGACATTTTTAAAGCCTAAACTCTATTGAATGGAGCCTTGGTTTACTTTATTATTATTCTTGCTAGTGATATAGCTTTATAGATTTCCTTTCAAATACACTTACTTGGCGGTCTTAAGAACTTCTAACTTGTAGCTTCAACTACATCGTTGTAAATAGTTGTCGGAATTTGATTGAAAAACGGCTCCATGTTCTGATAGCTTCTCATTTCTTTTTTTGCTGCGTATCTCACGAGCGTTTGCACCTATTGTTGCAAATTGACAATCGCACCCACGAACAGCCACAGGACCAGTGAGAGCAAACCAAAGCATTCAAAAGAAGTAGAATAAACCACTCTCATAGGCTATAATCGGGCCCACATAAGCTGTATTGACCTATTGGGGGATATAATAGTATGGGAGCAACGATATAAACTGAAAAATAAAAGAGCGAAATCATAGCCCCGGTGATAACTAAATGGTAATTCTGGAATTGCTTACTCCTTGACTAAAAACCTTATACAAAAACGTTTTTCCGTTATCTACAAACCTTAAGCTTATGAACCGCCCCTCCTTGTACCTTACTGTACCCCCCCCTTCACCTTTTGTGGCGTTAACAGAATTCTCTTGCTGTATTTATTAGAAAGCATTGCCATAGAAATGATAGTTTTAGCTAACATTCTTGCATACCCGGAGTTACATTAACGGAACAATACATCCGTGGAAAACAATTAACACTCCAATTGGGAAGAACAACTACTTATTTCGTCATCACCTAACCACTTCAGTTAAATTAATTGTGCTTTATTGATTGGGACACATAATCACTCTACAAGGGAAAGAGGAAAACTATAAGAAAAGTTGAATTTATTATTTATTCTCACAATGAAAGAGCTAATGAAGCAGCAAGGTTTTAGTCAAAAAGTTTTTGCAGTTCAACTCCGAAGACGATTCCCTTAGGACAAGTATGAGCCTCGACGCACACCTATAAGCTTCAACGAGGGTGACGAGCCCTTGACGTGAAATCAATCACTCCTGAAACATGTGCTTCCATTAATAAGTAGATCATCTTTCTCTTGGATACACTGTTTCGCAAAGTTTGTTAACTTTTGGTGAGAAGATTTAGAGGTTAATTATGCAAGTGGACAAGGGTGACAAGGATGATTTTCAGAGACAATTCATTAATTTTCCATCTTAGAACCATACCAACCTAACTAGATAGTGTTCTTAGAACCAAGTTAGGTGCACTCGATCTTATCCTGTAGTTGCGAGAATATGCGACATAGAGCTTCCTCATGGAATGGATGTTATTCCAAAAGTAGGCACTAGCAAATGTAACAGGGACATAAAGAGTGACCATACCAACCTTTTGTGCTATCTATCACTCTTCGAACACAATTTATGTTCTCTCATAACATCATTACTGGTCTATTACTAGTCTATTACTATTCTTCCTGTTTGTGATACAATTGCAGCCAGTAGCGCGCGACATTTTACTAATGATGACTAAGACATCCTTACTAACTAGTTATAAACTCCTAAATCCGCTACCATTTAGTCAACGTTTGTAAAATACCTAGAAACAACTAGATCATTCCAGACATTTAACAAGGAGGTATAAATAGTTGATGCAAATCCCTTGGACTGTTCTATTGTGTTTTTTCAATTTAATAGATTATACAAACAGTAACACACAGAATATGAGCGCTAGAACAGTCAAGACCATTGTCCATGCTATGGAAAGACCTGAAGGGGTTGGAGCCACCGTTAGAAGATCAATTGGTGTTGAAGGAATGAGAAAATTCTCTCCTTTCTTAATGTTTGATCATTTTGCTGGTGGAGAAGGTGGATTCCCTGAACATCCACATTTAGGACAAGAAACAATCACATATATGATCAAAGGAGCTTTCGCTCATGAAGATTTCACGGGGAATAAGGGGATTTTATATCCAGGTGATTTACAATTTATGACAGCCGGAAAAGGAATTGTGCATTCAGAGATGCCAGTGCCTTTAAAGAACGGAGAGAAACCTCTTGGAATGCAATTATGGGTTGATTTACCTAAAGATTTAAAGGAAATTGATCCAAGATACAGAGATTTAAGAGCTTATGAGATTCCCGAAGTGGTTGAACAAGACGGGAAATTAAAGGTCAAAGTCATCAGTGGTAGTGCTTATGGAGTTGAATCATTAAAAGAACTTGCTTATACCCCAGTTCATTATTATCATTATACCTTAAAACCAGGAGCATTATTTGAACAGGAAGTTCCTGATAGTTTCAACATGTTTTTATATGTTATGAGCGGAGAAGGGTTAAGATTAACTGATGGATCAGTGTTGAATCAATATGACAATGCATTTTTCAAAGTAGATGGTAATCTTATCAAGGGAGCTAATCCTTTAGACTCCGATAATGATATCGAATTTATTCTTGTTGGTGGAGAAATCTTAGATCAGCACACAGTTCACTATGGTCCATTCGTAGCCAATAACCAAGAAAGAATTAAAAAAGCATTTGAAGATTATAACTACGCCAGAGCTGGATTTGCTCCATTAAAGACCTGGAAATCATTAATCAGTAATGGAGTGACCCAGGAGATGGTCGATAAAGACTTGGGATCTTTAAGTGAACGTGAAAAGGCAAAGGAGGCTTATCTTAAAGAGAAAGAAAATTTGGTAGCCAATTATGCTAGAGATGAGCTTTAGACATTACGAATTTGATGATATATTTATTCGATTATAGGTACATATATTTCCCTAATAATTAATGACTTTCTTTAATTATATTGTTCTCGGACAATTTCTGATAGCTAAACTACACAATCTCTAATATCCATATAGTCTATGAATAGAATGTCTCTACTCTCTTAATAAAAATGTCGCAGATCTTCATGTAAAATGTCTCCCTTCTCAATATTAATTCACCGCGTTTAGACACGGTAGCAAACCATAACACTAACACCCGCTGCTTAACATAAATGACAATGGATGAAGCTGCTCGTGAGATAAACTATATCTCCAATAAGCTCCATAAACACCTGGAAATAGTCAGCTACAACCAAGTGGCACATGACTTGGGAATCAGCTACCGAGACTCTCAGTCGCTTTTATACAATTTCTTCAAGGCTAATAAGCACCAGCTAAATGCTAGCTTTATAATTAATGGGACCAAGTCGGGGCAGAAAGTAGTAAAATGGGTTGAACTAGAGAGTTTGGTAGATGCAGAGTTGGAAAAGTTGGACCAAATTCAGTCCGTGAGTATTTATGCTGTTAGTGTCAATAGTTACAATTACGGAATCCAAGATTTGGTGATGAACCAATTGAAGTTGTCAATTGATCATAACAATATGGAATTTTATCACAAGTTGGGGTTAATAAGAGGTCCGAAATTACAGGCAGCTAGCTCAGATACAGCTTCCACAACTCCCCAAAAGAAAGAACAAACTAAACCTAAAGTGAAGCTGGAGCCAAATAAAGAGTCAGCTCCCCCCAAAAAGGCTGGAGGATTATCGTCCCATTATGTATCTAGAAAGCAACAGAATCAACCTGATACCAAGAAGAAACCATCCGATAAACGGAGTGGACCTGAACCGCCTAAGTACCAGTATAAATCCAGAAAGTTGGAAAATAACCGAGATAAAGTGGTTGTGTCTCAAGACAATGCAGGTGACGACGACTTTGACGACGATATGGATTTGGATGGCCCTAAGAACACTCGCAAAAACACACAGCAGTATAATACCAAACTAAATGCTATGTTTGAGGATGATAGTGATGAGGAATTACAAGAAACTGAAGAGCATAAAGAACCAGTAATCGCTGAAGCACAAGAAGACCAGCCACAGGATCAACAACAGGATCAACCACAGGATCCACAACAGGATCAGCCACATGATCCACAACAGAGCCAACAAGAACCTGAACCAATGGAGATCGATTCAGATGAACAACAGCAAGAACAATCCCAACAAGTACCAGAAGCCAATGAACCCGAATACGATGAGGACGGATATCTTATAACCCGGGCCATACCCAAAACGTCTAAACCTACCGCAAAATCAGCCAAAAAGTTAACAAACCCAAAGCCAGCTTTAAAGCCGACTCAAAAGCCTCTGGAACCAAAGTCTACAAGTTCAAAACCAACGTCTAAAAAACAGTCCTCACTAATGAACTTTTTCGGTAAGCAAAAATAACCCACCACTACAAAAGGAGATCAATCCACAACAAATGTGACGTTTGCACTACCACCAATCCATTTTATACCTATATATGGTAATATCTATATGATGTCAACTTCGTCTGTTCTGCGCACTCTCCTGACACATTTCTAAAAGCTCTACCGAATTGATTAATTCCTAGCTCTGTATTTCACTAATTATTGACTCACACATTGTTTAAGGCTGCCGCTGAGTCTCATACTAGCCACCTTTAAGCCTCTATCAGGTAAATCTATTAATTTTGAACTCTTCCACGGATTGGTAGAAGTTTTATTCAAACATCCTTACCACCACTATACGGCGAGAAAGAATGGAGAAAATCTCAAAAAGATTTCCCTATTAGGCAATTTAATTGCAACAAATAATTAGTTTTCCTAAACAGGAAGGCGGTTTTGCAATAAGCCGCATATTTAAGCTATTGAAGAACGGATATAGTAGGGAACCTTCTATAAACAGAATTCAAAACAACTACTAGATTTAGAAATGTTATAGAAAGTTACCCCAAAATTTCTGCACTTGGCAGGTCTCACCCAATTATAAATTGAAATTAATTCCCAGGGCATTTTTTCTAGTACTTAACGTTTTTCTTCTCACATTTCGGTCCGTTTCTTTAAGATAGGCAAGTAGGATTACAGGCATTAGACTTACACATTCATTCGTTGAAATAAAAGAAGAAGAAACACCATGAGATTATCCACCTCCACCTTGATATCCATAGCTTTGACCACATCGTTGGTGAACTCTGCCCCAGCTGCCACCAATAACGATGACACAACTGTTATCAAAAGAAGTGACGATGAGTTGATGCAAGTTTTAGCTAATTTGGATTCTTATAAAACTAAACGGGATGAATTGGCTAACTTGGATAAAAGAGAATATGAAATTGTTACTGATGTTTTGCGTGCATTGGATAACACTGATTTGGCTCCTAGGATTATCCATTACTTTGCAACTTCTCCTTCATTACAACCAATTGTCATTGACACCATTGTTACTGTTTTAAGGAGCGGATTATTAGACATGACCACATTGTTTAGAGCTCTTGATGAATCGGGATTGGTTACCACAGTGGTTCAAGATTTAATCTCTGATTGTTCTTTATACGTTTCATTATTTAGAACTGCAGAAGGAATTATCAGTGACTTAATCGGCCAAGTTCAAGAGAGAATCAATGAAACTTTCCTGAAAAGAGATTTACTCGAAGCCCGTTCTGTTGCCAACAATAACTTAGACGCTAGAGACTTGGACTTGAACAACATTGTTGTCAATTTATTAGAATCATTAGCTAATTCTGGATTAGCTACTTCTGTGGTGAGATCGATCATTACCGACGAAAGTTACATTCCATTTGCTATTAACTTAATCTCAGAAGTGTTAGAAAATAATGCTTTAGATGTTGGGGAATTAGTCGACGCTTTGAGTAACACTGATTTGGCTTCTAACTTGTTGAGTTCTATCTTAAATGCCCAAACCTTTAATACCGTTATCACCAATGCTTTTGCTGCTTTCTCTGGTGATTGTGCCAACGCTGGTTCTGGAGGTGGTTCTGGTTCTGGAAGCGGTTCAGGCTCAGGCTCAGGCTCAGGCTCTGGTTCTGGTTCTGGAAGTGGTGGATCCGACAGTGGCCCTGTGGATCCATGTAAAAAGAGAAGAAGAAGAAGAAGAAGAAGAAACTACAACTATTAAATATAATGAGAAACAGGCTTTTCTCCTATACTATGTTTTAATGAATTAATATCATACCTACAAAGACCCCGTTTTCATGTTCTTCGCCTTCTTAACTGTTAATATATTTATATGTAATTTTCTTCTCGTCTTTGAAAATATATATCCGTCGTATATCTCGCAGTAATTTATTAATTATACTATTTAGGCAGTTGAATGGCTGCAAAAGGTTCGCGCCCGCATTGGGACGAATTGTAAACACTTCTCCCCAATAGTGGATCGACCCTATATATACTGACGGAGCCCATTAAAACCTTGATATGATTAAGGATACTACCGGAAAACCTTATTTGTTGTGCTGCCTCCTCCCCATTCGCAATACCTTTTCAAAACAAGCTGGGGTAAAAGAAAATAAACCTGAAGATCATTAGGCTCAGGACTAAAATCGCATCAGATCTACTATAACTAGTGTAACAGAAGAGAATCAGAAATCGCCCCATGAGCTCTTCCTCGCCAAATAAGGATACAAAACAACGTTTAGAAGGGGAATTTACATCACCTGCAAAATCTCTCCAGAAAATCTTTAGACACAGTGGAAGTGGTAATAGTTTAAATGTTTCTGAAAGTAATTCAAGTGATGGCAGATCTAGACGAAGCATCAACTTTATAAGGTCTCCTTCTCCTACTAGAAGCTCCAACAAATCTCCGAGCAGAGCATCGCTTAGAAGTATTATACCCAGTTTCACCAAATCTAGATCTTCAGTATATACCGAAAACAGTCATGTAACGGTTAACTCTTCTATCGAAGCAGCTAATCCTTTTAATGACCCTAGAGTTGATACCCACGCTTCTATTAATGACTTTGCCGATACATCCAGTGAAAAATCCAAAGTCGAAGAAGACTACGACGCTGAAAGCGTTGAATCTATATTGCATGAGTATAGTGACGAAAGAGCCAAATCATTTCTCTTCAAAGAACATTTTGATGAAAAATCCCTAGCATCCAAGAATTCCATTTCTAGGAACAAGAGTGTTAAATCAATTATAGAACGAACCTTGAATAATTCTAGAAATAGCTATGGAACTGATAGTTCAAAGTCTAGACATAGTGGCTTTTCGGGCGATAGATCCAAAGATATTCTGATTTATCAAGACAATGACACTTCACAAAGTCGAGCTAGCTCATCCAGAAATGCTTCAGAAAGATTTTTTGATACCACGAACTTGTCTGATCCTGTTTTAGACAAAAAAGAGCTTAATACTACTTATAATAATACCACCAATGATAACAGTAACCAGCATACCAATAACAATTTTACTACAGCATCTTCAGAACAAAAAAATGATACCACTTCTTCGTCCGAAGGTAAAAGGAAATATTTTGATAGTACTTCTGAAAGGAATCAAACTACTAATTCTAATGATACTTCGGAAAGACCGTTGGAGTTTGATCCTAAACGAGACCCCTACAATAAGTATTCTATGATTTCTTTAAATTCAGAAGAATTATTGCATCGTTTGGATAGATCCTTAAGTAACTTATCAGAAAGATCTCCCGCTGCAGATGACGAAAAGAGTCGGAGTAATAGCTATGGAAGCATAGATAAAGAAGCCATGATGGCTTACAGAGTGACACAAAACCTGTCTCCCAAGTTGGTACAAATCAACAGTCCCAATTTACAGCCATTGGACCCGGTTCATTACCATGACTCCGATATAAGCAGCGAATCAGATATTTCCATGACTTCAGAGGGAAAATCCTATCCTAGATATCATGACAATAATGTAATGACTTATGCCAAATACAAGGTCAATAGGAAAACTGGCAGGAGGCCACCACCTGAAGCCCCTACACAGGATTCCACCTTAAAATCCACTGTCCACGAAAAAATGCTTCATAATTATAATCTATTTAGTCCGAAAACGGAGATTTCTGGAATCCCTATCATTGACTCAGCTAATAATAGTATCACATCTCCTGAGTTTACAGACCCATACGAAGATCATGACTATTCATACTACGAAAGTTATAAAATCGTTAAACCCAGTTTCTATAGCTGGCCATATTTCATGATGATGATGATTGTAGGATTAGTGATTCCTCCAGTATACTTTCTATTATCACTTGGAATCTTCGATAAGTTGAAAAATTCAAAGAATTACTACACAGGGATTTACTACAAACAACAATATCTGGCTAACCAAGCCAAAATCATCAAGTTCACTCCATTTCAAAAGCTTTTGAGTTTAGGAATTGGGTTAGTATGGACTGCGGTAATATTTGCAATGATAGTGGTAGGCTTTGTCGTATCACAACTGTGATTGTCTATGTAGCAACTATAGAAGTAAGAAACAATACACGAAACCATAATCCAAACAAAAATGTCAGATAAATACCACAAAATAAAAGAAATGTAGATATAGGGGTTTTTTGCAGCCTCTCACCAATAGTACTACGGAGAGTGTGGGGTCATTATAGAGAACAGCATTTAGAATTCCAGCTACAATTTACAAATCATACAACATAGTGCCAACAGAAGAACGTTATCATGGAAGAGCCCTAGCAAACAAATACTAAGAGTACCATCAAATACTAGCAAGTATAGAGTGAGACAAAGTTGGTTCAAATTACTGGTTTGGTTTGTGCTATGAGTGCGCACAAAACCGATCATGTGTTGAAACCCCTTTACTCCAGAATCCAAATCAATCTTACTACAGAACACACTAGTAGGAACAAAAATGGGAAACACACCAACCAAAGAAGCCAGACCTCGAGCCAGTACCTATTCTGGCTCCCACTCTCAATATAGTGGCGGCACTGGAAGCTCGTCCGGGTTAAACTCCATCTTACTTGACGCTGGTTCCGGCGGCAGAAGTGGAAGAAGAAACACCGCCAGTGTGTTTGGCAACATCAACGAATATAAAAAGAGCAAGCGGCTGGAAGAAAGAGATAAACAGCGAGAAGACCACTATATGAAGTTGGTTGTAAAGTACGATGAGACTGTAGATGGAGGGTATTTAGCGCCGTTTGGAACCTATAAATCCAACTTGGATTTCAATACCGATATAGTTAGAGAATTAATTATTAACCGGAAATTGGCACCTTTTTATACTCCGCTTCAGGATTACGATGATAGCTGGAAAGATGATGAGTTGTTGATTATTTTATCGCAGATGCCATTGCACTCTATTGAAGGGGCATATAGTGAAGAAGAGGAGGATGATATCGATAATCATAAGATCCACAAGTCGTCCAATTACTATAAACGGCAGGAGTATAAGCGGAAATTGCGATTGGTGTTAGATAAGACCAAGGAAGCTCAAAAATACGAAGAAAATCGGTTTTTACTGGCTAAGCAATCGCCCAATAAATCCTCTGATAAGTCGTTACCATCAAAGGACTTATTAATGGCCCTATATAAAAACCTTGTGGAATGTCCCATTTGCTTTTTGTATTATCCTAACAACTTAAACTTATCCCGATGTTGTTTACAGCCTATTTGTACCGAATGTTTTGTACAAATAAAGCGGCTAGACCCACATACACCCCATGATGATCCCAGTAATGATTCTAACACAGAAGAGTTACCTAATACATTAATTACAGAACCTGCAAATTGTCCATATTGTGCTATGACTGATTTTGGGGTTAGTTTTGAAAAAAATCTAGACATTAATACTGGTATTAATGGGATCCCTCCAAATGAATTTAAAATGGCTGGACCTAAAGTTTGCCTCCATAGTAATGAAAATAATGATCAAGGAGCTGCAGAAGACGTTGATCAAGTCATAAGCTCCAGTTCCCCTGCCAGCGAAACTGACGCAGAAATGAAGCAGCAGCTTAATAGGCTCCGCAAGAGAAGAACGTCCATTCCTGCCAACTCATCCAAAGTAGTAACCGTTGATCAAATTAGACCCGACTGGGAAACCAAGCTTCAATCGGCCCGTAATAAATTAGCAAGAAAGGCCGCAGCCGCTTCTGCTATCCATGCATCAAATTTGATCATAAATCCTGACACAGATGTTGCTGAATACGATACCAGAAGAAGAAGATCTTCAAACAACATGTTGATGGATAGAAGACCTTCAGGAACTCCCCCTTCTTCCAGTGATCAAGATCCTCATAATGCAAATAATCGTCTTCAATCTGTGGAAGATCGAATGATTGAAGAAGCGTTAAGATTGTCAATTATAGACGAAGAAGAACGCCGAAGGAAAGCTAGTGAACTGAGCACCCCGGAGTGATATACATATTCATACACATATATACATATATATATACACATACAACCTTGTACTCTTCAGTTTCTCGCTGTGCGTATTCTTGCTTATCTCACCTTATGCACCATTTAAACTAAAACCTAAAACGTACAAGCGAGCGGAAAAATTTTTAAACCGTACATGCATCGAGAACTGGTGCCTGAGAGTTGAAGATATAATTATAGACAATCGACGGAGCCTCTAACTCGGATAGGACGGTGGGTTAGTATACATATATAGAGCGGTGTGTATCATCTAGTAAAGGTTCTTAACTATTTTGTCTCGTGTAAGGTTTCTAATTATTAGACGACATAATTGACGAGAAAATCGAGCAGCTAATCGGCGAGGCACGGTGTTTTTGACATAAATCTGACATAGGCACTCTGCATAAATAGAATGGAGGACAAGGACCCTTTTGTAGGGACAGAGCCCATTAATAGACTTCCTATAAAGCGACTATATGACTTCAAGGCCAAAAAGCTTCGAGAGTTCACCAAACTTCCTAAAGAATTTGAATTAGACGACGGGGAGATCTTAGTAAAGATAAAAATGGTGGTTCTTAATTACGGTAAAGACTTTGAAAAGTTCAAAAGCATGACTTCGTCTAACAAGCAAAAGGTCAGAATGAACAGTGTAGTGCCTGGAAATAAGTTTTTGGGAAAGATCTATGCCAGTAATGATATGAATTTAGAATTCCCCTTGGATAACTCTAAGTTTTTGGTATTTCCTTATTCCAATTGTATTCAACAAGGTTTCAAGCAATGTTGTCAGAATTGCTCAAAGTACGGAACTAATGATTATTATGCCCAAAACTCTTCTTTACAAAATAAAAAGATTACTAGGGACAAGTACCCGTGTTTGGGACAATTTGAACTCGGGCTCAACTTGGATGGAGGTTTACAAGACTTTATTAAACTTAAGAACGCCCTGGATTTGTTGGTAAAGGTTCCGGAGACCGTTAGTAGTCATGATTCCTTATTGTTGTTGGATTACACCTTGCCCCTTTACAGTGCTATTAAATCCTTAATATTATCAGCGTACAATTACGACTCTGATAGATTGTTGATTATATTAAACGACTATAATAAAGAGATAAATGACATATTACTTGTGTTCAAGATTTTTGACTTCAACATTGCTAATATCTTGGTGTTAGACTACAAGAGGGTGGATTTAATGACTAGCGAAGAACGGACAAAGTTCCATCAGAAGTTCAATTTGGTCTTGAACTTTAGCAACTCCGTGGTCAGTTGGGATTTCTGTTTCAGAGCCGTGATATCTACTGGGTTGGAATCTACTAAAGCTAGACACCAAGTAATCTTGTTCAGCCAGAATGACGGTATTGATCTTGAACAGTTGTTGTTCAGTATCGATAAAGATTACGACACCAGCGATAAGATTATCACACAATTCAAACTAAACTGGTTTCACAAATTTGACATGATAGAACTTCTAAATCATTTGGCAATGCTTAATACAAGTAATTCCCGACCAAGCTTTAGTTCTGTCGACTCGTATTCTAACCATACGTTATTTTCTTCCAACATGTCCATAACCTCAGCTTCCACCAACTTTTCGAAATATTCCCCCATGAAAGTAAAAGCCCCAGAACCAAACTTTGAACTACCAACATCTTTTGGTGGTAACAGAATCCGCTTAAACAGCGCTTTGAGTTCTGTAGACAACTTGTCCCTTTCCATACCTGAAACAAAAAACAAAGCCCATTGGCTATATTACGAAGAAGATGTGGATTTAAGTAATGAATTCGGCACATTTGACAAGTCCGATACTCCCCAATCCCTTAGACACATCAACAAATATATTAACACGAATCACAACTTTACAAGGGTTTGTTACAGTAATAAGCCCAACAAATCCACGAAATTGAATGCATTTATATTTTCATAGTCAACGACATTTTCTTTTTAATTCATCTAATATATGCTAGTATAAATATTATAAGGATCCTAACTCGGTAAAGGTGTCGATTAAGGTGTCCTTTAACTTGAATAAGTTTAGAATTCTTAGCTTTTCATCTTTTAAATGGGCGTTGTCACTTGCTTGACCACAAGGGATTTGACATGCTGGTGCGTGTAGGGTTTTTTCTAAGAACCTAATGGTTGGGATAGAACCACCTTCCCGTATCAACAACGGATCTTGTTGCCAATTCTTTTGAAGGTTCGAGTAAATTACCTTATAAATGGAGTTATCATAGTCCCCCAACCAGGGCTCCACCTCATGAAAGATATCGAGCTTCAAATGGTTATTGGAATTTAACTGATTGAAACTCTTGGTTAAGTGTTCGGCTAAATTGGTTTTAATGCTATTAATGTCTTGATTGGGAACGATTCTAAGGGATAAGGAGCCTTTCACTACCTTAGGGATAATAGTATCGGTTTGCGGCCCACTCACCTCGATTTTATGGATGGTTAATGATGGTTTAGTCCATTTGGTTAATAATTCATCCAAAATAAACTGCTTATTGTCGTAATTTACAATGTTTTTAAACAATTTCAATTCCTCACTAGTGATAGGCTTAATATCATCATAGAATTGAGGGATTTGAATAGGGAATTCACTTTTATGATCTAACAAAGTATTAAATAGCTGAATTAAGTCCATAGTGGGTTCTTTCAGGATCCCTCCATCGACCCCCGAATGTCTATCTGGCTTATCACTTTCAATTTCGACAGAACAATTAAGCACCCCTCTTAAACCATAGTTTAAACAAGGTCTATAGTCATCCAACCAATAAGAATTCGACAATAAAATCCAATCCACTTCACCAACCATTGGTAGATTCTCTAAAAACTTCTCTTTGAACTGCTTGGACCCATTTTCTTCTTCTCCTTCAATAATGAAAGTTACGTCAATATTCAAATTACCTGCTAGATATAATTCTCCAACAGCATGAATCATCGCTAACGTGGGACCTTTATTATCAGAAATACCTCTACCGTACAAGTAACCATTCTTACTAACCATTTCAAACGGATCAGTAGACCAATCATCTGCCAGCTCATTGGCCTCCACGACATCGTAGTGTCCATAGTACAAGATTCTTTTTACTGAAGACAGCTTTTTATTATTTTGGAACTTGGAAATGATTATAGGGTTTCCATTGTCGATAGGAATCACGTTTGTTTTATAAGCCCCAAATTTATCCAATAATTTAATTAGAAATTTGGCACAGTCTCTTGACTCATCCACATACTCCTGGTGACATTTCAGGATTGTTTTAAAAGTAATTAACTTGGACAAGTTTCTAAGAAGAAGATCATTATTGATTTGAAAATTCCAATGGACCTGTGAATCGTTACTCAAAGGTACTTCGAATTTATACAAGTTGATATTTCTGACCCCAGCAGATACTAAATGGAGCTCGTTCACATCAGAATGGTTGTCAAGATGCTTTTCATATAAATGCAAAGTTAAGGAGGATTGATCATTCAAAGTAATAATCTGGCCATTACTTCTATTAAGGATACTAGAACCCGATTTGGTGCTATAAAGAATAAGACTGTCAATGACCTTTAAGGAATTGATTTGAGGCACGTTGGGGATCGTATAAGACTTTATCAACTGGAATGTTAACAAATCCCATACATTAATAACCCCATTTGACAACCCCACATATAAATAGGTCTGGTTTATCTCCATAGACAAAATAGATTCTTCATTCTCCAAAGATTTTAATTTCTGTAGTTCAATCCCAGACGACCCTTTACTACCAGAGTTCTCCGGTTGATCTACTAAACCCCAAAGGTTAATCATTCCATCACCACCCCCACTAATCAATATATTTTCAAAATTAGGGAACTTAAGCTTATTGAATTCATTCACAAACACCTTCAACACGTATACGTATCCATAATGAGCAAAAGACAAGCTGTCAGCAAGATTCATCTGACACAAATTTATGTTAGTTAGAAACTTAGATGCCTTTTTAGAGCTAATGATATTGGTAATATTAGGACCCGACGGCCCAATAGAATCGAAAAACTTATTATATCTAAGATGAGGCAAATCCAAATTACCATCTTCCACTCCTATCGCCTGTAAATGGGTCGAACAGAGCTTGCACCAGATAATAGAAGCATTTTGAGTACCGATGAATAAAAGACTGAAGCGTTCAAGATAATAAAGGGCAAACACGTCCCCAATATCAACAGAACAGTACAAGATCTTGACAAGCTTAGCGCCGTTATCATCCTTTTCGTGATCTTCTTTGCTTATACTCGAAATATTATAGATCTTGATTAAAGAATCAGACCCGGCCACAAACAAGTGTGACTCCGATTCATTTAAATGAAGGCACAAATTAGAACCGGCTATATCCTCGGTAATAGTAGACACAAGAGTATAGTCTATCAAACTAAATATCAAGATCTTTCCATTCTGAGTCCCACAGATCAAGAACTGGCTCTTATTAGCCACAACGCTAGAGATGATGGAATCGTCTGTGTCCCAGTTATGCACCAAAGAAGGAACCTCTGGCAATCCACTGGAAGAATTTGACAGAGACGGTAAGAACGGAGAGGGAGACTTAGGTTTATAGCGGCGAAGCTGCTGTAAGTTCTCCATCCTTGTGGTTATGACGATGTGTTACACGGAAGCCACAAGTACCAATTTTAGCGCGGCTCGCGCTGGATTGGGGAAACGTCTGAGAAAAAACTAATAACGATACAGCTTATAACGTTATTATTGATCTGTTACTAACGAATTAGAAATCACTCAAAGTCGCTATGTTGTTATACGGACAGATCGGTGATACTCATGTGTTCTATGACCAACAGACCGGGAAAAGTCTTTTAATTGAGAACGGGAATATCACCAATAGTCCCGAGCTTCCCACTATTTACAAACAAGTTAACTTAAACCCTATTGGATGTATCATTGGGATAATCAAGTTGAAAATCGCTAATCACGTTATTATTTGTGATAAGTATGAATTAGAAGGAGAAATCCATGGACAATCTGTTGCTAAAGTCGTTGGGTATAAGGTTATTCCTATTGGTACCACCGCACGTGAATCTGGTGAAGAGTCGGAATATCTTAAACTAGTTAAAGAACATATGGAGAAAAACGACTTTTACTTTAGTCTTTCGCCTAGTTTGGATTTGACCACCAATTTCCAAACTCAATATACCAGTAAGAGTTCCGGTACTGAATTCTGGTGGAACAAGTATCTCTGTGATAATATGGCCCAGGATTATCAAATTGATGCTTCTTTTATTACTCCTATAATCAATGGGTATTTTAAAAGCAAAACAGTTAATTTTGGGGGTGATATTAACCACAAGTTTACCTATATCTTACTTACTAGAAAGTCCCTGTTAAGAGTGGGGACTAGATATTTTAGAAGAGGGATTGATGAAAATGGGAATGTGGCTAATTTCAATGAGACCGAACAAATAGTTATTACGCACGATAATCAGTTATTAAGTTTCTTGCAAATTAGAGGGTCAGTTCCTATTTATTGGAGTGAAATCAACAATTTACGGTATAAACCTCAATTGGTAGTGTCCACCAAAAATGCTTTAGATTCTACCATCAAGCACTTCAACAAATCGATCAATAATTATGGGGAAGTGTACTGTATCAATTTGGTTAATAATAAGGGGTATGAATTGCCAGTCAAGTCTGGGTTTGAATCGGTGATAAACAGATTACCCGACAGTATGAAATCCTCGGTTCATTACATTTACTTTGATTTCCATCATGAGTGTAAGAATATGAAATTTGAGAATGTTAACAAGTTAATTGCACATATTAATGAATTGGGTTTTAGTGATGAAAATTATTTTCATATCGATTTAACTAGTAACAAAGTGGTCAATGTTCAAAAGAAGGTTATTAGAACCAACTGTATGGATTGTTTGGATAGAACCAATGTGGTTCAGTCTATGTTTTCAAGATGGATCTTACAACGTAATTTAAGTGTTTTAGGGTATTTAAACTATGCTATTCCTTGGAAACAGGTCGATCCAAACTTCAACTTTATTTTCCAAAACTTCTGGGCTGATAATGCTGATTCCGTGTCCAGATCGTATAGTTCCACTCCAGCTTTGAAGACGGATTTTACTAGGTTAGGTAAGAGAACCCTCAAAGGAAATTTGAATGATTTGAATAATTCAATTGTTAGATACTATAACAACAACTTGAATGATGGTAAGCGTCAAGACTCGTTTGATTTATTCTTGGGATACTTCAAACCTTATGAATCAGTCAGCGATCCCTTCATTGACCATAGACCCCTTTACATTCAATTATTACCGTATTTATTGACCACGTCTGTGTTAATATTGTTGTCCCTAATCTTTTACCCCAAAGGGTCGTTGTTCAACTACAAAAACTTATTCACTATTGGTCTTTGCTTGTTGTTTCAATTCAAATCAGTCAACTATTTGTTGAACAATAGTTTCCAGTTTGTTGATTGGCCCAATTTGGTGAATTTAGATTTCTTAAATAAGTCCATCGTTAGAGATCCCAGTGATAAGGTCATTGGGTTTAAGTTCGATTATACTAAAGACTTTAAACCTCAATCGAAAAAGAGTTCTTAGTGTTGTGTTGTGTTGTTTGTAATAAATATGTGATGTATACTTTCGGAATCCACTTCAAAAATCGTAGGCGAAATCTCCACAGTTTTCGCATTAATTTTCCACTTGCAACATTATTGTAGGTCAAAATGGATGAACACATAGAGCCGGTAAGCTCTACTACAAAGCCTTCCAAAGAAGTATGTATTGTATAACAACCACAAGTATCACCAAATTGCGTTCTATACTATAAAAATTTAGAAAAAGCGTTCTGTTTGGTACCGTCGTTGACGGATTCTTAAATAGTTTACTGACCAGTTTAGATACCACAAGAGATTATTGAGCTTTCAGAGTCCAAACCAATCCTCAGAATTAGAAACATCCATCACGAATTGACTGAAACAGACTTGAGTGAGCTTTTGAGCCAAATTGGGGATGTTAAGTTCGTCAAATTCGTAAATGTCGACGACTCCAATACTTCTATAGCTTACGGATGTTTTGTGGAAAATCAAGAACAGTTAAACCACCAGGCAATCAGCAAGTTCAACGGAAAGAAAGCCATGGGTAAGATTTTGGTAGTGGAAGATCCTAGAGCATTGAAAGATCGTATTAAACTTAAACCTAGAGGACCATTTAGAGACTCAAATAGAGGAAGAGGCAATAGACCAAGAGGAAGAGGTCCTCAAGGACATAGAGAAAGAGTCAGAAAACCTAAAAAGCCAAAGAAGTCAGCAGAGGACTTGGATAAGGAGTTGGAAGCATATATGCAACAAGATTAGATGCTTAGATGCTATGTAATTATAAATATACAGTAGAGGTTCCATATATATATATATATATATATACTATTGGGCGCGCAGAAAATTATCTTTGAAACATCATCAAAATGAAAGACTTGGTGACGCTATCAGACGACATACACCAGGCTAAAGGATCTGTGTCACAGCTTCAGGCAGCCATAACACTGCTCTTGAAGAGAGCACCAGACATTTCTGAATTTAATGAGATAATTCAACTTATAGCGAGGGCCGGGCCAGGAAAAACGGACGGTAATAGTGGAGACCAGTTTTTGCTTGAAAAGTTAAAACATACGTTGAACACACCTCAATTGAAGGTAGCCATGAAGTTTAAGCAGCTTTTTGAAATGGATGAGTTGCCATTCCTAAAAATGTTGATGCTCGTACATTTGAAGCTGGGGAAAGACCTGAAAGACACTGGCGATGAAGTATTGAATTTCTTATTAGAGTATCATAGAAGTGAAGAGACCAAGAATTTGGGAGTAGATGTCTCTGCTGAAGAATTGAAACGGTTTAACGAAGGAATAAATGAAAAAGGAGAAGATAATGGAAAGGTTAAGGTGGATGCAAAAGGAGATGTGGATATACAGTTGCCGGATCTTTTACCTATAAAAGACGATAGGACATTTAAAAGGACATTTCTTCACCAATCATTTATGGATCCGGTAATCCAAATGGAGAATCTACAGGACATAAGCAATTTTGATAACTCCAAGTTAATAGTACGAGGGAGAATAACATTACAAGGACTTTTGATAGAAATAATGATGCAAAAATACCCTGATATGTACCATGAAGAGTTGATACTCTTGGTGGATCAACTCATGGATGAGAACATTTTATTTAAGCTTAGTTTGACCTATAATATGGTGAAGAATTTCAAGCATAAACTTTCCAATCGCATACCTATGCCAGATAAATTACGAATAATAGCAGACATCTTTTTGAGTTATATGGGAGGGCTCAGTTATGAATACTCTCGATGTAAATTGAAATTATGGATCTACGGTATTTATAAATGGATCCTCCCCCCAGTGTTGGAAGAAGGAACTTTCGACAACTCTCAATTGGTGTATAATCAATTTGAGTTTTTGATGGATGAGATTTCAGCGGACATTACTCTTGATAGGGTGGATAACGAGGACTCATTTGCGTACAAATTGACCATTGAGGACCATAGCTATGTGGGTGCCAATAGCAATGAATCACTAGCCAAAGTCAATGCTATTAAGCAATTTTTGAAGGATAAAACATTAACTAGTATTTTGATGAACAGATATCACAAACAGCAAGAATTGGTCCAACTACAGCAGGCTTCCCAAGAATTCCACCTATTTGTGTCACAAAAAAATATCCAAGTGAGCTACAATCAGATCAAACTAAGTGAACTATTTCATTTGACCATCAAAATTGACGAATTGGTTTTAAGTAGTACTTTTGATAGAGATGAGAAATCCGTCAAGATGAGAGGAGAGTCCGTGGCTTTGGAGAACTTACGAGTTTTAACCAATCCATAGTCTACAAGAGTTTCCTATAAACACTATAAGCACATATTAAACCACGATTTGCTATAGCTGCTGCAATTATGTGGGTCTGCTATAATTACATAGCATTGCAATAGACAATCACAGTAAACACGCTGCACAAAGAAGAGCAAAGAGATCAAGCCAAAAAGGTCAAGGCCGCCAAAGCTGTCAAGACACACTTTACCACCATCACCAGCGTAGCTTGTAAGCAGAATCCTTATCTAATCCCTTCTACATTAAACTATCACGGAACTATCAACGTTTTTAACAGTATCAAATCGAAAGTCGTGTCTTTACCTCCCGGAGATGGTAGGAATTTGCACCCATCGATCTTCCCGTAACAAAGGCATTTCATTGGCTCGTCACTTTCTTTTTCGCACACGCGCACATTTATAAAGGGCCAACGTCGACAAAAAGTTTTTATTCGAACTAATTCTTCTTATACAAATACATAATGTCGTCAGGATTACCAAACTACACCCCAACTGATTACGCCAAATTTGCTTTAGCCGGGGCCATTGGTTGTGGAGCTACCCACGGAGCCATGACTCCTATTGATGTGGTTAAAACCAGAATTCAATTAGAACCAACCGTTTACAACACTGGGATGATTGGATCATTCAGAAAAGTCGTTGGTACTGAAGGGGTTGGTGCCTTATTAACCGGGTTAGGACCTACTGTCTTAGGGTACTCTATGCAAGGGGCCTTCAAATTCGGAGGTTACGAATTATTCAAGAAGACCTTTATTGAATACTTAGGTATAGAAACTTCTAGACAATATAAAGATGTTATCTTCATTGGATCATCTGCTTTAGCTGAATTTTTCGCTGATATTGCTTTATGTCCATTAGAAGCTACCAGAATCAGATTGGTGTCTCAACCTACTTTTGCTAACGGGTTAGTTGGAGGATTCTCTAGAATCATGAAAGAAGAAGGGGTTGGATCATTTTACAATGGGTTCACTCCAATCTTATTTAAACAAATTCCTTATAATATTGCCAAATTTTTGGTTTTCGAAAGAGCTGCTGAGGCCATCTTCTCTGTCATCCCAACTCCAAAATCCGAAATGTCTGTTGGTTCTTTAACTGCTGTTGATTTAGGTGCTGGTATCATTGCCGGTTGTTCTGCTGCCTTCGTTTCTCAACCAGCTGATACCTTATTATCTAAGGTTAACAAGACCAAGAAAGCTCCAGGTCAATCTACTCTTGGGTTATTAGCTCAATTAGCTGGTCAATTAGGTGTTAGAGGTTCTTTCGCTGGTTTACCAACTAGATTGGTTATGGTTGGTACTTTAACTTCCTTACAATTCGCTATCTATGGTAAGATTAAAGGGGTATTAAACTGTCCTCCTGCTGTTCACTTGTAAGCGTAGCTGGTCGCTATAGTCATTTAGGACATATTTATTCCTTGTTACTTATAGAATGTATATATTTGCGATTGTCTTGTCGTCGGTCGAATATATGAAATTTAATTACCTTAGAGTTATCTAATATATGAGTTAAACATTTCTAATAGGTTATTTTAGATTCTGGAGAACCCAATTATGAAAAAACAATTTATTAAGTAATACATATAACTAGATCTAAATACTAACTAAAACGCATGCCTGGGGAATAACGTGGACCCATGAACTTGAAAGTGGTACCAATAGTTGCCTATCACAATCGTTAACATCAACAAATCCATAAAGTATTGTAGAGGAATCTCAAATCTAATTGGGTATGTGTACCCGAATAAAAAAAACAACAACATCTGAAATCGAGGCACAAAGGTAGCCACCAAATAAAAAACAGCACTTATTAACATTGGAATGGTGTTATACATCGTTAACAACAACACCAGAGACCTAAACTTCAAATAATTGATTGTGGAAAGGTACATTAATATAGTAGTAGTCAATACCATGCACCCGTCAGAAATTCCACTTAAAATCACGAAACGGTTACTGGTGGTATACCGGCTGCCAGTGAAATGATCCTCTGCATCCTGGGCCGAATCAAAAGTGAAGATGGAGTCATACTGTTCTTGTGGATCGTAATATCCCCACCGAACATCGCCAGGGTCCTCTTTTGCAAACACTGCAGAAACAATAGTGGTAACTTCAGCAATTATCAAGAGGATTTGGAAAACTCCCCTGACCGAAATCCTGTTAAATCCGTTCAACACAAAACTTCTGTGCAAGAGCTTCGAATCATTAGTTTCTTCAATTTGTTGGTGAATTATAGTATGAAGAAGTATTAGCAGAAGCACAATAAAATGCTGTCTTTTCAAAATTTGGTAACTTAGAGCCAAATCAGTCAAGTAACCATCAGTAACAGCACGTTCACTCGAGATCCTGATACCGAGCACCAAAGAAATGATTGGTTTACTAAAGATAAGTAAGGATACTATCAACGTGGATAACGTTGTATACCGATGAGCGTTCCAAAACTTGACCACAAAAGCTATGGCTACGCATAACAACACAAAATCAACTCCAATGAAGGTCCCGCTGCTGATTAGGAGGGCCTCTACTGACGGCCAACTGCTCATTAAAGATATATGAATTAATAGAATGACCACAACTCCGGTGCCTGAGCCTATATTGATTACGAATCTCACATACAGGAAGGGCTTGCAACTAGCAGCATAAGATTGGGGCTTTAAAGTAGTGTACCGACCATAATCTATTTTAAGACAATGATAATCGGAAACAGTAGACATTCTTACAGTGTTCAGGATAGCTTACTTGAACTTTGCAATGATTTATTGAACATCTAGAAATGACCTATTCTACTTACTTACTCTCGGCCACATTATCGTTTTCTTCTTGGTCGTCTACCTCTTACCTCTTGATCGTTTACCTCATTTGTCAATGCTATGATGCGATTCATGGTCCTCTGCAAATTCTGTTCTCCCAGGGTTTCGGTTTAGATCACGAGTAATATCAAAATCAACCCAGAAAGTAGCTAAGACTAATACGGCACAGACGAATTCGGGGGCGGTGTTTAAGCAATAGTCATAAGTTACCAATACGGCTAATTTGTGGGAATCGACATAATTTGGAATGTACAAATAGTTCATACTATTAATGTTGACAGACAAAACCCCAAAGATACCCCTTAAGAGCAAGAAAGGTATCATCGCCATCAAAAGATACATGACCCCTGTTCTTAACCGAGGATGTCTTATGATGTTAAACAAGATGATGAAAGCTAACGCTATACATTCAAGCAACAAGATGGCTGCTCCCACAGTTAAGTAAACTTTACTGTTGTGGATAGTAGATTCTTGAGAACTATTTGGATGGATTAATTCGTCCACAGACATCCCAGTAATATTGGTAGCACCAACTACAATAAGGGACATAGCTGGAATCACCACAATTCTAAACAAGGTTTTAACGGTGATTTTATTTAGAATAACTGGAACAAGCAAGTTACTATGACCAAAGGCTTTCACTTGTTGATTAGCAATAAAAAATGTTGCTGCATTTATAATAAAGAAATATCCTACCGCTGTTAACACAATATAGGCTATTAAAGCATTTTGCTCAGAAATTCCGTCGATACTAAAAATCAATCCGGAGATTTGGCCGCCGATTCTAACCAAACAATAGATTCCCATCAAACTATACCTAGCATAGAGTTGACGATTGATAAGAATGTACACTAATCCTCCCATATAGACCAAATATAATCCAAGGAACACACAGCAGGCAATTCCTAAACCTTGGACTTCGAATGCTGACATATTAAACTACTGATGAAATTAAACTTAGGATGAGTTTGGTGATAATAATTATTACCAATCATGGGGATTAACTGCTGTTTATATAGTTTTTCAACTTCCTTAGCCGCCATGTCTTTCTATCAATCCTCTTCAGCCTTTCGTACTTTTCAGGAATCTCCGGTCGACGCTTACATAAGCGTCGAAGATTGACAGGTGCGTTGACGTTTACGGACGCAGCAGATTGAGTCACGATAAACACTGTTTTAGGGGCTGTTAATTCCTGGCACTACTCGTGTCTGTGCGGCAACTTATCACTCTATTGTATCTAAGATGACGCAAAGACAGAAGAAGAGAAGCGCCAATACATAAACGGCTGAGGATGTTGGCGCCTTCAGGCCGCGAGTTTGACATATTTTGAAGTGATTTGCACGGTAACATATTCCACAGTAGTACTTAAAACATATTCGTATATAGTTAACTTTTTATGGGAGTAGTTGGTGATAAGATTTAAACATTGAAATACATAACTCTATACATGTTTTTGAGGAGTACTGATCTTCTCAAGATCATCCGATTCAATGATGGGGTTGTTACTCTCATTGTCTTTCTCGCACTCGGGATCTTCACCTCTGAACCAGAAGGTATTAAGTAATATAATAGCAGCAATAAACTCCATAGTAGTACTTAAAACATATTCGTATATAGTTAATAGCCTATGAGCTTCCCCACTTTCGTAGTTGGTGATAACAAGGTAGTTCATCGAATCTACATAAATAGATAGAACTCCAAAAACCCCCCTAATCGTTAAAAATGGAATGGTAGCTAGTAAGTGGAACATAGGACGAGTTCTTAATTTCTGAAAAAAGAAATGGTAAACAGCAGCACAAGATACTACCACGGTCATAACAAGGAACACCCCTTGACCAAATGTTCTTAATACTTTACTAGTGATGACCTTGTTACTCTCTTCCACCAATTCTTCTGCGGTCATTCCCGCTAAAAGTGAACTTCCTGCTACTAATAAAGCATTAGCGGCAATTAAGATACAATGGAATGCTCCTTGAGGAGTAGTATCCCATATCGACACTTTAGTTTTTCTTGCCACTGCAGGATCAGCCCCAAATGGAAGAGTATATATAGAATAACCGAATTGTCGCTTCTGTTCTCGAATAATCATATAAAACGTTGTGAATACCAACATGAAATAACCTTCCACCGTCAACACAATATATGCAATTAACCACTGGTAATGTTCATATCCAAGTATAGCAAACCCTAGTCCACTGATTTGACCCCCAATTCTAAGAAGCCCATAAAACCATAGAAGCATGTACACGCTTGCTAGTTTTCTTATTTTCCAAATCATATAATTAGAAAGTATGTTGTATAACACAAATAATCCCAAATAAGTGGCGGCTGCTGGCCCTAAGTCGTCAATTGCAAATGCCATTGTAAAATCTATAACTAGTTTATTCTTCAGTAAGAATACTACTGTGGAAATACTTAAACTTTTCCCGTTTATCTTGGGGGTACCTGATATTTATATTATTCTCAGCCTTGCTTATTTTGACGCTTATATAAGCTTGGGTGCGGCGCTCCATGCGGCTTTACATTTACGATTATTACGAACAATGATCACTGTAAGGGTGGTGGTAGTGGTGGACAAGTGAAGCTTATCATGAAAGATGAATAAGCAAGGCTATGCAGGGAGGCTGGTTACAGGTACCAAATAATTCAATCGTATTCATGATGATTTAATCTGATCTTCATAGAGCTGATCAATGTTAAAAATATATAGAAGCTGTGACTAACACGCTATATGTAGGAGTCAGAGATGTGTAGTCAAACGTAGATAGACGTAGTTTCGTGTCGTTAGACGCAGTTAGTTGGGACTAGTTCAATGCTACAACAGAACAAGAACAATTCAACATATTCACTGTTAATAGTGAGATTTAAAGATGTTGCAGTTCAATCTTCTCAGATAATATTCGTGAATTACCAACTTCAAAGAGGGTTTAAGGGTAAGTGGAGAGGATGATCATGATCAACGTCTGCCTGCACACAAATTGTCATTGTTTTGGCTGCCACTACTATAAGTTCCTTTGCGTCACGTGAGGAACTTTCTCCATCTCATCGCGAATTGGAGTCTGAAAAATTTTATACTAGTGAAAAGATATCATTGAATATGTCTATCAAATCCAATCAGTATATCAATGGGCTGGATTTAGAATCTGATTCTGACTCCGAATCATATGAGTATCAGCCGCCTAAGCATTTCAAGCCCTTAGAAGGCAAATCCAATAAGGTACCCCATAAAATAAAAAAAGATAACAAATCGTTATACTTAATTAAATATCCTAAATCATTATCCATAAGTTCAATCAAATCATTGGCTACCACTATAAAACAAGATGGAAAGATATATAACGTGGTACAATCCCCTCAATCTAATGATTTACACAAATATCGGGTTTTTGCCAATAAGACTCTTAAATATACTGCTATAGAGAAGAACATCGATAAATTCCTTACTATCAATGAATCGGTTAGTTTGCCTACATATGATATTGATAAAGTCAGAATAGAGAGATCTGATGTTCCTAAAGTCACTGGTTTGAAGATGAGACATTTCCCTAGTGGATATAGCGCCCAAGACTATCTTGAAGACGACCATAATGACGTTGAAGAGAACAATGAGAGTCTTATAGAGCCGGAGCATAAGCATAAGAAACACAAAAAAGACAAAAAGGATAAAAAGGATAAGAAGAAGGACAAAAAAGATAAAAGTTAAACTTATATAGTATTGCATTAATAGACATTGGTAAAGTTGTATCTGTTTGATATTTTTGTATTTACACGTTTCATTAAATGTCGGTAATCACCTGGTACTCTCGATCTTGCTTGTTTCATCCAGATCAACGCTCCCGAACTATTTCTCTGTGTCAAGATATAAGCTTCTGTTAAGTTTTCACCTATTTTGCTCTCAAATGGTGACAGTTGCAAAAGTCTCATTTTTCAGTCATCGCACTGACTATATCGTTATCTTGTAAGTATGGGAAATAAAGTATCCACGGGAAGGAAGTTCGATAAGTTGGCAAAGGGTTCCAGCATTAGTCGATCCAACATTAACCAACTCCCCAAGGATTCCTTGAAACAAAGGTATGAACAAGATGTAGCTAGACAAGCCGAGCCACTGGAACAACCACAAAACCACCCTGAGTTTTCTGGTGGAAGAGCTCACCAACCAACGACTTTCCAATCGCCAGTTGCTGGAACACCTCCAGGTAAGGATGGGTTTGATCCACAAGAGGGTCCAACTTCGTCGCCTAATAAGAACGAGCGGCCCGAACAAAATTCGGATTTCATGAAAATAATGAACCAACTTGGAAGATCAATGGAGAGTGAACAGTCCCAAGTAAAGTTGAATTCTGATTCGATAAACCAGCTAAAGAACCGTAAACGTCTCGAGCAAAGTTTGAACGACAGAAAGAATGATTCTAACACCACTTTAATCGACTCTAAAGTGTTAACCACCATTCTTTTGGAATTGAATGATACCCGTTATAGCGCTAAACAAATACTTGATGACTACGACTTGACAGAACAAGATTTGACATGGTTGAGTCGGTTTAAAGTTCCAAACAACTACAAGCCGTTTAAAAGTGACAACAAAGATGGAGAAATCAACCATGAACCAAGAGTAGAGGGTAAGACATTAATAGATGAAGAATTGAAACGAGATCATAGACAGAGCAATCATGACCAAATAAATAACGAAGAGCCTAAAGTAGCCAATACAGACAAGGATATTGATGGTCTTAAAAAGCGATTGTCTCTTGATGATTAACCCCTTCTATATAACTACCTTTGTATATAAATATATTTAACAATATCACCGATTGGTTAAAATCTCATTTTTAGGAATGTGAAATTTTTACCCCGGAAATTGCACATCCCCTTAAACCTTTCACATTAATAACATGAACAAGTTAGCCAATTATAGTATCTGCGATATTTCTGACGGGTTAGTCAAGCTAGGAATCAAAGACGGAGGATATATTCCAAATTTGACGTTGCAATCGAGTATTAACTCGGTTATTATAGGCTCAGTGTATACGGTTCTTTATGCTGCCAAAGATGACCCCAGACCTGAAGTTAAGGAAAGTTACATAGACAATTTACCCAAGGATAGTGTATTGATGATTGGATTGCTGCCTGACTTGCAAATGATCAATGCTCCATATACTAAAGTCAATAACGCTCTTTATGGAGGCTTGATGTCTACCCGAGCAAACTATCTCCAAGCAAAAGGATCTATTATCTTGGGAAGAATTAGAGACTTGCAAGAACATGAAAATTTGAACTATCCAGTGTGGTCCTATGGGGTTGGGTCAACTGCTCCCACACCTTACTTGAAAGTGGTAGGAATAAATGTCCCTATTGAAGTCAAATTCCCATCATTTGGCACTGGTGACAACATTAAAGTGATCAACCCCAACGATGTGGTAATGGGCGATAGAAATGGAGTTGTCACATTTGCCCCTGACTTGACGCAATCATTGGTTGACTATGTACCTAAGAGAGTGGATGCTGACACTAACGTGGCCAATGATATTCAAAATGGTAGACCTGCTAAAGAGGCTCAAAAATACTGGAGACTGAGAATATAGAGACCGATGGGCCAGATAAACTATGGAGGGTGTAGGGTCCATAGAGGGGGTTGGAGTCCATAGTGTGTGTTAGAGCCCATCTTATTTAGTTGTTTTGTAGAGTTTATTCTAAATAGTACAAACTAGCAATGTTATCCTCGTGTGAGCTGGGCTGAGCGGGGCGCGCCAGCTCGGCTGAGCTGGGTCTGTCATCTAGAACCGTATCTAGGTCCATGTGGCGCTACTTGGACCCTGCCAGCGCTAGGTTTTCGTGGCCAGTTCGCGGATTTCATCTTGTAGCAAGACCGATAAGATCACAAGTAGCTATGACTGACATTGACCACTTACGGATTGAGTTGATAGGTAACAAGGATCTCAAGTATAAACTCTTGAGCAATGAAGAGTTTATTGTTGACTTGATCAGCCGGGTGGAAAGCAACTGCTCTACTCCTTATAATATTGTAAATGAGCTTACAATCATCAAGTTTTTGCTCAAATTCAATAACCAATTACAAGGTATTTCTAGCAAAGAGTTGGTTCGGTTGCATCACGGGTTGGTCAGGGGGTTTACGGTACTTATTAATGAGTTGATAGCCACTAAAAGATACGACAGCAAGTTGATGCTTTTGATTGTGGAATTGTTAAATTTGTTATCTATGAGTAGCCACAAAACCTCTGATAGTAATAAAGATGATGAAATATTCAGAAATGTCATGGTGCTCTTGCAACTAAATGAGTATGAATTGTTGATTGATGGGTTGGACTTGGTTCCAAACATCATTACTAGCAATAACGAGTTGATTATAATCCAACAACTACTTAAACGGTTTTATCTAGAATTGATGGCCCAGACCAGCCAAAGCCGTATGTCATCGTCGTCCCAACCTTCCATCAAACTCATCTTCAAGTTGATCTTGAATTTGAATTACATTTTGAATCAGGACATTATCAACCACAATAAGATCTCGTTAGACCCCAATGTCATTGAGGCGTTGGAGTCTTTAATTAAACTTGATAACAAGTTATTGACGTTGAACGTGATCAATTTCCTCAATCTATTCAATAGCCAGCAGTTGTATTTGCACAAATTAATTGACTTAATTGAGTTTAATAACTACTCCATAAACTCGTTTAAAATCTTGAGTCTGTTAATAAATCAGGACTTTTCTTTGATAAACGAGTTGATTAAAATGAAGATTGATATAAAGTTGATCAACTATTTGAATAAGAATATTCATAAGTTCACGTTGGCAGAATTCCGTCTGGTTAATGTTAATGATGTGTTGGAGTTACTTAGTTTATTGACCAGCAATAATGAGGAGTTTAGAGTCAACTTAATTAACTATGAGTTCAACTTCAAGCAGCTCCTTCACAAATTGGTTAAATATTATAAATTTTATTTGTTGGAACTAGTGCATCAGTTGAAACACCCTGACTCGAATACTGAGGCTAAGACCACTCAGCTTGTGTCGATAATAAATGACTCGATGTTCGCTAACACGTTATGCTTAATAAGATCTTTATCCAGGTCAGTGACATTATTGAGAACATTTTTCATTGATTGCAAAATTGTTGACAATTTAATCGATGTGTTGAAAATCATTGAATCGTTGAATTTGCAAGGGAATAACAAGCTAATTATTTTAAGTATAATGGCTAACCTTATTTTGGACTTCAGTTCCTTCAGGTACAATTTGATTTACAACGATGATTTTTTCAAGAATATATTACTAATTTATAACAATAACCAGGTTCATGTGAATACTGTTGCGGGTGAACAGTTGAATTTAATTGTCTTACAGATCATCAAAAATTTGATGTATAATGAGAACGAAGACAACAAGATCAAATTGGTCAATAACTATTTCCAGTTGTCAATCTTTTTACCGTATTTGGATTATCAGAAAACTGTTAAAGATTTGGAATCTGAGCTTGGAGGGCCATTTAAGGAGGTGGAGGAGATTCATAATCTCAAGTTGGGTCAAAAATTAGCCAGTTTTGATGTGTTAAGAAACTTATCATCGAACTCGAATTATTTCAACCAGAACTTATCGTTATTCATCACCGACAATTTAAAGACTAATTGGGACAAATTCTTAATAGTTAATATCACTAATTTATCAACCTTCAATCCTAAATTTACCAAGTATTCTAACAAGCATGTCATCAATTTGTTAATTAATAACGAATACTCGAATTTGATTTTATCCATAAATTACATTGAAAATCACAAGTTCTTATCAAACCTGTCAATCAACTTGAATAAGCTGTTATTGAAAATCTGGTTGAATTTCTTGAAGTTGTCGCCTAAAAATTATAAACTTACAAAAGCCCAAAGAATTTCCGTAACCAACAATTTGAATGCAATCAAATTATCTATCATATGGATCTTGATCAACTTAACATGGCAAAACAATCTGTTTAATATTAAGCTATTTGATTCCGTTAATAAGTCCAACTACCCTACTGAATCACACGCAGAAACCCAGGAAACAAGGGAAGAACCAGAAGACGATGTGGACACCGCTGAGGATTATAGTAGCTCGTCTCATGATGAAAACTCTGGGGCAACCAACACCGGAACTACCATCAGATTGAAGAACTTATCAAACCATTATAAAAGAGGAATCTATTTAAAGAAATTTGGATTTTTGCCTGTGTTAGAAGACTTAAGTCATCAATTAATTTTGGAATTGAATAAAGATTTTGATAACTTCATAATTAACGACCTAATAGAGAAGATTAAAACAGTGATATATCAGTTTGAATTGATCTTGTCCCCTAATGACAAATCCCACCCTGAAGATAAGGATAAATCCCCCAAGAAACCGGTTACTTTAGATCCCTTGGTTCATGCCGAAATGCCGTTGCCTCACAATTTGCAACAACAACTACACCCACAAGCATCCGAACAAGGATTGCCATTTGTATCGTCGACCCTGAGATTGGTACAACCGTCGAATGTGAGAGAAGATGTCAATAGAGGAGGAGAAGGGTTTGGATACGACTCTGACGATTATATAGATGCAGAAGCTGATGCTGTCAACAATCCAGGAGAATTCATTGACGATCGAATCGATCTTGCCTCCAGCGATGACGAGCCTGACGACTATTGGGTAAGATAAAGTAGGTTTAGTTTAATACCACGACTATCCTGTCACTATTGTTCAATAATATAGCAAAGTAATTGTTGTAGTCATCGTGCGCGCCTAAAAATTTTATGAAAACTTTTAAAGGATACACTGTAAGGTGATAGAGCACAAACATACGTAGGAGCAAACAGAAATTAACAAATCATAAAGAATATCGGAACATATAGGTGGTTGCAGATATCGTGATAAGGATTGTGACACCAATATATTTTGAGAGAAAAAGCCTTGGACCCGTGGATAAAACAATCGAGTGTGACAGGATAAATAACTCAGAAGAAATATGGAAGATATTCATATGGAGGGGGGGAATACTCCAATAAGTAAAGAACAGGCCCCGGATAGTAAGGATATAAATAATCAGAGCAACTCCGATATCAGCGAGACCAATAGCTTGACAAAGAAAGTCAGCAAGCATATTGACAAAGATACAACCACCAAAGGCAAGTATACGTTGAATGACTTTCAAATTTTACGAACTTTGGGGACTGGGAGTTTTGGAAGAGTACATTTATCCCGTTCTATACATAATGGAAGATTTTATGCCATGAAAACCTTGAAAAAAGAACGAGTGGTTAACATGAAACAGGTTGAACACACTAATGATGAACGAAGAATGTTAAGACTAGCTCAACATCCATTTATAATAAGAATGTGGGGGACTTTCCAAGACTGTCATAATTTATTTATGATTATGGACTATATTGAAGGAGGAGAATTGTTTTCATTATTAAGAAAATCCCAAAGATTTCCCATACCGGTAGCTAAATTTTATGCAGCAGAGGTATTTTTAGCTATTGAATATCTTCATAAATTAGATATAATTTATAGAGATTTAAAACCAGAAAACATCTTGTTGGACAAAAACGGTCATATCAAATTGACGGATTTTGGATTTGCTAAAGAAGTTATTGACGTTACCTACACATTGTGTGGAACTCCTGATTATATAGCACCTGAAGTGGTAGCTACTAAACCTTACAATAAATCTGTTGACTGGTGGTCTTTTGGAATATTGATCTTTGAAATGTTAACTGGTTATACTCCATTTTACGATCCTACACCAATGAAAACTTACGAAAATATTCTTAATGGTACTATAACTTATCCAGATTATTTACCACCCGATATTTTAGACTTATTACAAAAATTGATTGTTAAAGATTTAACTTTGAGATTGGGTAATTTACAAAATGGCAGCGATGATGTTAAAAATCATCCCTGGTTTAAAGAAGTAATTTGGGAAAGGTTGTTGTCCAGAGATATCGAAACTCCTTATGAACCTCCTATAACCAGTGGAGTTGGGGATACTTCTCAATTCGACCGATATCCTGAAGACAAAGATTTGGATTATGGGATTTCGGGGGTTTCAGATCCTTATCGGGACATGTTTAACGATTTTTAAAGAAAAACTGAACATTACTTACTTGCAACATGAATAAATAAATCTGTAAATTATATGTCAACATTACCACCAGTCACATTAGCACTTCCATTCTACCAGCACTTACACTAGAACTAATAGCAACATTCCAAAGCGATTTCACCGCCATTAAGAACATTAATTGCTTGATAATAATATAATATAAATCCAACTCTACTGTGTCAGATAATAATGTAAGCATTCGACAGTTTGCACTCCTTTTGAGTATACGCGTAATTAATCCAAACAGAATGGGGATGTGCACGACCGGTTCAGCGCTTTTTGTAAAAAAATCCCACAGGGGAAATCAAGTGTATACATCGTTTCAATCTTTAACAACATACATCTGTGGATGTATTGAAATATTATAGCATTGCTATAGGTCATAAGTATCGCTGGATAATTCTGTTTTGCATACATCGCTATACATTCAATTTGCTGACTTGTAACTAAAAGAATACTTTCACCGATATTTCCCATAACAGTGCAAAGGCGGCTCCATAACGACGAGTATCTTGCCACATACATTGATTCTAAGTGCTCCAAATAGTTAGTTTGTAAGTTGAATCATGACTACTATTTATACTTCAGATATTAAACATCATAGGCGGGCACCCCCTCCACCTGGTTCTTCAAATATGGACTATGAACAGGAAAACGTTAAAAATGGGGCACCTACCAATGGCTCATCCAATAATTTGACCTCGCTAGCCCGCAAGTCAGACAATGAAATCAAATTGAATATGAACTCTAATAAGCGACAAGCAGGATGGGTTCATGTTAAGGATGATGGGATCTTCACCTCATTTCGATGGAATAAACGGTATATGATTATAAATGATAAAACGTTAAATTTTTATAAAACCGAATTGATTAAAAATCAACAGCCGGATTTGTCATTCCCATTAAACTTGATAAGTTCTATTATTTTAAAGAGTAATAATGGAAATAACAAGGGTTCCTTTAGTTTTGAAATCATTCCTAAAAATAACAATAATAAATCAATCTTGATTTCCATCAAACATCATAACGATTACTTGGATTGGTTAGATGCATTCTCTACCAAATGTCCTTATATTACTATTAATAACCAGAGCATTGGTTCCAGTTCCAATTCCAGTTCAAATCTTCCTTATTCTTCTTCCAATTCGAATTCTGGTAGCTCTGGTTACCACTCCTCGGGTTCTCAATCGTACGATTCTTTATCAACACAAGTGTCAAATCCCATTAATTTCACTCATAAGGTTCATGTAGGGTTTGATCCTGCATCAGGTAACTTCACCGGTTTACCTGACACTTGGAAGAGTTTATTGCAGCATTCCAAAATTACTAATGAGGATTGGAAGAAAGATCCGGTTGCTGTGATTGAGGTGTTGGAATTTTATTCGGATATCAATAACCCAAATGGTAATAATAATAATCAAGCTCAATTGCAGTCTTCCCAACAACAAGGTCAAATTTCTCAACCAATGCAAAATTTCTCAAATCTAACTCAACCTCCCAAGAACTATAAACCATCTAGAGTTGCTCCTAAGCCACCAATTCCTTACCATTTGTCGAAGAATAATTCCTCCAATACCCTTAATTCAATTGGTTCGGGTCCTCAATCCACTTCAACTTCTATTCTTGGTTCAGCATCGTCTTCTACTTCAAATTTACCTCCATCAGTACCTGGTGGTAATGCTAGCAATAACGTTTCGCCCTTAAACAACTTACTTAACACTTCGAAAGATTCCAATTCTGGCAGTAAAGATGATTTGGTTCCTGTTAGAAGAGCCCCAGCTCCTCCTAAGCAAAAGGCAGCCATTGGGATCAATACCCCTACTTCGGCTGCCCCTAAACAAATTCCTCCTACTATGCCAGGTAAGGGTATTAAACCGTTTAATTTGAAACAATCGCAGTCCCCTGCTCAACAATCTCCCTCGCAGGGTTATCCTCAACAAGGCTTCAAAGGACCTGTTAAACAGTACCCCCCTCAACAACAACAACAACCATCTGGTCAACAGCCTTATCAAGAACCATCAGCTGCCCATCAGCCACAGTCTAACCAACCCCCTTACCCAACCAAGCCTTTACATCATCCTAAACCATTACAATCGAAATCTGATGAACCTATAAAGCCGTTACAAATTAAGAAAGAGAAATCTTTTAAGAATTTGAATAATGCACCATCTGCTGTGCCTTCTGCGACACCAACTACTCCTGGTGCTGTTGGGCCAACTGGTAATACTGTGGTTACACAGGGAGGAGGTGCCAGTGCTAATACTACTGCACCACAGCCAAAGACTCCTAAACAAATAAAGAGAGAGAAAGAAAAATTGAATGAACTACAAATTATTGCCAAATTAAAGACTGTGGTTAATAGTAATGACCCAACCCCATTGTTTAAAATTATTGAGAAAGCAGGACAAGGAGCTAGTGGTTCGGTTTACTTGGCTGAACTGGTAATTGATAACAGGAAAGTTGCTATAAAGCAAATGGATTTAAATGTTCAACCTAGAAAAGAATTGATAATCAATGAAATATTGGTCATGAAAGATAGTCAGCATAAAAATATCGTGAATTTCTTAGATTCATATTTAAGACGTGATAACGATCTATGGGTTATTATGGAATATATGGAAGGTGGGTCATTAACCGAAGTGATTGAAAATAATGAGTTCAAATTAAGTGAATTACAAATTAGTATAATCTGCAGAGAGAGTTTGAAAGGATTACAGCACTTACATAAAAAGCATATTATTCACCGGGATATTAAGAGTGATAATGTATTATTAGACTTGAAGGGTAATGTCAAGATTACTGATTTTGGATTCTGTGCTAAATTAACTGATCAAAGAAATAAAAGGGCCACTATGGTTGGAACCCCCTATTGGATGGCACCAGAAGTGGTTAAACAGAAGGAATATGATGAAAAAGTTGATGTTTGGTCACTTGGAATCATGACCATCGAAATGATTGAAGGAGAGCCACCATATTTGAATGAAGAGCCATTGAAAGCTCTTTACTTAATTGCCACCAATGGAACTCCAAAATTAAAGAAACCTGAACTGTTATCCAATTCCATCAAGAAATTCTTATCAATTTGCTTATGTGTGGATGTTAGATACAGAGCCAGCACCAACGAATTACTTAATCATTCCTTCATTAATAATGAGCCAGTGGGTCACTTGTCTCCGTTATTACATTGGAAGTCCAATCCGACCTCGAACCAATAATATTTATATTTCATTTCTTGTTCTTAGACTTTTATTATTACTGAATGCTACTATTGTATAGTGGTCTAAAATAAACACAGTTAAGTTAACCGTATTTTCATATTGGGGCCATATGCAGCTCTTTTTGCAATCGGTTCCATAGGTTGCGAACCCGCCCACAGGAGGCGGGACAAAGGCAGGACAATTTTGGTGCCGAAGAGCCCTGGCCAAAAAAGGTGCACTAATTCCCTAGTAACACATCAGCATCCCTGGCAGCCTGATGACTTCATTGGAGACATTGGCCAACAAATTAAGGTTTTTCGCCTATGCAGAATTTTGGGTTCGACTTAAGGTTTTCCGGCACCCCTTATCATTTGCTGCATGTTATTTACCGACGGTCTGTTGTGACCCTAGCAGTGGACCCTGGTCCTCGACTTAAATCGTCGCGGTGGCCCGCCAAATGTCCGGTGCGGTTTCCGGGCCTGCACATAGTCTAGTCCTGTTTTGCATTTAACCCACATTGCATATTCGACTGATTACAATAAAATGCGACGATTACGACCTGATACAATACAAGTGCTTCAGGTTACAGCAATTGTCTAAAGCAGCCTTAAGGTGGCATTGGCCGTGATTCAGCAATCGGTATTAAAGGCTTTTTAACTGTTTTTCTGTGGCCATATTATATAACTGCAAGCAGTGTGGCGGATATATGCAATTTCTATTGTAGGTTGTAATTGATGAGGTTCGCGTAGCTTCGCCATAATTAAGAGACAAGCTAAAAACGGTTAACAAAAGCGCAAAATCTTTGGCATCAATACTCAGGAACTCTACATGTTCGAAAAGAAAATGTTATATAATATGGCCACGGAAATAGGGAGTAACATTAACATTGCGAGCTGCTACAGGTGATATTCTGTTCCACATGCAAAAGAAGTGACTGTGTTGTTTATTTTTTGCAACAACAAGCAATAATACCTCTCGTATAACACATTTTGGAACAATTTCAGTTTACTTCAATTTATAAGGTGCCCTACATTATCAATACCTTGAAACTGTAACTTGTGGCTCCTATTCGTAATTAAGTTTAGAGTGCTTTCTTCTAGCTTCAGTGGGTTGATGGTTTGATATTTATTTGCGGCAATTTGCCAGTACTGAACGCTCATACATGAGAAAACTCCCCTCATTGAATGGCTACTGTCTATACTCTGGGCTTCAAGGCTATGGGGTTCCACATAGTTAGCAACCGGAAGTACCAGTGTTTTGTTTCTCGTCTAGCTATCTAAGCTGATTGAGAGTAGAAATGGGTCCTGTTTTAATTAGATAAAGAGCTAAATGTTAAAATGTTAAAATGTTAAATGAAACATCAAAAGATATATCTAAAACCTTAACCCTAAACCTTAAGCCCAAGACATCAACAAGAGGATATCAACGAAAGCAAACTCTTGACGTCAAGTGTACATTACTATTATTACAGACCTATTAAAACTCTAGAAACCGAAATAAAATGAATTGAAAGAATAGTTAGCTTACCAGCTCCAGGAAAAAATGTAGATGAAGAAAAAAAAAAATTGAAATAAATATATACTGTAGAAAACCAATCTATGAGTTGTAGGCAACGTAGCCGTGGTCCTCTACTGGATGTAAATGGGAGTGCATCTCGTCATTCCACTTGGGTTTCTTGTTGTTGGCGTAATCTTGATAGAAGTATTGGGGGAAGGGATAATATTGAAGATGCTGGCCACCTTGTTGATTAACGCCATGAGTAGAATTAGGATTAGTTGAACCAACGGTGGAGATGGAAGAAGATTGGGATGGCACTGCGCTGAAGGATTGTTGGGCAGACCCAGGGCCGGTATGTTGTTGTTGTTGTGGTTGTGGTTGTGGTTGAGGTTGTGGTTGCGGTTGAGTCTGGGGCACTTGAAATTGGTCATGATAAAAAGTATTCAAGTTAGATGATAAATTAAAGTTAGTGGTATTGGACGTAAACGGATTGATAAAGGAAATATCCTCATTATTATCATATTTCTGGTTCAAGTTCATGTTGTAATAATCATAATTGGATGGTAATGGTAACATGAAGTTGCTTTTATTATACATTAAATTTGAAGGGGTAGGGTTGGTGGAACCACCTGTGGCAGAAGAAGCAGGATTGGCAGTGCCGGTGGAATTGGAAGAATTGGATACATTGCTATTGGAATTAGAAGAAGTGGCAGTCAAGGCCGCTGCTGCAGCTGCTGAAGCCGAATTAATGGGATATTGGCCAGGCATTACTCCATGTTGTTGAGGATTCAATGGATGTGAAGGGATAGAATGCTGATGGAGATGTGAAGGGGTTTGATGTTGTCCATGTTGTAAATGAGGCTGGTTATTCAATAACGACATGTTTTGCAATTGATAATTATTATCCAAAAAGTAATACGCTTCATCCTCGATAGGAATCTTGCCTCCCAAATTACTCTCCTTGATAGCATTCCATAAATAGTTATTAATAGCCACATGCTTCAAATCCAGTTCCGATGGTCTTACCAACTTACCATTTAATACATCATTGGCGTTATAGTAACTAATTAAATGAATGGTTTGGCGTTCATCTTTATTCAATAAATTCAATTCTCGTAAATTGGTGCTAATAGACAAGGTTTTCTTTATCAACCCTTGGTCCTTAAACCCGTGTTGATGGGAATGGCTCGTAGAGGAACTCATTTCAATATCTTCCGTACTTAATGATAATTTCCGCTTCTTCTTGGATTTCCTGCTGCTACCGTCATCATCGTCTCCATTGCTGCTTAAATTATCTTTGTCCAATTCCCGGTAAACCAAGAACCTCCCTAAGATCCGGGATGGTGACCAGCTGATCCCATCGGTCCATCTCTTAATTCCACTTTGTTCTTCCACAAATATAAATACATTCCCGCTCTGGATCAACTCACTGCGTTCCCGTTCATGAGGTCTACGAGGAATCAAGTTCAACTGCTTGTTAATAATACTCTGAATGATCAATAATGCGTCCTTGGTGGACCCCACGTACCCATGGTACGAAGGTGTCAATTTGGGTGACAGCATAGTAACGATAAAGCAAATAGCCAAAGCGGGGGTCCCCAAATCGGGAGATTTGAACATATTTATAGTTGAAAATTGGCACTAAGCTAAAGGGGGTTCAAGGTTTTATGGATGCATATGCAACATGCATTAACCAATTTCATAATGAATAGACCCTAATGCAGGGGTGCATACAGGTGAGAACTGCCGGATTATATTCAGGAAAACACATTGCGAAACAAATAGGGTTTAAGTTTGGCACTGGAATAATCCGGCGCACAATAGTAGAACCCTTAAATTTTAGAGAATGGGACAATACTGTCAAGTGCCTAATAATAAGGTGCAACAATATGAGTTAATAGGAAGCAATGATTTCAATTACTTGGGGCTAGTGAGTAGTTCCTTGGGCCAGGGGCTCAATCCATCGTAAGCTAATAGGGGGCCATTAATACCGCAGGGCCTAGGCCTGGTTCGGATTTAGTGCCCTCATGCAAGACTGTTCATGCAATACTTTCATGCAAAACTCATGCCATATCCGCCTTGGCCCCTCGTATTACATGCATGTTTTTTTTTTGTTCTTTTTTTTTTCTGCACTTTTATTTTTTATTTTATTTTGTTGGGGTGGACTGTCGTGGGAGTGAGGATGTGAGAGAGCGTGAGCAATGTGTTAGTATGGCAATGTGTGAGTATGGCAATGTGTGAGTATGGCAATGTGTGAGTATGGCAATGTGTGGTAGTGAGGATGTTGTGGGAATGTGAAAGTATGTGTGAGAGTTAGAAGATATTGTATGACTCGTACGAGAGAGAATGCGTTTTTATTTTGTGTGAGGTCTCAAACCTGTATTAGGTCAATGGTGCCGCAGAGGCTTTTCCTAGCTACCAAGGATGTAGCATGCAAAAGGGGTTCTATTTGCATTAGGTTTGACGCTTTACATTACTTTCATGCAAGTATTCAGTCTACAGGCACGGATTAATCGGTGGTAAGCTTGTATGCAAACTGAATGTGTTCTATAATCCATTAATGTTGTCGTATATAACGTGGAAATAATGTAGAAATAATGTGTCACACTAATGTCGCAATATTGTGACCTATATGTCGTACCTTGGAGACGACATTATTTTATGGATGCAACATATTGGTGAGTGTCTACTCTCTACTGTATAATGTTTTTTTCTACTGTTTAATTTCACAGCAGCCACTAAGAATCCTCCTTTGTTTAACACTTATTGTGTTGTAAGTCTTGAGTTGTAGATACAAACCTGTGATATTCACCTTCATTGGTTGGAATAGATTCAATAAAGGACATATTAATTAAACAGTGAACTTTCGTTACTATCTCAAAATTGTGACAAGATCGTACCGTTATATAATCAATCCTTGGATCACATGACTCATAGCTGAGCTGCCCTTTAGGGGTAAAACATAATCCACCTTCATACTTCAACAGTAAGCCTTCAGCTCTCTCAGCAATCCGATCACAGAGTTTTGTGGTGTGTGTTCATGTCTCGGTCGACTGCCATTCCAGCTCCCACAGTGATACTAGGGCCACTATGGGCCACTTCTTTGCTGCGTGAGACACTATGCCCTTTCTCAGTTAAGCCTCCGCAGCAGTGCCACCCCCATGATTTTGCCATGGCCACGCCCGTAACTACTCTCCCCCTATTCTTTATCAGTTATCGCTTGATCTTAAGCACACATCACATTTCTTAAAAAGGCATTTTTAGTCCATTTGTTGGTTTTGTTCTATTAATACAAACAACCATAGGCAGATAACTCAGAAAAGCGGTTCCTTTGTAAGTGTTGCCTAGCGATAGTGTGAGAGTTCATGATTCACAGTAGCAAACCGGATTATCACAATCATCTACCACCATATCGATCCCTTTTAAACCCCAATGCCCGGTATGATTATCAACTCCATTCATTAATTCCCATCAGTCAAAATGAATTGAATAACCTTAGGTTGAACAATTTGAGACTCAAACAGCAAGCTACGTCTAGTGCCTTTAAGATGAAATACAAATCTCTTTTGAATGACGTTAATAAGAAGATCTCCAAAATATCTGGATCTGGTAACAGTTCCGTAGCTAATGTTAACTCTAATGCTGGAACTAAGGATTGTGCTGGTGGTGGGAGTGGTGGTAGTAACCAATTGGAGGTGCAATTTGTGAATCTCCCCATAGAGATCCAATATCATGTAATGGGATTTCTTCCCTTTGACGATTTGAAGTCGCTTTTACTATTGAATAAGCATTTCTACAAGTTACTGAAACAATTCCTATATCGTGATTTACACTTTAGTTCTAGTTATAGGTTTGCTCAATTTATTTCTATCTTGAGATTTAATCCTAAATTGGGGTACTTGGTCAAATCAATTGATTTGTCGGGCATTAAACCATGTAATTATGAGTTGGTTAAAGAGCAGGAAGAAAGGGATCATTATCATGAGGACGAACAAATGGATGATAATAATCACTTAGCTGGTAATGCCAATAACCAGTTGGTTACTTATAACAATCAAAATAATAACACATCACCTGTTCAATCTCGTTCCTCCATTGATTCAGATATAGACAACGAGTTAGATGAGTCCAAGATAAGAGCTGGTTGGAGAGACTGGAAATTCATGAAGAACCCCTTGTATGTCAACCATTTGACCAGATTTAATTCCAACCAATCCCAATCTCAAATTAGTGTGAACTCAATGAATTCTAATAATAAGAAAAAATTGAATTTGTCTTTTCTAAAGATTAAACGGTCAAAGAATAATCATCATCGTCACAACTCAGGTTCAAGTTTCCATTCTCATTATCATAATCGTCATCTCCTTGCACAAAATCATACTTATGCTTTGGGTTCCAAGAGGGCCTTAGCTGAAAGAAATAAGTCCTCGCACCCATCGATTAACAAGTTCTTGTTGAATTATTCAGATACTCGAGATGTTCCTATTGGTTATATCTTACATTTGATTAATCTTTGTCCTAATTTAATTTCCATTGATTTAGGTGGCTTATCCCTTTCTATGGATTACGAAATTAATCATAACTTCATCTTCAAGTTCTTGACATTTGATACAGCTAATAACTTTCTGAAGGACTTATTGAAAACTTTAAATGACTTGGATGATTCCCAATCAATTTATAACTTCAGCCTTAATGACTCCAGGAGTGACGATAGTTTCTCGTTGTTTTCCACTAGGTCATCAGTTCATTCGGTCAATTCTTCTTCTGCTAATCCGCCAAATGTAGCAGGCGATCATAGAAAGCCTATTTGGAAATACAATTCCTTATTATCTCCGTCTCCTCAAGCTAATCCTCTTAACAATTCTGACGGGAAATTGTTTCTAAGTGATTTGAACTTAAAGTCAATCAATCCTAAGTTTTTAGTCAGATTGAGTGAGAGATCAATTTTGGATTCGATCATCAAATTACATAAGTACAACCTTGATTTTAGTTATTTAAATTTATCGTCCATGATTTGGTTGAACAAGAGCTTGGTCCGAAATTTCTTAACTAGATTTTTAATTCCTACTTACTTGAATAGAGATTTAACCAGTCAGTTCGTGGCTAGACGGTTAACTATCGACCTTACAAATTCTGGAATGTATAAAGATCTAAACTGGGCTAAATTGATCGAGTTAAATAAACCTGAAGGATTTAACTTGTTAAAGGATATCTTGAATGATGATTTATTATCCGACTTTGAACGTCGATTGAGAAACGAGCAGATTAGAAGAGGGAGAATTGCTGAGAATTATTTGGCTTAGAACTGACTGTTCTTGTCTGATGCACTATTACGTATTATTCAATTCTTCATAGCTGTGTTTCCAAACAATGTTTTTACTGTTTTTATTGCTTTTATATTTTGCTTTTTGAATTTCCAGTTGTTACGGCTCCAAAGGTTTCAATTCATTGTTTTTTGCAATTTTTTTATTTGTTATTTGCTTTTCTATTGCTTGTATCGAACAAGTTGCTATTAGTATCAAACAACACCAAAAGCGGCATTACCTAATGTTGTTTCCCTTGGTTTTCTTCTTTATATTTTATTATTTATATTGTAAAACCTCTTAAGTAGACCTTAAGTATTATAGAGTAATAGAAAAACCCATATTGTTAGAGATGGTTCTAGAGATTCTACAAAATGTATCAGTTATCAGGTCATCACCATTTCATGGATCAGCCATAGAAAGCGACCTCCAACAGCGATGGTTTTAAAACTGACGATTTCGAAAAGAAATTAATATGAGATATTCAACCAATGGATAATCTATTAGCGTTATGGTCCCGTGAAGAACCATACATAGTTAATGCTAAACGTATTGACAACCCATAAATTTAAAATATCTTAAGTAGAAAGAAAATTTTTAACGTCTCATTGAAGTCTCTCTTATAGCGCGAGTTGTTTGGTGATGCGACTCTCTATTGTGCGACATTTTCAACGCGGTAAAATTTTGGTAATGCAGAGACAATTTTGTATCCCCATATAGCGATTAGTCTGCCCAAGATGTCGGATTTATCATCACAGTTATCGGCATTTAAAAATAAGATCAGAAGCGGGCCTTCTGTTTCGATGCCCAGAGCTGCGGTTAATCAGCAGCTGAAGCCAGCCACAACGCATGAGACGCTGGGGAAACAAGAATCAAATGGGGGATCAAACAATGGTAATAAAGCTAATAGGTCTCCTACTAAGAGAACTGGTGACGAGATTTCAAGCGGGGCAGCAAAGAGACGTTGGACCATGAATAAAAATGGGGGTTCACATTTATCCACTCAACTACATTTAGCAGTAGAGTATATTAAACAAAATGATAAGCCAGTGACAGTAAATGACTTACAAAATTATTTAACGTTTGATATCGGCCAAACTTTATTACCATTGTTGAAGGAAATTGATAGAATTAAATACGATAGGACAAAAGATACTTTAGAGTATGTTAGTTTACATAATATTAGATCTAGTGACGATTTATTAAATTTTTTGAGGTCACAGCCCACTTTCAAAGGTATACCTGTAAAAGAATTGAAAGACGGATGGTCTAACTATTTACAATCGATAAACGAATTAGAACAAGAACACAAAATCTTGGTGTTAAGAACCAAAAAGGAAAATGCACCTAGATTAGTATGGGCTAATTTTGGAGGAGATTTGAATATGATTGATGAAGAGTTTCAGGGGCTTTGGTTTCAAATTAAACTTCCAGAGAAAGATGATTTATACCAGGCTTTAGTGGACCAAAGCTTGAAACCAACCGGAGCTGATCCTAATGTCATTAACCGTAAGCCTAAAAAGGAAGAAAAGAAACAAAAGAAGGTTAGAAGAGGTAAGATCACAAATACTCACATGAAAGGAATTTTAAAAGATTATTCTCAACTAATGTAAGTAGTTCAAGCATATATAAAGTGTTGATATTCATTTTATAGTTATCTTTAAATATACAAGTTTTTATTAGTGTTAGGTTTTATAATTACTACGTTTCTAGCACGGTCAAGTTCCATTCTCTTCTCTTGCCCGCGCAAGATAGGTGCTTAAAACTCATCTGGTCGTGGTAATTTTCAGTACACAGCAGGAACCTTCGCACAAATTTTGAAATGGTTCATCAACCTTGCCATATCATTAACCAGCTTATTATTCAGATACAATGTCAGGTATGTACAAATATAACAGACACCCATTGAAAAATGAAGAGTTCTGATGCGTTTAACTGAAATAAATTGATGTGTTTTACGTATGGACAGTTTCCATTGGGTAAATATCGTGGCAGTCTTTTCTTTGTTCGTTTACTAACATTAATGTCATGTAGTCGATTTCAATACGGTAGCTTCCGAATTCTGCAGTTTCTACTATCAACAATTTGATAGGGATAGAACACAATTAGGTAACTTATATAGAGATCAGTCTATGTTAACTTTTGAAACTTCTCAATTACAAGGTACCACAGATATCTTGGAAAAGTTGACCTCCTTACCATTCCAAAAAGTCACTCATAGAGTTTCTACTTTGGATGCTCAACCAGCCTCTCCAAGTGGTGATATCTTGGTCATGGTCACCGGTGAATTATTAATCGATGAAGAACAGTTCGCTCAACGTTATTCTCAAGTGTTTCATTTAATTCCTGATGGTGATTCTTATTACGTGTTTAATGATATTTTTAGATTAAACTACTCTTAATAAGCCTCATAGATATATATATATATATATATATATATATATAATTATATGTATTTGTGTGCATAATACATCTATATGTTCATTCCTTTTCTTTCCTGTAGTGTCACTAATAATAATGTACGAATCGCGATTTTGTAGGTCCATTTAACCCTCTTGTTTATTGATTGACATTAACTAAAACCCATCAATGCTGCAGCCAATTATCCCTAAAAGACCAGAGAAGAAGGGAAGAGAAACCCTAGAATTAGATAGTTCGCATACAACTCCTGTTGTAGGTGAATCAGATTCCAGCACCCCCAAAATTCCTCAAAGACCTGTTAAGTCCAATAGTGAAGAGTTCAAGAAAGATAACTCGCCAATTATACCTCCAAGACCTAAGAGCAAGTCCAACGATTTACCGGGATCCGACTTGAGGTTGAATGAGAGCAACAATGAATCCAAATCTGCTATTGAAACATCACAGGATGAGAATAGTGAAAGAATGAATCGAGATGTCAACCCTAATGACACTAAAGTTGATGACACTAAAGTTGATGACACTAAAGTTGATGACACTAAAGTTGATGACACTAAAGTTGATGACACTAAAGTTGATGATGCAGATAACGACGACAGTGATGATGGTGACGACGATGGTGATAAGACCCCAGGAAATACCAGTACCAAGACTACTTTCAAGGATTATATTTCTGAAGATAACTCAAATGATTCTGAGCTGCCAAGCTTCAATGATGATCAAGTTACAGTCCTGCAAGAGACTGACCAGAATGAGGCAAGAAATGAGAGCCATCCGCGTGGATTAAATGAAGATACTCAAATTGATGCTACGAACGATGATTCTGTGATATCCGATGCCTCCTCCAAGAAAGCGGGCGGAGGATCTCCTGTCTCACAATCAGGTGCCACCAAAACAGATGTAACACAAGCAATGGGTGATTCCTACTCCATGCCAATAATCCCGCAAAGACCTAAGCCTACAACCAGATTACTGAAATCTTCAATTGAGCCTTTGAGTGCTAAAGAGACAGATGGTGATGGGAATGATACTCCTTCGATTCCCAGAAGGCCCGCTAAAAAGGAAGAGAAGGATATTGATAATGAGATTCAACAACTGAATCTGGAAAGTATCGAAGAAGGCAAAGAAAATGACAATCAACCAAATGAAAAAGATGCAGAAAAGAGATTGGAGACTAAAGGGTCAACCCCTGTGATTCCTACGCGTCCATCAAAACCCTCCGCTCCTTCAAAACCAAGCATTCCCACTAGACCATCTTTCAATTCATCCGATTCTGAGAAATTTGAAAAATCTGATAAACCAAAAGCACCTCCTCCGAAACCTAAAAAGTTATCCTCAAAGATTGCAGCATTCCAAGAGATGCTTAACAAACCGCAATCACCTGGGTCAGATCCCTCAGAACCCAAGGTTGCGACCGTCTCGAAATCTCGAGGACTTCCAGAAAAGGACACTAGGTCTGAATCTGAATCTGATCAAGCTCCTTCACAGCGCAATAAGCTATCTTCATCTCATATGAAATTTGCCCAAAACTTGCAAGGAATGATGGGTAGAGGTTTTGCCTTGCCGGGAATGGTTGATCCTTCTAAATTGACTCAAGCTACTCCCACTGAAGCGAATGATGATGTTACAATAGCTGAAAATCGAGGAGATTCAGCTGAGGTGTCAAGGCAGGAACCAGTTAGAAGAGCTCGAGGTCCGAAGGGTAAGAGATTGCCAAAGAATCTATCTACTCCGGCTAATATAGAGACAGCTCCAAAATTTCAGATCGTCGAACATAATTTGTGGAACCTTGAATTTAAAAGGGCCGTGAAAGAATTGGGGCTGGATGAAGATGAAGCATTTAATTCCAAGTCAACAGACGAACCCATGGGTAGCTCTAAGGCTGAAAGTAAAGAGGCTGAAGCACTTCAATTTGGTTCAACGAAAGATGAGTCGGAAGAACAAAGTACAGAAGATGCGATGAACGATGTACAGAAAGATATGCCCGATGAGATGACAGAAGTAGACTTGAAGAAAGGGGATGCGGAGGAAGATTCAAAGGATGTGAAGGTAATAGAAGAAGATTTGAAGAAAGGGGATGCGGAGGAAGATTCAAAGGATGTAAAGGTAGCAGAAGAAAATGTGGATACTAACGAAATCCAAAGATCTACAGATACAGTGGACTTTGAAATCAATGATGAAATAGAAAATGATGAACTTACAAATATGACAGCTGAAAAGGTCCTCAAGGAGAAAAGTGATTCAGCGGAATCACATTTGAAGCAGACATTGCCCGTGGAAGGTGATGAAAACGCTAGCACACCTAAAGAAGGTAGTTGATACTTTGTTGCCATCAAGATTATTTTCTCTCGTCATGAATATATGTATTTCAAGAAAGCACCTAAAGAAGTTTCAATCATAATGAATCATGGTTCTCTTCGAATCATATTCCCCTTTGTAAAATCGGGGTTTAGAGATTGACATTAAAGCACAATTCAAAACCCATTACCGTAAGTTACCCAGTATATAATCTAATTACTTTATATTGAAAATTTGGTATTAGAAAACAATAAAACCTTTAATACCTTTAATGCATCAATTGAAGTGACAAATTGACCTATCGTCCTCTACAACCCTCGAAGCTCTGGTGGTTTAATATAACCTGAGGAGCAATACAAAGGACATCATATGTAGTCAGAAGCATTCTCGTGGCCAATGGCTAATTGGAGACGATTTCGCTCCCGGGTCTTGGATTAAGTTATTGAACTTTAGAAATAGTCTTTTATTATCAATATTTCCGCTAACCTCCCTAGCATGTAAACAACCTTGAACATTCATTAGTTAACGACCTCTTCGCCTACTTCTTGAGCTCAGGACCTTCATATTCTCATTTTTGTATAGTGGTTCATACTGAAATACGCGAGCAGAAGACTTTTCCAATTCTTTGAATTTCTCTCTGGAATTCTTCTTATCGCTTAAATGGTTTATGTCATCTGGGCTGTCTGACGTTAGTGCAGGTGGGTTTTCATGATCTTCTTTGTCTTCTAGGCCTTCAGTCTTTGACTCTTGTAACCGAGATAATAATTTCTTTCTGAATTCATCAACCTTCGATTTCACCACTTCTGAATCTTTCTCCCGCCCTTCCAACTCTTCTTGAAAGTCGATGCATTTATTTTCAATGTCTCTCATTTCCTTGTGGTTTATCAAGTCAGCTTGTAGTTCTTGTCTAATCTTTTCTTTTTGCTTCTCATTGACCTTACGTTTCTGGCTGTTAGCATCGTGGCCGCTTGCGTTTAAAAGAGTGGTGAATGTGAGGAAGATTATTTGGAGGTAATTTGGGGCCGCTGGTAAGTAGGTCATCTGTCGCCAAAAGAGGTATACTCTTCATG